>JARFJB010002131.1:697500-736073 GCA_036346205.1 Vesta saturnalis
TGGTGTGGGGTGTGGTGGTTGGTGTGCGTGGTATGCGTGTGGTGTGGTGTTGTTGTGTGTGTGTACGTTTAGTGTGGAATTTGGTGTCGGCTGTATCCATCGGAGGGAAATTGGGTGGGTTAGGACTTTGGTAGTGCGTTTGATGTGTTGGTTAGTTTCGGTGGTTAGGTGGTTCTCGAGTGGATTGTGTGTAGCTGTGTTTGGTGATGGGTTGGTGTCGTTGAGTGTTTTAGGTGGTGTGGTTTCGGTGGTTTGTTGTGGGTGCTCCGGGGACTGGGTGTGTCCGTCAGGTTGATTTGTGCGTGGTGGTAGGTGTTGACGTTGGTGCGGATTGCACGGGTAGGTCTCTAGGTGTTTGGAGGTGTCGATGTTCCGGTGTTGTAGGTGTCTCTCGTGTGGTGGAATAGAGGGTTAGTGTTGGGGTCCGGGGTTGGAGGAATGTTTGGTGGTTGTGTGTTGTGTGTTTGGTGTATTGTGTGTGTTTGTGTGTTTGTGAGGTTCGTTGTGTGGTTTGTGATGTTTGTGTGGTTTGTGGTTTGTGTGTGTTTGTGTGTGTTTGTGATGTTGTTGGGTTATGTGTGTTTGTGTGTTTTGTGTGTTTGTTGTGTGTTTGTGTGTGTGTGGTGTTGGTTAGTGTGTTGTGTGTTTTGTGATGTTGTGTAGTGAAAATTTGTGTTTTTGTGTGTTTGTGTGTGTTGTGTCTGTGTGTTTGTTTGTTGTTTGTGTGTGTTTGTGTGTTGTGTGTGTTGTGTGTGTGTTGTGTGTGTTGTGTGTGTGCGCGCTCGTGCGTTCGTGCGTGCGTGCGTGCGCGTGCGCGTGCGCGTGTGCGTGTGTGTGCTTGTGCGTGGGTATGCGTGTGCGTGTGTGTGTGTGTGTCTGTGTGTGTGTAAAAACCGTTTAAGTAAGGGGAATTTCGGACGAACGCCCCTGGAATTAACGGTCCCTGCTAATGTATCCATTCGGAGGGAGATAAAGATTGGGTTGGCGGATTAAAGCGACCTTCATCCGCGTACCGGATACGCAGATGTTGATACTCCGTTGGAAGAAGTTTCGGGATAGCGAATCTAGGGTGCGGACAACTCTATCTCACCGGACGGGGAACATCTGGAAAAGGGAGTGGGTAAGGACTTGTAGGAAGTCTTTGATGGATAGGGATTCGGTGTCGGGAGTGTTTAAGGTGGGCTGTGTCTTCCGAGTCGGACTCTTCGGAAGACAGGATGCCATCTTCGACGGAGAACTGGGAGGTTCCCGCCGCTTCCAGCACTTGAAGTTTTTACAGCCGAGGATTTGCAGAAGGACTTTCGTTACAGTTGGGACAGCGGATAGCACGGGTAGGACACTCCTCTGCGGTATGCTCCACCTGACTGCAGGTTGGACAATACTTGGGGGAGGTCGAGGGATAAGGGAGGGTTCGCAACTGTTGTGTCGCCGGAACATTACGACACCGCGTCCCAGGAGGTACTCAAGGGTGGTTTGGGAAGAGGAAGATCGATCGTATCCCGGATCTCTTCGGCTAGGATGTCCTCATCCACGTGATGAGTCACGCAACAAAAGGAAGGGGGTCTAGGATTGCAGTTGGAGGGACGGGACCCGGAGAGCAAGGGCAAGGGACAAAAGGTCTCTAAGAGACAGGTGTGGTTGTGATTGAAGGTTAAGTTCAACCAGTGAAGGTTAAGGGATTTAATGGAGTTGTAAAAGGATTTCTGGGTAGTTATGGATTTCGGGATATTACGGATGCAATACTTCAAGGATTGAGAGCGGATGGGTTTAGGATTGGGGAAAGCGGGTTTGGGACTCACAACAGGTACAGGTGTGTGCGGGTTTTGTGTGCGGGTTTGTGTAGTTTTGTGGAGGCGGTGGAACGTGTAGAGAAGTAGGAGTGTGTGGATGAGGTGGAAAGTGTTAAAATAAAACAATAAATTAAAAAAATATTTTTTATTAATCGGTACCTATTGTTTTACCTGACTAGATGCTTCTTCTATTTTCGTTCTTCGCTCCTGCTGTATTCCAGCGGCTCCTGCTTGCTGCTAGGCTATGGCTCCTCTACCGATAACCGCCTCTTCGTATTATCTGTATGCAAGCAGTGACAGATATAACTCCGATGCCGGAACGATGAACGTAAAAACGCTAAGTTCTTTTTTTTTGGAATTAAGAGATCTGTAATAAAAATCACAAGAGCTCTTACGCAAGGAGGGGCTTACGTACGATACCGAGGTTCGGACTGCCGTCATTCTTCCCTCCGGAATGCTTCATTATATCCCATTATCAGAACAACCTATAATAAACGAGGAAACTTAGCAAGAATTGAAAAAAGATTTGATTTTGTTCATATTCTAATGCATGAACGTATAAACAATACTTACATAAGACGAAAATTACTTTTACCACAATGTATACAGTAGCTGTTTTTTTTTTTTTTTGGTACATACCCTTCGGACATATTTTTTAGGAGCGCTTTCAATTTTAGGTATTTGGTAATATCTACACCATTTTTAATGTTTAGGCATGATCTTATCATTGAATATGTTGACCATAATTACGAAAAAAATTTCTTTTTGCTCAATATTTCGAAATAGGCGATTAGTACGTTTTCTGTGCACTTACTTCAAAATTCGAAGATTCCTTTTCGTATGCTTTTCTTTATTTGTTCGGTAATAAATTGTACTTTAGGCTATTTCGCGCAATTCTGGTGGGGTACAACTCAATTTTTGGTCCATTTTCGCAACAAAACGTCTTGTACAGAATTTCGAATTTTGAATCGACAATTTCAAATTACCAGTTCTACCAATATAAACATAAAAGTAACAAGATTGACAACTTTGTAATCAGTTATATCTGATAATTAAAATGCTTTAATTGTCTAATTTTAATGCAAAATAGAAAAAAATAGTACAAGAAACGCGTTTCATACGACGCATTATCGCACTCGTCGTTTAAAAACTGCGTCGCGTACGATAAAACGTCTCTTATGAAACTCATTTCTTAATATACTATTTTGGTATAATTCATATGCTTGAACATTGCATTATCCGTTTAGTTGTGTGCTTTGTCCAATTGTTTGTAATGATACAAATAATGACGTCAACCTGCAATGTGATGTCAGTCACTAATACATATAACGGAAGCAAATGTTTCTACATTTTCCTAGGACACGTACATGATAGATCCGATTATATAATCTATATTTTATGTAAAATATTACTGTAGGTATTTCAAAAATGGATCCTTAATGAAGGAAGAATGATGTTTGCAGATGCACTCCTTTGTATTCAATTGTCCCATGATAAAACCGAGCTAGCAGCGTAGTGGTGACACGACCTGCTTAGCATTCGGGAGGTAATGGGTTCAATTTCTCGTTACCGTCTACCTTGTATGAGGTTTTTTTAGGGGGTGCTCCCTACACATGCAGGGTCATGGTCACTGCGTATATGCACCTCATGTGCGGTTGCTTAGGCGAATGCTGGGTTAGTGTTTTCCCCCTCATGACCCTAACGCCTTCCGATCCTATCCTGACCAGATCCATCCGTAATCTCACCATGCATATATACGTAATGTATGTATGTATGTATGCTGGGAATCCATGATTGTGGCTGAAGGAGCTGGGAAAGCTCAAACAGCCCGCCCTCCCGTTTGGGAAGTGAATGTAGTACATGACCTTTCCTTTCCTTTCCTTTCCATGATAATTTGTATTTTGGTAATAATATGGAAATTATAGAACGTTGCTCCGTTGTATTGGTAAAAACTACATGAGTTTCGTAAATATTTAATCTCTACTGCACAGCAAGAGGACTTTTATGTATGTAAGGTCTAAAAGTTATACTACCCGTTTTTTCGTAGGTACAAGTCCTGACTGGAAATTAAGGCAGGTAGTATCCCAATGGGTAAAGCATGTGTAAAGGTTTGTTATCTTCTTTACTTACTTGCACTTATTGAACTTTATTAGGTATTATATTTAATACAGTATTTTACATTTCTTTTCTAGCTATATACTACCAACACTATAAAACATTTTTGCATCAACAAGGGCAAAAATATTGATTCCATATTTGCTAGGTTTGCTTGGGACATAAACCCGAAAACCACAACGACCCCTAAAAGTTTCCAACTTTTCATATCTCTGACATAGAATAATGTTTTTGGCAGTACGAATTATACCCGTCAAATAGATCCCTAATAGGGCATAACTTATCGAGTTTTTTTTTCAAGTCGTATCAGTTTGTCATCGAATCTAAGATGTCTAATTAAAAATCTAAATCTTTGTAGTGGCATGGTTAGACAAAACAATTCGACTGCTGTTCCACAAATCAGATGTATTTAGTTGATTCGTTTTTCTTACGCCTGGCGAGTACAGCAAATCTAACAAAGCTTTTATTCTAATTTTATCAGTGAGGTCACCACTTCTGTTTGAAACTGGGTAGTTTCCGGCTGTGAGGTACGTTTTCTGTTTCGTCGTCATCTTCGGCCACACATGGGTTAATTTCATTTATTATTGTAACAATGTAGCCTGATCACTATCGTAGAACATTTTCGTAAAGAAAAAAACAATCTTTTAAACGTAAATAATACAAAAAAGATAAACTCACAACTTACCAACTCCGAAGAATATTTTATTACACGAGTAATAACGTCGGTCTTGCACACCGTAATAGAGTATAAGTTAGCACCACGCGCACGTTTTGACCTAATATTGCACAATTATGTCCTTTGACACGTTACGGAAAGGTCCACTTATACACCCACCATCAAAGATGTGGCCGATTCATAAGGAAACACATTGAGTCGGTCTATGAGACCGAACGTTATCACTGGAAGGTTAAGCATACAGTGTTATGTGAATTAATATTATACTTAGCAGTTATAACATCTTCAATGTCTTTATAAATGTCATCACTAGCATGGAATTCTTTTTCACAAAAACGACGGTAGTTAATGAACTTTTCACAGAAACACACCAGGTTGTAAGATTCAAGAAATTCCATTATATAGCTGATTGTATCCTTTAAATTGAAAAGTTCTTCTATATTGAATGAACAAGAACAGCAGTTGTAGGTTTTAATGATAACAGTTTTCAAAATTCTGTTACATCCTTTAATCAATGACTGATCTCAACACACCTTGCTACGGTTGATATAAGCAAATGTGACATTGACCTGGGTACCTATCAGAACATGTTCCAATTTGTCAAATATTCACCTTGACATAATTTTCGCCTAGACAACTGTTTGACCTGGACTTAATTTAATCAATACACGACCTATTTGGCCTTGACCTACCTTTTAGCATGGACAACAACATGTCATTCTTCTGGTGTCCATGAACTGATCGTATTTTTAGATTTCTAAGAATTGCAATATGATACCCCTGCAGTTCAATAAACTGTCACCTTGAAAATTCTATTCCTAGATGGCTAAGAATTGTAATGACAACTTTGAAAATTATATCCTTAGAATGAAATTTTGATCTTGAAGAGCTCAAAGTTTAAATTTCCCGCCAAAAGTTTGACCTTCAAATTTGCGTAAGTGCGTGTGTGCGTGCGTGTGTGCGTGTGTGTGGATATATGTGAATATCCACGATAACTCTAGAACCACAACACGTACGTACCTAAAATTTCATATTTAAGCATTTCTCCAGTCTCCTGCAGCTATTTAGACTTAGCGGTCAGTGGCCGAGATGTTGATTGATTAGGGACAGATTTTGGTTTTTGTCAGATATTTCTGAAACCGCGGTATATTACAAAGATATAAAGATACTAACACGTAGGACTTAAATATATCAATTAACTGCTCTGTATGCAATTTTTTGATAAACACATAATTCCAAGACAAAAAAATTCCTAACGTAGAATTTAAGTGTTCAATATGTGAATAACACTCAACGTTATAGGTAAATGTGTAAATATATTTTTTAAAGAAAGTTTGATTATACATTACTTTCCTTCATAAAGTTTCCTAATACACAGCGAACGAAGTCTAAAAATTAATTAAATATTACTGAAAACGATTAAACTGTATTATCAATATTTTCTAGTAGCGAGCGGCCTGAAATCTTATTTAGGTTATCATTTAGATGTCTATTAACACTATCTGATATGAAGCCTTAAACGTCAATAAATTATTGTTTTTACAATGTAGCCTATTTTCGTTAGAAACGTATTAAAAGAGAGGAAAATTATCCTAAATAATTATTATTAAAGTTATCCCATTACTTTTGTTTTCTACTTTATAGATTGAAAGGTCGCCTGTTATGTCACGTCAGATCTTTTACAAACAAAACTAATCTACAAATTTGTTGGTCCTTCAGGTATTCACAAACACCACTTTAAAGACATTATTGTTTCTTTAGGGCTTATCTATATCCTTACAAAGTGCTTTTACAAAAAAACCTTTCTAAAATTATATTCTCATTAAAAAATGTTATAACGTATATTTCTTCCAATTAAACAGCTTTCGAGGTATTCTCGAAATGTACTTTAGCGCCCACTATAACGTACCTTTACTAAACTGACTTTAATGAAAACTTGATAATTCTCTCAAAACTTTGAATACACAGTTCTATTAAGATCGAATACGTATTACTTAGGTTATCGACCACACACGCACACACACACACATCCAATATCAATAACATAAGAACAATTCCAGCTACATATAAATATATAAAGTGAACTTGCCTGTGTATGTGCGTGTGCGTGCGTGCGTGCGTGCGTGCGTGCGTGCGTGCGTGCGTGTGTGCGTGTGTGCGTGTGTGCGTGTGTGCGTGTGTGCGTGAGTATGGGAGTTTGGGGGAGAGGGGGAAAACACTCTCGCGCACACGCTTACGTGCACAAACGCACGGACACACTCGCAATTATGTGTATATTGTGTTTATTTGCGTGTTCATGATAATCAAAGGAAATGTATACAATAATTACTTAGTAATCTTCAATATAACTGGTGTAAAAGAATTTGTACAAGTAAACATTGCAAAAAAAATGTATCGCCGCGACTATCTCCGCATCTGTCAATACTGGATTTCTTCCTATGGGGTTTTCTGAAAAACCTAATGTATTAAAATCGAACCGAATGTTGCAATCCAACGATTTGGGAAACGGTTTTCTAGCTAACTACTCACAGTCTAAACATTATAGGCTGGGACACCGTTTTGTTGAAAAAAATATTTGAAAGGTGTTTTTCAGGAATGTCTATATTTATATTTTTGAAAAGCTAAGAAAGAACAGTAGCTGAAGGTTGACAACCCAACTACGATTCCCACTTAAAAAAGCGCAAGTTTATTATATTATGACTCAAAAAACGCACCACCTAGGAAAATTCTAAGCACGCCACTGAGTTCGGAATTTCGCAATATATAAGTGCCCTTGATAAAATATATCAGTATAATAGTATTACGCGAGGTATAAGACCTTGATAATAACAAAGATATCTTTAAAAAACAACCAAAGCATCGAAATCGGGAAACACTGTACATGTCATTACTGTAAACAGCAAAATGCAACTGTGAAGCACATGATTTTACATTGCTCACAAACCAGAGCTTTGGGAACTGGTAAACATTTTAGTAAAATCTTTACTTAGACTATCTTCTATAACCGAAACACACATAATAAATAATATGAAGCGTGAGAGCATATAATTTGGTAAACTTCATAATAAATCTAAGTAAAGCAACTCTGCATATTCACGCATCAACGATATTAAAAACAATAAAGTGAGTACGTGTTTGTACGACTCGTTTTAGAAACAGAATCACACTTCACACCAATACACGCACTCAAGTTGAAAATGGTCTAGATGGTTTTAAAAATGCTCAAAACTTGCAATTGTGACATCGATTTTTTTCACGATTTAGTTAGACATACATAACATGCATGAGCATAGTGATAAAATGTTTACATAAGCAATAACGACCAATGTTAATATTACAATACACTGGCGGATGGTCTACTTGAAACTAACAACTTGCGTATCACCTTCTGTAGTAATATCGTCAATTAAAGTCGATTAATTTATGACTCAAGTTTAATTCAGGAACATTTTTTTATTAAAACTAGATCGTAACTGCCGTTACGCAATTTCTTGTAAATTATCATTATAAAAATTAACTTTATTATAGGGAAATAATATAAAAAGTGCTAGTATAATATACATACATTCTAAATTTGGGTATAAACGACTAAAGAATATGTAGAAAATAAAGGTAGACAAATCAAAAACCTAAAAAGGATTACGCAACAGTTCAGTAAATAACAATATAAATTAAATCAAGTTAGATAACCTTACGCATATCTCTAACAACAAATTGGTTACAGATTTCTTTCCTTATAGTACTACAATTGGTTTATTATGATATTTTTAAAAATGAAAGTTTTTGGATAAAATGTATAAATAAATCCAGGTATTTACCATTAATCATCCTCCATGCTATTGAGCCACTTAGAAAAATGCTGACAATTGTAAGTTAACTTTTTTAAGACTAATTCTAAATTACTGTTATTTTAGCAAATTTGTTTGGTAACATTATGGGCTTGCCATTTACAACATGCACATGCAACTGTTTCATCTTATACGTCATTTTCAGTTCATCATTATGTATTTCTATAATATGCAAAAATTGTTTACTTTATTTTAATTTTTTAGACGCACCCAAAGTATGAATTTAAATATGGGGTTTCTGATGCACATACGAAAGACTATCACAGTCAGCATGAAGTACGCGATGGCGATTCCGTAAAAGGAGAATATTCATTACATGAACCTGATGGTACAATTCGTACTGTGAAATATACATCAGACCATAAAAGTGGTTTTCATGCTGAAGTGTACAAATCTGGACATGCCGCTCATCCAAAAACTCACGTAGAAAAAGCTTTTGTTGCATTTGGACATAATGGACATTAGGTATTAGATCTTGATATAGATTTAAATCATCTTAAATATTTCCTGTTATGTTAGTAACTGCATCCACACTTAAATTAAGTGCACATTATGTTTTCATGACAATAAAAATAAAATGTATACAAAAGTTACTTAGGAATCTTAAATGCACCTGTAATAAAAGGTTGGTACAAGTAAACATTACCAAAAAATTTTAAGGTACGAAAATTAAGATAACATAACAATTGCAATATTCAAGTTGCGTAATACAAATCATGAATAAGTTCCATATTAACCTGTATCGGAAATCTTAAAAAGAAACGAAATAATAGTGGTCAGTAAGTTAATAAATAAATGGGTGAAGTATATTTTAGTGAATAAGAAATATTAACAAGAGTTACATGAAAATGGTTATTTATCCAGCATTCTCTGTTATACTTTAGAGATGAAAAAAATAGAAACAAGTGTTCCATGTCTTAACAATTCTTATATGGTGTTTGGCTACACGGATTACGGCAAAGAAGCTGCATCCCTGAAATAATCAAATTAGGAGCTTTGGAAACATCGGCTGCGAAGGTATAAGTCTAAAGTCTAAGGAGGAAAGTTACATGATCGAAATTCCATATCAATGATACAATTACTCCAGCAGCTGGGATCTGGGGCTTTAACGACAACATTTAAAGCCATACCCAAAGCACCAATCTGTAACTTAAATTAACTTAATTTAAATAGTTACTTGCACAAGCCGTATCAACGCTTACGCTTACAATATGAGTTCAGTAATATAAGTATAGAAAAATTTCATGCAGCCATAATGTCGCTTTCTCAACCTTGTATCATATTGATAAAACGAGTTTTATATTATTACATGCCGTTAGATAAGCCCGAAACTGTTATTTTTAATTCTATCACATTTCTGATTATATGAAATACCTAAAGTCTAAAACTTGTTCCTTATTGCTTCAACTAATCAATTTCAAAATTCTAAAATCATGATTCTATTGAAATATTTGGATTTATGAAGAAATGACAAATATTGTACAACTAATCAATCAAAGAAGAAAGTATGTTGACATTTTCTTTCCTTAACGGCACTTTTTGGATTTAACTCTTTCAAACACGTGGTGAAATAATCATTCCATTAAAGTGTTTAATAAAAGTATCAATTATTAATAAAGACTTTTTTTATTATAAAATGTGAAAACTATGGATTTTGTAATTTTTTATTTTGGTTCCATTGTTGATATGACATTTATGCGCTATGTACCGGGTGGCCAACTAAGAACGGCCGTCAGCCATATCTCAGGAATGGATTATAACACAGGTTCGGGAAAAAATTTTTTATAACGAAAGTGGCGTCGAGAAACGCCTGGAAATTATTTTCAGAATTGTAGGTCCACCGCTAGAGGGCGTATTTGACAATTAAAATTTTAAAAAGCAAAATTTTTCAAACTTTACTCAATTAACAGGTATATTAAATATTATAATCAGATTCCTCGACAAATTCTGCATATTTTTTATTTGACAAGTTTTAGTCTATCTCTTCAAATAAGGGGCGGGGGAGAATGGGAACCTTGTTACAAAAATACGCATTTAATTCAGGTTCTGCTTGACCGATTTTAATAAACTTGCTGTTGTTTGAAGGAGCTTTTGTTAAAAAATAGAAAATTTGTAAATTTGAAGCAATCTGATTAATAACATAAATGCTAGAGGGCGCTGTTTAATATTTGTTTAATATTGTGTTTTCTCTTTACAATTTTAAATGGAAGCATAAAAATTTAAGTAGGTCTTTAAAAAGTAGACTAAATTAGTAATAAAACAGTGAAAACTGCAAGTCGATATCTTTTTCCTATCCTGAGATATCGTAAGAAACAGGTAAATGGCGGGAATTGTTCTTCCAACGTCTAGTAGGCTAGTTCGCGTTAACGGAAATTATTAAATTTAGGCTGGATGAAAAGATCTTACATTGGTCTGCAGTAATTTCAACTGTTATCATACTAATGTTATGGTTGCCGCTAGATTACCTAAATGTAATGCTGTCGCTACTAACAATGAGAACAAATTATAAAATAATAATGTGATAAATCTAACAATTAAAACCTTAAATAAATAACTACGTAATTAGAATCGCCCTAGATGTTCGAAATGTCGTCCATCATTTTCAATGCATGAAATCTTTCGCTGACGGGTGGAGAGAACAGCAGTTTCAATTTTTGCCCTTGAAATATTTCGTATTGTCTGTCGTATTCTTTCAATCATGTCAGCTCTTGTTGTGGGACTCGGCATAAACGAGATCTTTTATTCGACCCCACAAATAAAAATCTAAACAAGTTAGGTCTGGAGACCTTGGTGGCCAAACAAATAAACTTCCACGTCCTATCCACCTTTCAGGGTATGATTGATCCAAGAAATTCCGAACATCTCTAGAATAATGTGCCGGGCACCCGTCATGTTGGAAGAACATGTCACGACGAATGGCCAAGGGTACGTCTTCTAAAAGAAGTGGCAATTCGTTGCTTAAAAATCTAAACATCTTTCTCCATTAACAGTCTCATTAAAAAAAAGACCCAATTATTTCTTCACCTAGAATCCCGCACCACACATTTACAGACCAACAACCCTGATGTTGGACCTCATTCATCCAGTGGGGATTCGTTTCAGACCAGTAGTGCATATTATGTTGATTTACACTACCATCACTATGAAAAGTAGCCTCATCTGTCCACATAATTCGTGAAAGTATTTCAGGATCGTCGTGTATCATATTTGAGAGCCAATTGCAAAAGTCCAATCTGGTATCGAAATCTTGAGCATTAAAACTATGGTGTAGGACCATGTGATATGGATGCAATATAAAATAGTATATATTAGAAAGTAATCAGATCAATAAGACAAATTGAAGTCCTTCGTTGTTAGTAAACAAAAAAGGACTTTAAATGCATTAGCTCCCGTAATGTTATTACGAATTTTTTTCGCCCGGCCTCTCATTATTTTTTATTATTGGTACATTTTTACTTTACTTTGCCTCACTTAATTATCATGTTGTTAGTTAAAATCTATTCACATAACATAAGATAATTTCATTAAATAATTTGGTGTTTTATTGAAACTGGACATGAAATAGCGGCAAATACATTAGTCATGTTGTCACAAGTTAACTTTGATGCAATGACAGTCTCGGTATGATAAAAATGAGAAACACATAACGACAATCGGAAAAACATTTTTATCATTATAATAAAACATGCATTAATAAATAAGTAGTCACCTGTGTTCTCTTAAAATATTTTGGACGGTGGTTCGACATATACTCAAGTCTCTAGCTATACCTCTGCTGCTTGAATGAGGGTTAACATTTACATAAGCTAAAACATTAATAACATTTTTCTCTGTTCTACCTCTGCTTTGTCTTCGGTACACAGGAAGATTTACATTTTCAGTAGTACGCACACGGTGTGCGAGTCGGAGAAAAACTCTTCTGCTGTGATGCCGTCTGTTTGAGTACTGCAGTGCATACACTCTAGCAACAACCGTTGCATTTCACATACATTCAAAATAAACTGCCAACATATCAAATGCTTCTTCATTTGTAAGAATTATTTTGGTACGAAATGATAAAGAAAGTCTATTAAATGCAACACGATGAATAATTTTTGACATATGCGTGAAAATCATAACTTGCTTGTTTTCAACAGGGAATTTATTTTATATCTTACATGGCCCTCTTTACTAATTTTGTTGTCATCAGTAAATCGTAATTCACATTTTAAACTGCATTTGTTGTTGCTGGGCAAATATCGGTTTTTATTGATATTTTATGCTTTTGATTTACTAACACATCGCTTGAAAACAAATATAACATTCTTATATAATTAAAAAAATGTTAGATTTATCACATTATTATTTTATAATTTGTTCTCCTTGTCAGTAGCGACAGCATTACATTTAGCTAATCTAGCGTCAACCATAACATTATTATGATAACAGTTTAAATTACTGCAGACCAATGTAAGATCTTTTCATCCAAGCTAAATTTAATAATTTCCGTTAACGCGAACTAGCCTACTAGACGTTGGAAGAACAATTCCCGCCATTTACCTGTTTCTTACGATATATCAGGATAGGAAAAAGATATCGACTTGCAGTTTTCACTGTTTTATTACTAATTTAGTCTACTTACTTACATTTTTTGCTTCCATCTAAAATTGTAGGGAGAAAACACAATATTAAAAGTAGATTAAACAGCGCCCTCTAGCATTTATGTTATTAATCAGATTGCTTCAAATTTACAAATTTTCTGTTGTTTAACAAAAGCTCTTTCAAACAATATCAAGTTTATTAAAATCGGTCAAGCATAACCTGAATTAAAGGCGTTTTTTCGTAACAGGGTTCCCACTCTCTCCTACCCCTTATTTGAAGAGATAGACTAAAACTTGTCAAATAAAAAGATGCAAAATTTGTCGAGGAATCTGATTATAATATTTAATCTACGCCAGTGTCATTATGACATATTTATCATCTTCATTTGGGTGTCATTATGGCCTTCATAATAGCACCCAGTGCCATTAAGAACTCATAATAACACGCAAATTTTAAAATAAAAAACAGGCAAAAAGAAAGTTAATTACAACTTTTACTTCATTATAAAATCTTTACCAACATTTATTTATTGTAAACATTAATTATAAAGTCTGTACAATTTGTTAAATTCAGTCCATCAGTGCGTGAAACTCATGTAAAGCACAAAATTGAACGCAAATAATGACGTTGTCAACGTAAAAATTGCAACAATCAACAAGCGCGGTTACTATAACATCGATTAATATGGGTACTTAATAATTTTGAATTTTTATTTACAAAAACGTTTCTGATATTGTAAACAAATCGAATCTATGCAAAGAAAATCTATTTGGACTGGCGTAGATTAAATTTTGAATGATACACGTTCGATATGAACTTTGTAATGAAACTTGTGTAAATAAACCATTCGGCTAACGCCTCGTGGTTTAACTTTACACGCGTTTCATTATGACGTTCATATCGAACTAGTATCATTAATAACTATAATATGCCCCTTAATTGAGTAAATTTTAAAAAATTTCGCTTTTTAAAATTTTAACTATCAAGTACGCCCTCTAGCGGTAAACCTACAATACTGAAAATAATTTCCAGGCGTTTCTCGAGGCTACTTTTGTTATAAAAATTTTTTTCCCGAACCTGTGCTATAATCCATTCCTGAGATATGGCCGACGGCCGTTCTTAGTTGGCTACCCGGTACATTAGATTTTTTAGTTAATTAAATTATTTAGAGCTTGTTTATTACCATATGATGTTCGTGTATATGTGTACGTTAACAAAACCTGCAATAATTGTCTTATGATTAAATATTACAGAGTGTAACGCAAAATTTGTTTTTAGATTAAATACCTTGATTAGTGGTTTGCTTTAAACTTGTTGCATGTGCAATCTGAAATCGACCAGTAGGATTCACTACGTTGGTCAAAACTCATATTAGAAGTTATTGCGTTCGAAACCGTTGTCGTAAAAGACCTTTTTCAGTTTAACAAACAAAATATATCCACGTGCCAATTAAAATTAAAATATCTGATGTGGAACAAAACACCTACAAAGTGGTAATTGAAAAAATGAATTTTTTTAATATGTTCCTAACGAAAATAGGAACATTTTAGGAACAAAAAGAATAAGCTATGTCAGATGGGCTTTTAAACTGTGAATGCCCAAATGGGATACTTTTAGGCCCCCAGTAATACATTTCTTATGATTTTCTTTATTTCTTGGATTTGGTAACAACGCTTCTAGGTATGTGTCGGCAACGTACCCTTGCAAATATTTTCAGTTTGAGTCAAGACATCTCAGTGACCGGTTCGTTTTATGCGAGGTCCCGTCAGTACCCCTCCCGGACATCTACGTTACAACAAACTCATTTGACTTGGATTTATGTTTTCTATTTCGTGAAAACTCTGAGTAGTTTTTATAAACATATACCGCTAACAAACAAACAACTAGAAAGCATTGTAGAAAATTTAAATTTCGGTTAAGATGAGTCCGAAACAGAGGATGTTAGTACTGAAATATCAAAATACGAGAAAGATAACTTTCGTGAGACAATTTTAGATACGGAAGACAATTTAAAAATTCAACGTGAAAAGGATTCAGACCAGGAACCTGGCGAAATTGACATCTAACATCAAGAAGCGTTTAGATGCTTCTACAACTGGAATAAACAAAACCATACAAAGTCAAACTACTGAACTCCTCTAGAGAGAGAAGAATTCGATTGTTTTTTAGTCGTTCTTATAAAAGCTCAAAGCTGGTGCACTGAGGTGTACAAAATAACAAACGAGCGAAATGTGGGGACCACTAATACATCTATACGTCGATCCTATTTTACTTCGGCTCCTTCCAGAAACAGGTTTGAATACATTTCAAAATTCTAGCGATTCTACGACGAATCCACTTGAGGAGAGAGGAAAGAATATGTTAAGTTAGCTAGTTTAAAAGGAAATTGGGATTGTTCGTCAGTAACTGCTAAAAGACATTTGAACCATATAAACACATCATAATTGATATTCAGATAGTTTCCTTTCGAGAATATTGCCCATTTAGGCAAAATATAAAACCAAAACCAGCACGACAATTTTCAAGTGTACACCAGAAAAGATCCTAAAAGCCAATCGTGTAGTTTGAGATGTAGCAAGACCGTACCATAAGAGTGGGCGCTGAATCACCATTGATAGTTTTTTTTGCTAATGTGTTACTTACGAATTACTGTTTGACAACGAAACTTCCCTTGACACTATTCGCAAAAATTAATCAGATACACCATCGTTAGCAAACGGTACATCTGGGCTCTTACAATCTTTAGTATTCGCATTTACAAATGCCTTACCAAATGCATCATACATTCCAAAGAAAAATAAATTTGTCCATATTTTATCCAGTAAAGATAATGGTGATATTGTCGAAAAAGATGAAAGTGGTAAGCAATAGATGATATTAAACTATAACCATATGAAAGGCAGTGTTGACAACGACTATAAGCTTGTACGAGAATATTCTTATAGTGGAAAAACTGCTCGATGGCCATGCAGATTATTGGTGAATATCATTGGCATTTGTGCTCTGAATGCTTTTATCATATGGCCTGAGAAAAATCCCGATTGAAAAGAACCACGGATCTTTTTAGCGCAACTCGGTGAACTTACTAGGTGCAATATGAAAAAGCGCGCCTCTTGTAAAAATCACAAGTTCTATATAAAGTATGCTCTAAGAGATTGTGGAATACTCATGCACGTACCCGAAAAACAAAATATTGAACCATATACTCCTAATAGAACACGCATAAAATATTATCGGTGCTCGAGAAAGGATAGCAAAGAAGTGAAAACAATAGGTGATCAATGTACAAAGCTTGTAATGAGCACCGAGGAAAACAACAAAATTTGGTACGTGCTAACTGATTTCACTAGTAAACCAAACTGTAAATTGTTTTAGTATATTTGGCATTGAAAATATAAACAGAGTTATCCAAAATAAAATAATAACGTTTTAATTTCAGACTTTCATAGAATTTTAAGAAATAACACCAACACGGGCCGAGGGCCCTAAGGGACCCGGTGTGGGCGTTTATTATTTTCAATCATATTTATTTAATTTTTACATTTATTTCGCTTTACATTAAAAAAACTTTCTAAAGAAAAGTTATGAAAAACTAAACCTTTGAAAAATATGTCTACAAATTTTCTTATAAAATCAATCATTATTCAGATATTAAGAAAAATTGAACTAACACTTACATTTCTACAATATGAATTTTCTTGCCACAAAATTTCGCCTCACATTAAAAAATTGTATAGAACATAATTAATCGATGTATTTAGGATCTATATCTAGGTATTGTCATACGTTTAAAATATGCAGTTGTTTTAGTAATGTTTGATAAAAACCAAAAATTGCCACAAAAAACTTCCCTGTCTCGCCGACCGATTTCTTCTAAAATCTAATCAAGGAATGAAATGAATCTTAAATGCAAAATATCAAGCACGTATATATTATGGTTCAGAAGTAATCGTGGATACTAACACACGCACACGCACACGCACACACACACGCAAACGCACACGCACTCGTACACGCACACGCACAAGTACATGCACACGCATATGCACACTTGTGACTGACGAACTTTTTTAGAAAACCAGTTGGGCATATACCACATAACTGCCCCAAGCCAACAGAAGAGCCTTATAGCCAAATGACAATTGCTGAAGACACCCGGTTACAAAGATCGGTTAATGAATTTGTAAATGACACTTCTTCACAAGTTCAATTTGTTGAATCGAAATTTGCGCCAACACAACTACATATACCTGAAGGAGGTAGAAATAAATGGTTAGAATCTGCTTCTTCTTTAGTAGAGATAAATGGTAAAATTCTATAACCGAAATATAGCGGTCACCAAAGTTAATACAACCACAAGAGAAACAAACAAAGCTGCGAACCAGGTCCTTCTGAAGCCTTAAATGAAGTTAAAAGCATTTTTCGTTCATAAAGCTTAATACTTCCATTGAATTTCCAAGAGTCTAAAGGCTTATCGGCATAGCGCAAGGGAAAGGGCAACCTTTTCTCTGTGGTCGAAACATTTACTGCAGACGTACCCCGACTGATTGATTTTATAAAACAAGTAACGTCGTATTTCAAACATAGAAACAACGTCGAACGATGCAAAAAGTTGGTTTACTACACTTACGAAGGACATTAAAGGAGGGTACTCAAGGTATGACTCTGAGAATTAAGACACCTCTTCAACATCATTACGTTCAGTCGTAACATTAAACACAAAAAGCATATGAAGTATGCGTAAATGGATAACACTAGTTCACTTTACCGAACAACATAAATACATAAATTTAATGTTATTATAACATACAAACATTGATAACTACCCATATCCGTTAAACTCAAATTCATTTACGTTTCTCTCTAATTCAGCTTCCACCCCATAAACAGGAAGAATAATAGACTTTAACACTTCCCAATTCAAAATTGTAGATCACGAAATTTTATATAATGGATATCTATAAAAGGCAAAGTTGCAACACCTCGAATGCACGTTTGTGTTTTATAATATGTACATACCGCACAATCAAGAAATTGTCTTAAATATACCAAAAATATCAATATTATTTGGGGGGGAGGAGACTTCAACTATACCTTAAATACCGAGATAGATAGGCATGGATCATGAGAAAGATATTTACAAACTACAGCCCATCGTCGAACCATAATCAATCAGTATGATCTACAGGGTATCTTTAGATGTAAACATGCAAACACTCTAGGGCATACCTTGTACACAATTCTCGAATTGATAAATTTTACTGCAATGCAGGAAACTTTCAAGAATTTCAAGAATATCAATCATACCAACGTCTTCGGACCACATGGTGCTAAACTTTAAGATATTTGATAGTGAAGGTAGCCATCCTACTTCTAGAGGATAAAGCGTTTACGGAGTCTCTAAGTCTGCTTTTATCGATCTCTAACCTCGACAAAATACTGAAGACCATATAACGTATTGGGAGACCGTCAAGAATAGAATGAAAGAAATAGCTAGATATATTGTATGAAATGCAAACGTGTCAGGAAAATCTTCAAAATTACAGACAATTAATAAGACTTTTCTACTAGAAGGTAATGAATGATGAAACGGTAGTGGAGTTGTCCAAAGTACTGGGTTACAACAAAACACATATGCCTACCGACAAACATGAGTGGTGTTTAGTAAATAGCATTCTCCTAAAGGAGGTAAATGTGTCATCGCTATGGACACAAGTAGGCTGTCGAACCATACCTTACTTAGGAAACATGCACATAATAACAATCCCCAGAGAAAAAGGACAAAAACTGGAAGAAAACGCACTAGAAGTTCAAAGGTTCTTAAGAAAGACATACTCTTTACAACTCAAAGAACATGGAGTACACAAGCAACCAAAAATGTTCAGCATTGTATTGAATAAAAGCACAATAGGTTAGTAAACATAGGCCGACACAAAAAAAGCATCAATGAACATGATTCTAAATCAACAGTAAGAAATTACCGAACCATTAAGAAACGAATTAACTAATGAAAAAGTGAGCTAGGATACCTTTGTTAAATATCCTATACTTCGAAAAGACGGTTCGATTTCTTGGAGATTGGCAAAAGAAAGGTTAGCAGATGGAATCTTCCTCAAAAAACGCGGCAGAGCAGAACATGACAAATGTACATGGTAATAACACTCATTTATAAGCAGAAAATCCAACACAATTACCGATCCATTTGTGTTTCCCTTTTTATCAAAAGCCTTTTAAAGTATTTCTTCAAATCAGATTGTCTTTCATGCAGACCAAGAACCACTTATACAAATTTTAATCGGGGTTTATGCGAAATCAAAGTACCATTACGGTTTTAATCGTTGCCGTCAGTTAACTAAAAGCTACTTTAGATAACGGATAACTGTTTGTAATGCTGTACTTTTCCAAAATAATTGACATGGTTAATGGCAACGTGTTACTTTAGAAACTAGTCGAATATACAACTAACTGACTATTTTATGTGATCCAACTCAAAATATCCTGTGGAGTTCCACAAGGCAGTATTTTAGTTTCTTTATTACTCAACGTATATTTAAGTGAATTACATAACTTCCTAGAATATCTTAAATTATACCAATATGCAGACCACATGTAGTTAATTAGAGAATTGGACAAAGACAGTCCCAAAAAATCCATTTCTACAATTAACTACGGTCTTGAGAAAGTAGCTGCGTTGCGCATCTTCCAAATATCTAAAACCGAATCTTATTAAAACCGTTAGTGCTCTTAATCAAAGTGAAAATTCACTACATCAATACATAAACTCGTTACAGCCAGATAAAAGAATAAGCGGTTGCGTAGTAAGATTTTTAAACGGATTAGGTGCAATTATTGGTCAACACCTGTTTTAGGATTGTCACATAAGTGCAAGCTGTGATAAAGTTTATGCTAATGCCATTGTATAAATTTAAATCTATATCATCAGAAGTAAAACTTAGGCTTATCAACACTGCTACCAATCTGATAAAGAAAATGCAATAGATCCAAAGCTAATGCCAGACGACGAGAAGGCATAACCACAGGCCTTATTGACATGCAACAGACGAGAACATTTAATTGTCTAATCTACTGTGCAAGATTCTAAATAGAGAAAACCATCTCCTTTTGTGTTTTCATCACATTGAGTATTTAAACTAAATTTATTTACGATGCATATGTTTTTAAACAACATTTAACAAGTTATTAAGGAAGTGGGGAGTGTGTTAATCAGTGAGGAATTGCATGCATCTAGTGGTTTTTATTGATAAATTCTTGTTTGCCCTTCCTCCGACTTTCATAATAACTCAAATATTGTATAAATACATATGCCTTGTAAGTAAATTTAGCACTCGAGGATAGGATCGTCAACTGAGAGGTACTTCCAGAGAGTCTTAGATAAACTGTTAATTTCGTCCACATAGTTTTTACGATGAGTGAGTCCTGCAACAGAGAGAAGTGGTGGCGAGCTTACCATCGATGAATGAAGTAACACCCCGATACGCCCCCGATGTCAACTCCGCAGGAAGCGATACCGTCGCTACTTGACCTGCCGTTTCACCGAGCGAGCAGCGAGGTACAACCGGCGACCAGGGCACAGAAGACGAGGAGGCCAAAAAAACAAAACTAGCGCCGCCACCACTACCTCCGCCGCAGCTGGAACAGACATCGCAGTAGGACAAAACGAAGAAGATGCCCGTCCCGGTTCAGCTAGCTGCGATGACTTCGCCAAGCTGAAGAAAGGAAGGACCAGGAGAGCTCAACAGCAAAGGACCAGACGACGACGCAAACTGCAGCAGGTACCAGGGACAAAATGCCGCCGGCAACCCTTCGTCAGATGGAGAACTGGGTCGCTTTCTCCCAAGGACTCGACCCACAACGAAACGCCTCTAGGGTCAAGGCAATCAGCGAGGGAATACGGATATAGCCTGCCTCACTCCATGACCGAGTCAGGTTGATGAGGTACATGGATCGGGTCAAGAGCGAGCGTTTAACTAAGATGGTAATATGTGGCTTTCCCGTAAAACTTTCCGAGGCTGACGTCAGGGCATGACTGACGCATAACACTAATGTTCTCCTTCATTTGAGGATGAAGCAGCGAGGATGACCAATATCCCTTGTGCTGGTACACCTACCGATAGAAGAGAACAACAGGAAGATCGTAGGTCTTATGTACCATGTCCTATACATATAATCAACAGATCTCGAGATATTTATGAAAAAAATTAAATATTGTCTTTATAAAACTATCAAGAATACTTGCAAAATAATCGTATCCAAGATGATCCATAAACAATAGGCTCATGTTTTCATTTCGTTGTGCATGTCAATTTATTTCTGAATTTCAACATTTGTCCTTTCCGAAATGGTGAAGTTAACGGAACGAGAAAAAAATGAAATTCGCCTTGGGTATTGTCAAGCCGCAAATGATGCACATTTTGAATATTTGATTTGATTTGTTGTTGTGTTTTTTGAACAAATTGTTCTTTTTGACAGAAAACAAAGGTCGCCTTCCTTGATAAGGTCTTAATTGTTGATACGTTCAATTGTAAATTCCTCGACATTTGTTGACTTTAGGTATAGAATATGGTATATGAGATTTACTCAGAATTCCAAGCAGATTCAGAAAATGAAGTAAAAAACAGGTGTTTCCATTTGACAAAATCAAGTTGGTGGTCGTAACTTATTTTTGGGCCACCCTATATACAAAAATAGAAATCAACGTGTCCGAGCGTTTTTCCAAAACCTGACCCTTGAACTTTAAAAACTGTGAGAGTGGTGTAGATGGCACATAACATATTACTTTCTAACTGTTTTGCTAATGTTCGTTGTTGCTCTTTTATAGTTTACGTACGTAAGATACTTACCCATTATTTATTTGTTACCTACATTCATGTTTACAAAATATTTATCTCAGGTATTGTATTCTTTACAGTTCTTACTCAAGTGAATAGATAACCTGTTACATCATTTATTGAATTAAATTTTTTTTGTTGGGTATTTGGAGGGTATTTAGATTTTTGTAAAATTTACTTGTGATAGCAAGGCAGCAGCCTCTCCAATATTGATTTAATAAAAGTCAAATTTACATATTTTTTTATATTTAGTAAATGAATGTATTATTTGTTGGGTACTTGACTGATTTTAATTTTTCTTTGTGCATGAGTTAAATAAAACGTTCTCTTTCAGATGTCCACTTCCTTTTCACTTTCTGAACTTTTTGAGGTTATTTTAAACCATTATGGCGCCATACTAACGGGTGTTATGAAACATTGTTTATGCTAGTCCAGTGCAAATAATCATTAGTTTAACCACGCAATCTTCGCTTTCCTACTGACCTATATTTGCTATATTGTGCTGGGTTAAAGCCTTCCAGTAACAATTGTTCTGCGAGATCGATAAAACCAGTCACAGTTTGCCTGGATGTTCCCACGTATGTAGTGTTGCCGTGTTTGACGTGGAACTAGATGTGTTTAGTTTGTAACTAACTTATAATTTTACATGCCAATTTAGGCTGTATTTCCTTTACCTTTGTTTAAAAATAAGATAGTTGGTTTTAAATAAAATTTTGAATATCTGTATATTAAAGTTTTTCTGTTAACAAGTCGTATTAGGACGTAAATTATTATTCATTTATCTTTTAGATGTTTTACACTTGCTTCTATAGCCGATATTGGACAACTCATTCAATATTTATGCAGTGTGTTTTATTCGGAAATTTGCATATGTTAACGGGTAGATAAAGAACACATAAATGGTTCTAAATAACCTAATTTAATAGCTCTTAGATTCTTTATCTCCAAGATACAAGGTGATTTATACATTGTGCTCAATTCCTTTAATTCTGTATAACTTACGAAGCATACTGTAAATTTTTTTGGTATATACTACATATATTACTCGCCCATTATTAAAACGAATATCCTATAAATAAAGAATAGAATCGAGGTCCAAAGTTAAAAATTCATATCAAAACAGCACCCTGAATGTGATTATTCTGAAAATTTGTTTGCATGTTATGTGTGCGTGTGCGTGCGTGTGGATATATGTTGGTATCTACTCTCCCGAAAGATAACACATAAGTACCTAAAATTTCGAATTTATCCTGGGGCTGATTAGATTTTGGGAGAAATCCAACAGTGGTAGGATTACCAAGAGCAGTTTTTGGTTTTTATGAACCATTTCTGAGATATCTGCATATTTCAAAGATGCAATAACTCCAGCATACAGACCTTAAACATATCGACTAATTATATTCTATGGAATTTCTTGATACAACGTGTAATCTAACGGCAAAAATTCCTAAGGTAGAATGTTTCTTCAATATCTAAATAACGATTAACTTTATAGGAAAATATGTAAATATATTTTTTAAAGAAAATAAAGTTTTACATAACTTTTCTTGATAAGTGTCTTAATACAAAACCAAGCAAATCTAAAGATTAATTAAATAAGATAAAAAATGTTTAAACTATATTATCGATATTTCTTAGAAGCCGGCGGCTTTGGATTTTTTTGCATATTAGCATCTAGATGTCTTTTAGCCATATTTATCTTTAAAAAATAATTATTAAAATTCTTTCATTTCTTTTAATTTCCAGTTTGTAGGTTGGAAGGTCGAGTGTCGAGTGCAACACAAGATAATTTTTATTTGTATTATATTTGGTCCCATAACGCAGATTATATGAAGCAATTAGGGAAAAAAGATACAGTATACTTCGTAAGTTATAAAGAATTGAGCAAAACCGATAAATAATTGTGCAAAAATATCAAACCCACCAGAATATATGTTATTTAAAACCACCTGCGTATACCGTACCCGCCCCTAACCCACTAGCATTTGTCAATGAAACACCCCTAGATATAAATTGTATAAATAGTAGAGCCCTGTTTGAATATCATCACTAAGACTAATAGGTATGGATATCATATACAAATTTAGACTATTATTTTATTTATTTCAGGATACTTCGACGGCTGAACGCCATATCCAAATTATGTAAGAATTACGAAGAATAAAATAATTATGAACGAGAGCTACACTTTTGTGGAAAAAGACACTTCCTTCGTGGAATAAACACAATCTAAACACCTGTCGTTTACATTACGGGTAAATTATTGCATTTCGTTGTAGTGTTCTGAAAAACTAACGTAATTTTTAAATATTCCCTTTATGTAATATACAGGGTGCGGTATTAGTGCGTCGAAGTACGATATATCCGTTATTAAAGGAGATATCAAAAAAAGTTATCTACAAAAATTATAGGCATCTTCAAACTTCACATTATAAAATTTTCGTATTTACAGGATGTTACATGTTACCAGAGTGAACCAAACATATTCTTTTTTTAAATGGGACACCATATATATTATTTCAAATTTAGATTAAGCTCATCTCCCCCATATTTCCAATATAGGCTTTCATTACGCTATACAGGGTATTTCATAAGTTATGGTCAATTGTACACGAAAATCATTCTCAATTCAACGTCCTGTATACACTAGACAGAACAACCTAACAATAATTTTTTCCAGGCATAACTGTTTGACATTGGTACAGTGTTACGACAAAGTGGTATTTCTTTATTATTGCACCAATTGAATATAGAGCGATCCAAAACTCGAACAGATGATTTTGTCAATTTTTTCAAATGAATCACCCTATATTTTATTTTAAAAAGTGAAGATACACTTTATGTTGTTTCATTTTTATTAAGCACTCCGTATAGCTAAAATCGTTAATCTCATTTAAAACAGAAATAGATTTTTTTTTAAATTTCTGTTATAACAAGTTAGCCGTGAACAAATAAAAGTGTGACAAAATTTAAAAAACATCGCTTATTAAGACAAAATTCTTATAAAATTAATTAATTTCATAATAAATGTTCCAAATATCCACCGAAAACATCAAGCATCACGTTTAATTCATTTTCCTCGATAAGTACAGGTTTTGTCCTTTTTTTCATAAACTACTGAACCCGTACGATTAAAACGATCTACTAACCTTACCAACGTTATTTTCTCGAGTTGTCTTCGTGCGAGATATCTCTCTTTGTAAATTGTTTGTGCTAATAAACCATTTTTATACATTCTCCCAGTACCCATATCATGTCTGTTAATTCCTCAACAGGAGTTCATTTCAAACAGTATTTAAGTGTTTACAAATTAATAATCCCTACACAATCTCAAAGAAGTTTGTTAAATGACAAGCTACTAATTATTACTGAATAATATCAATCTGTCATTTGTGCACGGCTAACTTGTTATAATAGAAATTGTTAAAAAATCTCTTTCTGTTATTAAACTGAGAATATAATTCACATGTTACATGGTACATTTTTGATTACTTTCATTGGTTAAAATACAAAAACAAAATCGCAGAATAGGCCATCAAATCTCTGATAATTTTATCACCGCATGTTGACTGTCACACGATTTTAATGAATAAAATGGTTTACTGTCAAAGTGACAAAACGTTTCAAAGAAATAAATAATTGTATTGGTTATCTTGCAATTGTAATATTTACTATCAAAGTGACAGATAGTTTAAAATTGTAAACTTTAAAAAATATATTTTCTATTAACGTTCATTATGTTCTCTTACCAAATACAACACGTGTTATGATTAATAATTGATGCTACCACTCGTTAAAACCTGTAGAAAATTGAACGAGTGCTTCGCACAATTTTCATCGGTTTAAAATCGAGCTATCATCGATGATAATCATAACACTAATTATATTATCCTCGAAAATATCTCAGAAATTAACGATTTAGCTATAGGGGGTGCTCAATAAAAATGAAAGAACATAAAGTGTATTTTCACTTTTTAAAATAAAATACAGTGTGTCATTTGAAAAAATTGACAAAATCACGTGTTCGAGTTTTGGCTCGCTGTATATTCAAATGGTGCAATAATTAAGAAATAGCACTTTCTCGTAACACTGCACCAATGTCAAAAAGTTATGCCTGGAAAAAATTATTGTTAGGTTATTCTGTCTAGGGTATACAGGTCCCATTTAAAAAAAACGTATGTTTGGTTCACCCTGGTAATACCTAATACCCTGTAAATACGAAAATAATTTTATAATGTGAACTTTTTTTGATATCTCCTTTAATAACCGATATATCGTACTTCGACGTACTAATGCCGCACCCTGTATATTTTTGCCATTCCAATATCGAACATTCACATTGTATTATTTTCCTTGTGAACCCATAAAACTATGCCTTACAGTTTAAGATAAGTTACATTCATAACGTAGTCTTTTTTAAACATAATCGTTTATTCAATACATCTTATAATGTATCTCGATTTACATACTTAAATAGGACTAAGTAATGTAAATTACTTAACGAAAGTTTTATACTCGTACATCTGATATAGATTTATTTCCTTACAACCGTGTATTTTCGATTTATGGTTGATTATCAATTAATGAAAGTTTTAGTATAAAATGCCTACATATTTTTGATTCAATCAGTTGCAGACAATTCGTTTCACATACTTCACCATGCTTCTAGTTGTAAGTTTACAGTTGATGCAAACTCTTAAATACATTTTTATTTTTAGAAAATTAGTTTTGTCGCCTACCTTATGGTTGCTTGCAATGTTCAACATTTACACGGATCAGGCCCTTCATACAGTGGTTTGGGTCGCGGTGGACACTACCTTGTACCTGCGCATTCGGATTACGGTGGTGAAGATGATCACCATCATGTACAGAAATAAATATTTGAAACACAGTTTGTATTTAACTTTATTGTTCTAGGGTCATGCCAAGTATGAATTTAAGTACGGCGTAGCCGATGCTCACACTAAAGACTACCATAGTCAACATGAAGTGCGCGATGGAGATATTGTAAAGGGTGAATATTCTCTTCATGAACCTGATGGAACTATCCGTACCGTTAAATATGCAGCTGACAGCAAAAGTGGGTTTAATGCCAAAGTAATTATATCAGGACATGCCTCTCATCCTGAGGTACATGCTCAAAAACCTTTATTAGCTCATGGATACCATGAACACTATTGAATTGTTTTACATGACAGCTCAACTCCGACTACGTTAAGTAACATATACATTGTTGTTTTGTATAAAAATATAAAATTTTCAAACGGACTTGCTCAATTACCTTAAAGGAATGAATTCGTTCGTCTGAAAACACAGTAAGTTTAGTAAGACCTTCACCGTATTATTGTATAGATAACCTAATATTTATCCCAAAGAATGATTTAGAATTCAGATAATGTTAAAAAAAAATTTATTTCTTTCATTATATATAAAATCTGTAAAATGTCTTATTTTTTAGATTAAAAACAAATCGTTCTTAGGTTTTCCTATAATTTAATTTATATTGTATATTTTATAACAGGATTGTAAAAGAATGCATAAAAATGTTGAATATTATTATACTACAATAAACTTTTATTGTCCCATAAAAAAAAAAGAAAATATTGCTAGTAAATTAAAAACTCTTCTTTAAACTTTATCGAACTCATAATGAAAGACGATTCAAAGCTTTATGACGCTTACGACCCACAAAGAAGATTAATGTTACAATGCAAGCTTTTAATAAAAAAAAAACCTTACTAAGTTACTTCGACAGAAAAACTTTTATTGAATTAATCAGTACGCCCAAAATAAATAGTGTAAATCCAGATTGACCTACCGAGTTTGATCAATAATGCGTAATTGTTTGTTCGATAACCATTCTGTTAAAGAGAATATAGTGAATATGAAAGAGGTAAGGTAAGTAGATTTATATTGTAAAAACGAATTGAATGTTTTTCAAATTAATTATACACGTACATAACTGATATTAATACTTTCCAGTAAAGATGATTCAATTAAAAATATTTCTGTTGTATATCATTGTACCAAGGTGTATCTACAATGCCGTAAAATAACTTTTTGACTAACTTAAATACTACATTGAATTTTAAACCAAATATATATATCTCACACCAATTAATAAAGTTCTCATGATGAAATTCCAACTATGTGTGAACAATGAAGACATATTTGAGAAAGTCATTCCGTAAAGAAATTGTTATTTCCTCTAGTGACATAATTGAATTATTTGCAAATAACCCCCGGCAATTAAATTTATGGTTGTCAAAGTAATTATAGCGGGTGTTTCGGGAATAATACACGTAACTTCAGAATATGATAGATCTAATCATTTAAACACAAAACTTTTATGTAAACATAAGTCCAATAGCGCTTAGTTTTTGAGATACACGGTGTCAACGTTACAAAAAAAGTTAAATTTTTAAATATGTCTAAAACGAAAAGAGGTATTTTTCGCATTTTTGGTATAATAAATAAATAGAGATATAAAGTACACTGGTTTTACCTTAATACATTGTTATTAAGTCCAGTGGCGTAGAACACAAGGGGTAGTGCAACCTTTTCATCCCTAATTTCTACGTCTATGGAGTAAATTTCATTGTTTTTATTAAAATACGAAAAATTGATGTTTTTCAGATAAAAAAGGTACACTTCGTCTAATTCGATAACTTTTACGGTTTCTAAGATATTTGAATTTTTAGGTGTTTATTACCAACTACTTAGGTAGGTTATTATTACCCTGTAGTATTTGGGAAACAATATCAAAACGTGAAAATCAGTGTAACTTCAGGAAATGATAGATCTAACCATTTTAACAGACAGCTTTCATATAAACATAAGTCCAATAGTGCTTCATTTTCGAGACACAGGGTATCAAAGTTTATAACCTGCCTGCACCTTAGGTCTCTAACAAGCAATTCAATCGTTTGTCTAGATCTATATTGATGCACTGTTACATTGTGACCTTCATCTTCAAAGCAGAAGGGCACAAAATTCCATGCTCAGAAACTGCGCACCAAATTGTTACTCGTTCATCGTGAAGAGATGTCTCTAAGATTTATTGTGGTTTTTCGAATCCAAGAAAACTGCATGACTGTCTGTCGACGTGCCCTGGTTATGAGACTTGTGAGTAGGTAAGATTGGACAGTTCTGGAACACACCGAAATTCCAAGGTCCCACAATTTCAAGGTCCCCACATTCTCAAGGTCCCACGTGCCCAAGGTTACACAATATCTAGATCATTCGTGTGTGCTACTCCCCCAAGGTCTCACATTTTCAAGATGTCCAAGTATGTAGGTCATTCATACCTTACACTTTTGCAAAGTTACATATTCATAAGGCTATTTGCGCGCCCTACCTACTCAGATAGCTTTTTAAATTGTCTGATACGCACTTAGATAATGATATGTTAATATATTCATTTGTTGTATGTACAAATGTAATCAGCTGATTATTCAGACATATGGTTTTCTCTTGAATAAAACATTTTGATTTAGCACAAGTGCAAAAGGTCCTTTCCAATTCTGTATCATTACACCTGCGTGGACGTGGTGCAAGTAATTGAGCGTACGTGCAGTGTGGTGCCCATCGCAGATGCTCCTGTAGCAGAGTGTCAGATGGTTGCGATTGGTTTATTCGAACTCCACACATGAAGCATTCAACCGTATGGTCTGAAGATACTCCTCGAGAGGACTATCAGATGTTCAGCAGTGGTACATGATGGTATACCATCACAGCGACATTGATATATTTGGGCATATACACCGTGTGGTGTGTGTCTGTCTGTCTGTCTGTCTGTCTGTCTATCTGTCTGTCTGTCTATCTATCTGTCTGTCTGTCTGTCGGTATAGCAGTCGACGCGCTCAGTCAGTTAGCGTTGGTCTGTCTGGTATATGGCCGCACTATTAAGGTTGACGTTTTTCTGGAAAGAAATCATGATTAGGAGGAGAGCTGTGTCAACAGTCAGACTTACTGTGCCTGTCTCGATCACGTGGAAAGACCACCTGTCGAAGAGCTGCATTACGAACTCGGATGAGTTCATAAATCTGTTCCACAGTTTCCAGTATCATCTCCAGATGTAAAATGGCGTGATCATACGCACTTAGTATAGCTAGGATTATAACACTATGTCAGTCAAGGTATAGTGTTACAAGCCTAGTGTGGGCTCGGTCGAGCTTATCTTCTAGAGAGCTCTCCGCAATCACGACGTTATAATTCCGGATGAAAGGTACTATGGTTGTCAGCCGTAACGAAAGAAAGAATTAGTCATAAAAAAGTAGTAGTAGAAGAATACATAACGTGAACATGAGACGGCCCCATCTGATGACGCGATACACGTAGAAGAGCCAGTACCACACAGCGATAATGGGAAACTCAGAGTTGAGTTGAGCGGCACCGTCTCCCGACGCCATCGCACACATAACATTTTATAGTGGAGGAAGCATAGAGGGGCCAATCGTCATAGGGATATGTGTAGCCCAAAACCAATCATCGTAACGTTCTTCGTCGTCATTTTCATCCATGTTGTCGTCAGCGTTTTATTACCGTGATGCTGGACCTGCAGAGCGGAGTCTGGAGCCCTGCCTAGTTCTAGTTGGTGCATGCTGTTAGTGAGACTGTTCATAAATTTGTCTTCCTCGCTACTCTCTTCAACGATAATTTTGTTACAGAAGTCAGTACGTGTTTCGCGAGATAGTCACTGTTGACGTAACGCATCGTTGTCGTAATCGTCTGAATCATAACTGTAGGCAGGGTCCATGTCTTGTCGGAGTTGTAGTCACCAGTGTTGAGGTGATTGTTCCCAGCGCAGGAGGAACATACTCCCTCAACACTGGATGATATGCTTATGAGGTCATCACTATCATTGTTATGGTCATCTAGGTCCTTGTCGCTCACAGTGATGACTTCGGTATTGGTTAAGTCTAATACTAGTGCCTCCGCATGAAGGTTGCAGTCTTGTAGAGAGTCCAGGACTGGGGTCGTCATTTCATAAATTTCGTCATCGCTGGATTAGGGATCCATGTCAGTAGGAGAGGCAGTAGAAGGTGGGATATACAGGACCTCAGTTGAGGGTGATAGAACCTGAGGTGTGGGAGTTGAAGGGTGGTCAACGTCAATTGCAGAGGAAAGTTGAGGTGTGGGGGTTGGCGGGAGGTCGGGAAGGGGAGTAGAGGAGGCAATCGGGATAAAATCGAAGGGATACAGAAGTTCTGCACCTTGTTGGTTTTTACCTGGAGAGATGATGGGGAACTTGCTCTTGAAGTCATTGTAAGTGCAGTATTTTCATCTATAGAATGAGTTGTACGAATAATTTCTACCGTTTTCGTTTCGCTAAATATAGGTGTTTCCCCCACTAAAAACAAAGTTTTTCATACATTTTTAGAGGAGATTTTTCAAGGTCTGTTATTTTGTGAACAATACAATCTTTTATCACTTGTAAATTTTTCAAATGTTATTTTGTGAACTTAGCATAATTTCAATAAAATCTTTAAGGACTAGTAAATTTTTCAAAAGTTATTTTGTGGACTTTTATCTTTTGTGTACTAATAATAGTAATCGCTTTTAAATTCAGTAAACCCAAGTGTAGCCGCCGCCGTAGTGGAGAATAGTGAGTCAACCGTAAACAGAGGTAAGAAAGCGCTTCCATGTATCACTGCAACAGATGAGTAATTTATAATGGTCTACAATTGCGGAGGATCGTTCATCTGAAGGTTTGCTGAGCCCTGCTTCTACCGTAGAATTTATGGAGGAGTGGTCGTACAGTAATTCTACTGCAGGAGGAGAGGTCAGGGAGCACATTTATGATATTGTCCTGAACCCTACTTGTATCGCATAGTACGATGAAGAGTGGAGTCCTATTAACTCTTCAATACAAGTCGAGCAAATGGATGATTCATCAGAGAATATCCTCAATCCTGTGTGTGCTACTGATTTTATAGACAATGAATGGTCGCTAAATGACGGCAATATCTAGGAATCCTGCAGCACCCATACAATACTTACCTTCGTAATCACCGGTGAGGAATATAGTGGAAAACGCAGTATCTTCTCCATCCCAAAGCACATGGCAGGGTGAGATACAATGCTGGGTAGAATGTGTGTGCTCAGCAACACCCTATCCTGACTATCATTGCTATTGTTTCCTTATCCGTACAACACTCTGTAGTGTACGTGACATATCTATCATACATAATATCCTATTCCTGGCGATATGTTACGTTGCGTCCTCGTTCGCATCGCTAGATATGATTTCTTTTTTTAACAGTTGTAATACAAGATATTAATAAATGATACAAACCAATAAAGAGTTAAAAAAGGGAATCATAACGAAACACGTAACTCTAACCGATCAATAATGCATTATTTATACATTCTCTCTGTTACAGATCGCAATAAAATGTTTCAATGTGAATGTTTGAAGAAATTTTGAAGAAAAGACTCTCTAGTACGACATCAAAAAACTGTGTGTTGGGTAACTACCCCACCTTCAGAGATGCACCAGGCTGTACCGCAAAACCGTGCCGCACATAGCAATCTGGCACAACTAAGTACTTCCGATGGGAGCAGAACGGAACATAGTAATGACGCTGAGCGTCTTGGACAACCTGGCCCATCAGGGTTAAACAATTTAAATAATAATGCGTAACACAGACATGCTGATGATTCCTTTGCAGAACCGGGACCATCAGGTTTAAACAACTCACGGAAGCGTAAGTCAGACCAATACAATGCAATGAATCAGTACAAAATAAAAGCAGCAAAAGTGTTGAAATTGTGCACTGCACCGATTGTTCGATTGATGTTCCTCGATATGCTTATCAAGAACACCCTAGAAGCAACAGGAACAAATCAAATGTGTGTCTACTCGTTGATACAGCGGTTGAAGTAATTCGCAAAGCTTTTACACAACGCATTGTTTCGTATAGACTGTCACAACGCAATACTCATACGCATGTGCACACATTTATGGGTGACGTTAAAGTGAATGTTTTGAAACTAATACAAAATTCTGTTGCAAAAACACTTCTCGTTGAAATGTAATGTTGAGTTGTTTGGGTTGAACTTTCTGAACAGTAGAGAAAGTACTGAATTAAAGTCCTTTCAAACGAAATATGATATATTGAGTGTCGGGATGGTGTTGGAAGAGTGTTTTCTAAGAGTAGTGGAAATCTTGGATTCTAAGCAATCAGAATTTCAGCATAAAGATTCTGGTAAGTGTGAGTTATGAGTAGTAGGGTAATACATTATTAAGATATGTTGTTTTGTAGTGTGGTCGCTGGTGAATTTCGTATATTTAGAGATAAACATGTTGAAATTTTCTCCAACTACGGGTTCATCCTATATGAATGTCCCGGCTAAAATTGCACATAAACACGCCATAGTGAATGTGAGAATAGTGATAATTGCTACTTGCGTGGGCTATTGTATCAGCATTAGTGACACCGAATGTGTTACCACAACAGACGACTTCTTACCCTGATTTCAGGACGTTATTCAACTGTAATGGTGTAGAATTTCCTGTTAAGCTGACTAACATCTCAACGTTTGAGTCTAATAATAATATATCCATCTATGTTTATGGACTGGATGATACGTATCGTGATGGTCAGCGTATTCTTGAGGCAGTGGGCCCTCTCTACTATACCAGAGCTAAACAACCTATTCATGTTAATTTATTACTATTAGGATAAAAAAAAATTCTCGTTTACTTAACAACCAAATGACCAAACGAGACGGGGCATAATATTTTTGTGATTCATGTATTCATTATTTTAGAACGCAGGAGCAATTAACTAGATACGTGTCTTATGACTGTAATTTCCTATAAACTAAATTACCTGGCGTAATGCAAAGAAAAGACAGAACCGGGGAGTTCTATGCGGAAAATATACTTGCGTTTCGGAACTATAAAAAACAGATGTTTCTACCATTCGTAATATATGCAGAATTTGAAGCTCTATTAGCACCGGTAAATACGGCCGAATCCGATCCCGAACCACCGTTCACGATAAAACCGTGCAGATATGAACCATAATCATTCAGTTACTATATTAAGTGTGGTGTAAACGATGCTTGGTCTAAATGAGAATTTTATAGAGGGGGCATTAATGCCGCATAGGTTTTTATTACACGACTCGAGAGTGATGTGAAACGGATATATACTGAGCATTTGAACACTGTTGTTCCAATGTTACCACTAACTGATAAACAACAGGTGATACATGAACAAAGTCGAAATTGTTATATATGCGACAAGATTTTTACGGATGATCTTACATATTTCAAAATAAGAGAACACTGTCTTGTGACTGGTATATATCGTGGTGCGGCACATTCAAATTGCAATTTAAACTATCAATTACCTACATTTATCCCAGTTTTTTTCTATAATCTCAGTAGTTATGATGTCCACCTGTTCATCAAACAGTTAGGGAGTGAAACAGAAGAAATTACCGTACACCCTGTTAATAGTGAAAATATACAACGTTCGGTAAGCATATTTACATAGACGAATTCATTAGCGGTCGTAGCCTTAGGGAAAAGAAGTACATAAATTTGCGATTCGTTGATAGTTGTGCATCCTTAAATACTCTATCTTATAATTTAGCAGATGATCAATGTATACAGGTAAGGAAATATTTTGGTGATGATTATGACTTTAACTTAGTTAGAAAGAAAGGTAATTTCCCCTACGCGTACGTAGACAATTTTAGTAAATTAGACGATGTCACTGTACTTTTCTATGAAAAATTCTACGATAATGTGCGTGATGAAAATATATCCGATGAAGAATATTGTCGCGTCCTACTGGTGTGGAATCACTTTAAGTGTAATGCACTCGAGGATTATGCTGACATATGTTTAAAACCTTTTGTGTTGCTATTGGCTAACGTGTTCGAAAACTTTAGGCGGCTATGTACAGACGTGTATGGATTACAACACCTAGATTGGCGTGGGATTCCATCTTAAAATGTACTAAAGGAGAGTTGGAATTATTGACTGACATGGATATGTACCACTTTTTTTGAGAAAGGTATTGTGTGAGGTATTGAGTGAGTACTTGTGTCAAGCGAAGAAGTATTGCTAACAACGAGTTTGTCCCAAATTATGACCATAGTCGTCCTGTCTTTTTACAGGATTTAGATGGTACGAATTTATACGGGTGGAGTACGCGGAAATATCTCCCTCATGATGGGTTTATGTGGTTAATTGAAGAGGAAATTAGGTTTGTATTAGACGTTGATACACACTATCGGCATCACCTGCATGATAAGCACAATGATTATCCTTTTTGTCCCGAAATGATCTGCGCACCACATTCCAAGGAGGAAAAATTAATTCTTAACTTGTGTGATAAGGCCAACTATGTTATACATTACCGGTATTTAAAACAATGTATACAGCATGGGTTAATTGTTACTCGTATTCATAGAGATTTACGGTTTCGCCAAAGTCCTTGGCTAGTACCATACATAGACCTTAATACAGCTCTTCAAGATCAAGCCAAATACAAATTCGAAAATGATTTCTTTAAATGCATGAACAATGGTGAATTTGGTAAAGCAATGGAGAAAGTCGACAAAAGAAGAGTAATAAAGCTATTAACACATTGGGAAAATAACGGTAGTCATTTGGGTCTAGCACGGTACGTCGCAAAACCGCAATTTAAGAATTTTATTCAACTTACTGACAAATTATTTGCAGTGGAATTGTCCAAACAGGTCGTTACTTATGCTAAACCCATATATGTTGGATTTAGATATTTCCAAAATTACAATGTATCGATTTCTTTACGATATCTTGCGCAGTCATTACGGTAATAATGTAACGTTGCTCTATACAGACACAGATTCTTTAATTGGCGAGATAACAACTGATGATGCGTAAGCGCATATGCGGAATAATGTTGATGAATATGACACATCCAACTATCAAAACGGTCTGCATGGTATTACAACGCATACATCTGTCGTCGGAAGGGAAAGCTATTCAATATTTTTATGGAGTAGGACCAAAATCTTATTGTCTAAAGCTTGCTGATGATCAAGTGGTTAAGAAAGCGAAAGGTGTTGAGAAAATCCTTACTCAAAAAGTACTGACGGAGGTAGACTACAAATCTTTTACGGAGGTGTCTGATAAAACAGTAATGTGTAAAATGTTAGATCAATTGTGCATATATATATATACAGTGCTAGTCAAAAGTCCCCTCCCCCCCTTGTATCTTTTGAACGGTTTTACTGATACTAATGAAATTTGGAGGGTGAATATAAACGGATATAAGCTTCTCAACTAATCATAATAAGTGACGTAATAGTCATATATTACGTGACAGGGCCATAGTGACCAATAATTTTAAATAGTACGTTATGGCAAATGACATCTCGTTTGAAAGGTATTAAAATTACCTATTCAGTCATACTAATTTTGTTAGGGTTTAGGTTGATTTTGATAGAAAAATTAAATAAATACTGAAATTATAGTTTGGCATTTAATTAATGAAGATTGTAAACTCTGCATCTGGTTAATTGTCAAAAAAGTTGACGTTTTTTTAATTCTCTCGTTTGTTTTTACTTTGATAAGTTTTTATACCTTGACTATTCAGTTTAATTATTCTTTAACGCGAGGTTTAAGTGTCTACATAGACAAAATGGATGAAGAATATCGTGGCAGATGGATTGGACAACGAAGTCCGATAGAATGGCCAGCTCGGTCACCAGACCTGACACCATTAGATTTTTTGCTGTGGGGGTACTTAAAATCTAAGGTTTACGCTACAGCACCTGGCAGTATGCACATTTTGAAACAAAGAATTGTTGAAGAATGTAGAGCAATTTCCGCAGACACATTTGAACTAGTACGACAAGAGTTTAGCAATAGGATGTATTACTGTCAAGAATTAAGTGGGGCACATTTCCAACATTTACTATAAGGATTGGTTCTTGAATCTTGGTTAATTAAATGCCAAACTTTAATTTTAGTATTTATTTAATTTTTCTATCAAAATCAACCTAAACCCTAACAAAATTAGTATTACTGAATAGGTAATTTTAATACCTTTCAAACGAGATGGCACTTGCCATAACGTGCTATTCAAAATTATTGGTCACTGTGGTCCTGTGACGTCATATATGACTATTACGTCACTTGTCATGACTAGCTGAGAAGCTTATATCCGTTTTTATCCACACTCCAAATTTCATTCGTATAAGTAAAACCGTTCAAAAGATACAAGGGGGGGAGGGGACTTTTGACTAGCACTGTATATATATAATATATATATATATATATATATATATATATACGCATACATACATACATGCATACTGGGATGTTAAACAAAATCGCCTTTAGGTCCCAGGATAACCAACGGTATCGTTTACGTGACACGTGCACAAACATTGGCATGGGGACATTGACGAATTCCGGAGGTTGATAGGCAAATGAATTTATATAATCCAGATCGTAACTAATAGTTTGGGTGCTGATACTTGTTAACTTTAGATGTGTATAACTGTATATACTATCTTCATACTGAAGTTATGAACATGTACAAACACATATATATATATATATATATATATATATATATATATATATATATATATATATATATATATATATATATATATAGAATGTACTCATATTGTGTGATATATGAACAAAAACAAAGTATACATTCGCAATTTTTATGTAAAAAAGTGTACAAGCTTTACTGCTTTACACCAGTATCGTACAAATTGTATAAACTATACAGAGCGCAGTGACATAATGATTTACAATGATAATAACGAACTGGCTGCAAAACATAGGATGTTCTTCCAATTCTACAACGGGTAGTGTAACAAATTTTCTGATGTAATCCGCTTTCTCTCTACCCTTGGCGTAGGGAGTATCTGTGGGTTGAATCAAGCGACTGAGAATTCTTCGAAATCGGTGTGGTGGTGTATGCCCCTCTTCCCATTTTACACAGTGTTGATTATGCATTAACCAAGTAGCTTGACGGCGACTCTCCGCATCTAACGTATGCCATGGGTACGGTGATTTAAACATATAGTGGTCTACTTGTGTTCCATTAAAAATTGCGAGTTCTTTCGGTATAAAAAATTAACCAAGTAGCTTGACGGCGACTCTCCGCATCTAACGTATGCCATGGGTACGGTGATTTAAACATATAGTGGTCTACTTGTGTTCCATTAAAAATTGCGAGTTCTTTCGGTATAAAAACATTTTAAATTTTAAACCCTTGTACGTCGACTATGACGGGCATCGTATAACAGCTGTCTTACTGCTTTGTTTAACGCGTTATAGGTAACTAAGCGATCATGGAATATAACACAGTATGCTGTCGTATTCGCGGGTATATTGACTGTTGTTTCGAATTCTACACGAAGTACCACTGCGTTAGAGTGCAATGTCTCTTTTTGATTCGAACAGTCTACCACTATCAATGGTGCGACTGTCGTAAATTGATTAGGTGTGAGTAATGGTTGACCATCTCTTTGATAATTTGACATTTGAAATTTAGAAAACATTTCATACAATATAGCAAAGCAATTATTATCATAATTAACGTTTAAATTATCATACGGATAACGATCCGTGTTAAGCAATACTCTAATATCCTTTAGTGCGCATTTATCGAATCTGCTCATATCTTGAGAAACATTATTTTCTCGCCCCGTTTGAAATCCGATAAAAATGTATCTAGGCGTTT
>JARFJB010002132.1:0-17500 GCA_036346205.1 Vesta saturnalis
TCAAGGTCAAGGTCGCTCAAATTGCATATTCTAAAGGTCATCCGTGCACGATGCCCTTCGTGTAGGTCACGCGCTTTACATCAAATATTCCTCAATGTCATTAAGTAACTAGATTTGAAAGGTCACTAAAATTTACTAGATTGGTTTTCAAGGTCAAATTTGAATTATCCATATCGAAGGTTTCAATTCTGCGTAAATCACGATCATTACCTATCAAGGTTTTCAAAGGGCGACACTGCCTGCGTATTTCTTCAAGATGTTCTCATTCTATGTCGAGGTCAACGGTTTTTAAGGGCACGCTCCCTGCATCAAAGTCTTTAAGGCCAGGAAATGTTCAAGTCCATCAAGCAAATCTTGAAATTTGGCTGAGTCAAGGTGATATGTTGGCGGAAATTTTCAAGGGCACCAAGTTGGGTGAGATATTTGTTCATTTGGTAGGCCACGTGGCATCAAATTAGTTATTGATCTCTGAAGTACGTCACGAGCATTCACAATTAACAATTGGTAGATAGGAGGAGTTAGTTATTACAATTCTTCTCAAGGTCGCCTTCAGGGGAATCGTATTACTGATTGTTGTCTATCCTGGTAGATCAAAGTTCATTAACATTTTCAAGGACATCGGTTTAAAGTCACGCCCCCAGCAAAGCTTATAGACCTCACGTGGTTCCGTTTCCCAAATACAGACAGACGTTTCCCAAATCAGATAAGTTTCAACAGGAATCTGTTTCGAAACACAGGTAGCCGTTTCCCGCCATTTCAAGGTCTCACCTCTGAGAAAATAACAAAGGCGATCCATTGTTCCGGCCGAGTTAGGGTCATAATGCCTAAAAATAGATTGTTATCTAGATACCCCCACCATTTCAGGCTCAATTCTGAGAAATCAATTTTCTAGAACAAAGTTGTTCAAGCAATTCAGCCGACGCTTCAAGGTCATCTAACAAAAAAATATTTTTATAAAACTTGAATTTATTAACACAATATTCATCCATATACAAATAAAATCGATTTGTCAATATACATGACGTGAAGTTTGATGTACTGTCACTTAACTTTGTAATACCTTTGGGATCATATCTATTTTTTATTATTTGTTTCTCCATTCAATTTCCTTCAACTGATTTCCGTTTAATGTGGTCCAAGACACATCATCATTTTTCCTAATAGGTATTTTTATCGCTTCATTATAGTGTTTGCTAGCCATACATTCAGCTTTCCTTAGAGCTTTCAGACGTTAATTCTGAAGGTAGAGAGTATCATACAGATTGTCGTTGACTATGCTAAAATGTGAGTCAAAGTTCTTATATTGGCTAAATTGTAATAAAAAGATTATGCTTACAGTATGTGGATGAGGTAGTTTTCCTAAGAACCGGATGTGGTTCCCAAAGACAGATAGCCGTTTCCCAAAACAGGGGAGCCGTTTCCCAAAACAGGGATCTGTTACCCTACACAGTGCCGTTTCCGCCACCATTTCAAGGTCACGCCTCTGAGAAAAGCACAAACGCGACCCATTGTTCAAGTAATTCTTGTCTGAGTCAGGGTTATAATGCCTAGAAATCGCCTGTAGAGTTGTCAAATAGATTGTCAATGGGTAAAATGCATTGGTATCCATTTCCAAGGTCATAAGTCCTAGAAATCAACCTGCAGGGGTATCCGGATATATGACCGGTAAAGGTATATAGGAAGATGCTCTTCAAGGTCACGTATTCTATAGGATCCACTTTCTCGTTTTCAAGGCCATTTCGTACAAACATTGCCTGCATATATACTACAAGGTCACTTATAGTGATCTACTTATTAATTTATTAAGGAAAACCCGCAAGTGCATTAGGTCAAGGTTTACTTTCCTCATGTTCTTCAAGGTCACACCTCTGAAAAATCAATTCTCAAGGACAAAGGTGATCCATTGTTCAAGCAATTCTGGTCGGGTTAGGGTCATAATTCCTAGAAATCACCTGGAAGGGGTATTCAAATAGACTTTTCCAAGGTGCGGGGGATTCAACTTTTCAGAGTCAGGTCACCAAACTGATTGAGGCCATATGGCGGGAAATGTTCAAGTCAGATTTAGCAGCATTCCTAATCAATGACGTCACGTGGCTTTCAAGCAAGCAATTCTTGGCTAAGTCAAGGTCATGTGTTACCCTGCAGGGTTACCGAACCTAATCCGATTGAGACTGTTCAAGGTCAAATTTTCAAGGTCACTAAGCAACTTGCTCGATTCAAGGTCATATGTTTAAAAGCTGTTTCACAACACAGGTAGCCGTCTACCAGCCGATTGGACGCAGCATGTTGGTTATCAAGCTTAGGATTGGCCGAGTCATGCGCCTAGAAAGCGATTTTCGAGATCATTGGACCGATTCTTGACCACTCTGAAGTTAGTTAAGGTCAAAGGACAGCAGCATCATGGTGAAAGAAGTCTGCTCCACTCTGAAGTTAGTCTACGTCAAAGGGCAGCAGCATCTAGGTCAAGGAAGTCTGGAGCACTTTTAAGTTAGTCAAGGTCAAATCTAAAAATAGAAATTAGAAGGGCAGCAGCATCAACGCCAAAGAAGTCATAGCTCGATTCTGGATCACATTATACGAATTTCTCTGTTGAAGTTAGGTTAGGTGTTCAAGAAATTTGGCTGAGTCAAGGTGTTAGTTCTTAGAAATCAACCTGCATGGGTATCAGGTCGTAGGGCGATTCTAAAAAAAATTTATTGCTGGTAAATGTTGTTATGTGTCTCAAAACACAATTATATGTGTTAGATTTAAGGAACTGTATTGTACACCTAAACAATAAAGACTTTAAGTGTTGTGAATATGGTATTCTTTTTCATATAAGTTAGAGACGTAGATTTCACCAGCTACCCCCACCATTTGCCTTAAATTTCAAGGTCACGCCATATTACAATTTAGAGAAACCTAAAAAAAAATAATTTTCAACGTCCCAATCCTGTCCGATCCTTTTCGATCTTATCCAATCTTATCCGTATTTTAACCCTGAATGCAACTGATGCATCTACCGGGTGGTCGTAAAGTAAGGAATAAATTCAATATCTCGTAAAGCACAATTTTTTTCAAAAATCGCTCGAACCCGTCGATTTTATATTTTTCAGGCATATTTTGCGAAAAAAATTTTATACAGGTGTCTCAAAGATTTGCTAAACAAAATTTTTTTCAAATTGCAACCCAATTTTTTATTGCATTTTGGATTACCCTTACAATTCTAAACATTTGTCATGTAGCATGTGTTATACCTCAAGCGTTTTGGAGTTATTCGCATTCAAAATTTAAAATTGAGTAAAGATCACCCGATCTAACACCACTAGACTTTTTATGGATACCTTAAAGGCAAGGTATTTAAAAGCCAACCGGCAAATCTAGATGATTTAAAACAACGCATCCGTCAAGAAATACGTCGAATAACGCCCGAAATGGTTCGAAATGTGCAGCATGAATTTGTAGATCGATTAGGGTATTGTCAGTTGACTAACGGAGGACATTTCGAACATTTGCTAAAATAAAATTATTTTTAAGTTTACGAATCTTTGTTTTCGATATAATAAAACGTTATAAAAATTATTTTTATTTTTCGTTTTCTTCATGATCTTTTTCAATTTTAATTTTGAATGCGAATAACTCCAAAACGCTTGGACTTAGGTATAGCACTACATGACAAATGTTTAGAATTGTAAGGGTAATCCAAAAATGCAATAAAAAATTGGGTTGCAATTTAAAAAAAATTTTTAGCAAATCTTTTGAGACACCCTGTATAAAATTTTTTTCGCAAAACATGCCCTGAAAAAATATAAAATCGACGGGTCCGAGCGATTTTTGAAAAAAATTGTGCTTTATGAGGTATTGAATTTATTCCTTACTTTACGACCACCCGGTATATAAGGAGAGTGCAATCATGATGAATAATTTTACGGTAAACTTGTGCTGTGAAGAGCAATTAGATATTAGTTAAAGTTGTAAATAGATGTCTGACACTTGCATAAAAAAAGGGAAACTTATGCTTGTGCGGTTTAATTAAACTATGTTACACATGCGTTTTTGTGCATTTAAAATTCTGAAATTGTGTTCCAAGCGATTTTGAAAATTGTGCATATGTTTTGCGAGTACTCATAAGTAGTTAAAAAGTAGGTACGGGGTCACGCTACAGAGACGATGATTGTAATAGTTGATGTGCAGGGATTCAAAACGGCAAAACATGTATTTACACCCAAACAGCTAGTAATATATAATGGAAATCAAGCTGCCCATTATGTGTTCAAACCACCATTTCCGTGGCACGTCTTATATGTGGAATTTCAACGACAAGCCACCTGATTAATCAATAATCATCACTGCATCAAATGGGGATCTGAATATACCTCTACACATCTCTTTCTACATATACTTCGTAAACTAATATCGGTAACAGATGATGTGTACGTAAAAAGGCGAGAAAAAGCCGATTACATTCGAAAAATATTGAGACAGTCAGTTATAGAAATTGAAGAGCAACCAGCTTTACCCAAAATGAAAACATTTTGTTTCTTTCATACACAAACCACTTGTAATTGTGCTTTGACGAATGTGCACTTTTTGTAAGACAATAGCAGTAAAGGTTTTATGAAATTGTGTGCTGATAGGGGTTACAAGTAACGGGGAAACGTTTGTAATATTTAAATTAAAATGCAATTATGTATTATTGTAAGTGTTTTATTTCATGTAAAGCTACATCCTCTGATGCAAACTATTCCTATGGTTATACCTATCCATCTAGAGAAGCAATGTTGAGGAATCAAGTCAAATTTTAGCATTCCTTGGAGGTAAAATTCTTGGAAATAGGAAATAAGCGTTCCTATTACTCAATTCTAACAATAGAATCAGTTGCTGGAAACAAGAGGGTTATTGTCTATGCTAAACGTATATCAAGGCTCCTGTATTGGCTAAATATTATGCTTACAGTATGTGGATTCATACTACTATCCTAACCACCAGCAGGAGGTAGTTTCTCTAAGATAGATAGATAACCGTTTCTCAAATATAGATAGTCGTTTCCCAACACAGCTAACCGTTTCCCAGAAGCAGTAGTCGTTTCCCCCCACAGAAAACAGATTGAACCAGACCGTGGAGGGGTAAAGTTTATTGATCTGAGGGGATTAAAGTTTATTGGTTCGAAGGATGTATTCTTAAAAATCAACTCATGGGAAGGTTGTTGTTTATGTTAAAAAGATTAAGTGGTGGATAAATTGAGTCAACTTTTGCCGGAATTCTTAGAAATCTGGAAATAGGTCAAGGCACAGATAGAGGACAGTTTTTATAGAAAAACTAAATAATCGCTTAAATCACCTACTTTTAGAGGTAGATTTTCCAATACATGCTGAAATAAGTCAACAGGGGTTATCGTCCAGGAGGTGGTTTTTACCAAATTTTAAACCATTTTCGATAAGAATGGCTTTTTGTGTCTGAAAAAGCTGGACAGAAAGCTGAAAGTGCGGAGGAGTGAGCGATTGGAGACGTTAAAAGCAAGTAAAACTCGATTTGGAATGTTATATAATGAAAACAGAAAATGATGAAGCTATGTATTAGCAATGTGTAATGAGGAATATGTAAAAATAGTGTATGTAGTAAAGGTCAAGAAGTGCGGGGAACGGATAGTGTTGGAAACGGAACTGTATAATTAAAAAGATTTCTGTGCTGTTTTTGCACATAAGTTAAAGAGGCGTAGACAGTAAAATAACTTTAAAAAGCTTCTGGTTTTTCGGGGTATTCTATCCAGTTTTTCAGATTTTCTTTCAGGTGGGGTCAGTGTGCCCCCATTAAGTTTATTATCATTCAAATTATCCTCAGCAGTATTCAACGTTTTGGGGAATTAGTGCAGTGCAACAGTTGTAGAAAGAATGTAACTTGTAGTAAATTTTGTCTACTTTAATTTCTATAAATCATTGAAAAGTGCAGAGATCTAGCCAACGTTTTCCAGGTATAATATCTGTCGGCAAACCAAATAAATTATGTCCTCCTATGATAGAAGAAGGAAGGAAGTTATGGTATAAAATTGCGTTGATGGCAACGTCAATGATTTAAATAATTTTTAAATATTGCAATACGTAGTTTGTAACTAATTTTATAGCTATTTTTATTTTTGTATTTCATTTTAAGGGTTTAATTAATTTATTTTATAGTGCAATGCATATAAATTATCTGTTTTAAATATTTCATATATATTTTTCTATAATAAACAAAAAAGATACAACCTATTATAACAAATTTAATAATGTTACACGCGTGTTTAAATGTATTGCTTTGCAAATGAATCCAACTGTCTTTGAAGGTTGTTTTTTTTATTATTATAATTGTCCCTTTTATTTCAAAATAATAATAATCGTTAATAAAGGCACTAAAAAATATTATCACAGTATGGTTTCACAAAAAAAAAAGTAAATAAATATTTTTTCTCCACCGTAAGTAGGTAACAGGTTTATTGGTTTTAATGTAGATCACTAGACAAAGCAATGTGCTTGTTTTTATATGAATAAATGGCATTTATGCATATGTTAACTAAAATTTCTTTTATTGGTAAAACGTTACAGTGGTTTTTCATTTCAAAATCGCTTGGAACACAATTTCAGAATTTTAAATGCACAAAAACGCATGTGTAACATATTTTAATTAAACCGCACAATGCGAAGCATGTTTCCCTTTTATGCAAGTGTCAGACATCTATTTATAACTTTAATATCTAGTTGCTCTTCACAGTACTTTAGGTTTACCGTAAAATTATTCATCATGATTGCACTCTCCTTATATAGATGCATCACTTGGATTCAGGGTTAAAATACGGATAAGATTGAATAAGATCGGAAAGGATCGGACAGGATTGGTACCTTGAAAATTATTTTTTTTCAGATTTCTCTGAATTGCAATATGTGAAATCTACGTCTCTTTAACTTATATGAAAACGAACACCATATTCACTACACTTAAAGTCTTTATTTTTTAATTTTACAATACAGTTCCTACATACATACAATTTTGCTTTCAGACACTTATAACAACATTTGCCAGCCATCAGTTTTTTTCAGGATCTCTCTACGATCTGATACCCCTGCAGGTTAATTTCTAAGAACTAACACCTTGACTCAGCCAAATTGCTTAAACAGCCTAACCTATCTTCAACACAGAAATTCGTATAATGTGGTCCCGAATCGAGCTATGACTTCTTTAGCATTGATCCTGCTGTCCTTCTAATTTCTATTTTTAGATTTGACTTCGACTAACTTAAAAGTGCTCCAGCCTTCCTTGAGCTTTATGCTGCTGTCCTTTGACCTAGACTAACTTCAGAGTGGTGCAGACTTCTTTGGCCATGATGCTGCTGTCCTTTGACAAGATCCTGAGACAAGAAAGACACTATTGACCTACTTTTAAATACATGACCTTAACTCGAGCAAGTTGTTTGGTGACCTTTAAAGTTTGACCTGAAACATTTTCAATCGGATAAGGTTGGGTAACCCTGCAGGTTAACACACGACCTTGACTCAGCCAAGAATTGCTTGCTTGAAAGCCACATGATGTTTTTGATCAGGAATGCTGCTAAATCTTGAACATTTCCCGACATATGGTCTCAACCAGTTTGTTGACCTGACTCTGAAAAGTAGAATCCCCCGCACCTTGGAAAAGTCTATTTGAATACCCCTTCCAGGTGATTTCTAGTAATTATGACCCTGACCCGACCAGAATTGCTTGAACAGTGGATCGCCTTTGTCCTTGAAAATTGATTTCTCAGAGGTGTGGCCTTGAAGAATATGCAGGGAAAGTGTACGTAATCTTGACCTAATACACTTGCGGGTTTTCCTTAATAATGTAATAAATAGATCACTATACGTGACGTTGAGGAATATATGCAGGCCATGTGTGTACGCAATGGCCTTGAAAACGAAAAAGTGGATCCTATGCTATACGTGACCTTGAAGAGCATCCTCCTATATACCTTTACCGGTCATATATCGGGATACACCTGCATGTTGATTTCTAGAACTTATGACCTTGAAAATTGATACCAATACATTTTAGCCATTGACAATCTATTTGATAGCCCTACTGGTGATTTCCAGGAATTATGATCCTGACTCAGCCAAGAATCACTTGAACAATGAATCGCCTTTGTCCTTTTCTCATAGGTGTGACCTTGAAATGATGAGGGAAACGGCTACCTGTGTTGGTTAACAGATCCCTGTTTTGGGAAACGGCTCCTCTGTTTTGGGAAACGGCTATCTGTCTTTTTGAAACAGAAACACAGAACCACTTGAGGTCAATTAACTTTGCTGGAGGAGTGACCTTGAAAGGTAAACTTCCAAGAATTGCTTGATGACCTTGAAACATTCTTAGCATACACAACAATCTGTATGATACTCCATGAGAATTATAATAACACCTTAGGGCTTGACACAGAGGTCAATGAACTTCCTAGAATTGATGTAGGGCGTGACCTTGAAAAGATTAATGAACGTTGTCTTTGAAATTTCTCATCAAAATTTGGTGATTTCTTGGTGCAGAGCATCCTCCTATATGCCCCCAATTGAACTCTGAACGTGTGACCTTGACAAACGAGAAGGTTGATCACGTAACGTTGAAATCCTAAGAAAAAACTTTGACCTTGAAGCGGGGTGTGTGTGTGTGTGTGTGTGTGTGTGTGTGTGTGTGTGTATTGTATCAAAGCTACGTTTTGTGGATCTAGTGTATACTTTTTTACAACAATATAACTTATACACTCCGGATGATGATAATGGGTTTGAAAGATCTTTATAAATAGTCTTAATGCCATGATTAATTAGGATTTTTTCAGTTCTATCTGTAACATTAGTTATAAATGGAAAAAAAAGTGCCAACATTAAGCACTAGTTTTTCTGTATGGTTACGTCTAACAGTTGTAATAACATTATTAATATTTTTAAGTGAATATCCATCAGCTTGTAGTGATCTTGTTAAATGTTTGTATTCATCTTTCAAAAATTCAGGGTCACAAATTTTGTTTGATCAACTAAAGATTTAATAGCACCAATTTTTTTACATGAATGGCGGTTTAATAATTAATGAAGGTATATATCAATGTATGTCGGCTTTCGGTAAACGTTAAAAGATAGTGAATTATTAGTTTTAGATATTAGTATGTCAAGAAATGGCAAACTTCCATTAGTTTCCTTCTCCATGATAAACAGGCTGCTTGGATGAATACCATTTATAAAAATTAAAAATTCATGTAGTGCTTCTGCTCCATGTCTCCAAATAACAAATGTGTCATGTGAATATCTATACCTAGCTAAAGATTTTTTAGATGCATTTTGCAATGTAAATGTTTCAAATTTTGCATGTAAAAATTAGCTATAACAGGACTAAGAGGGCTATCTTTAATCTATTTATTATTCTACTGAAAATAAGCCGTAGTAAGACAGTGCTGAAAAAGAATGGTTATATCCTTTGAAAAAATATGATCAATATATTCAATAGTTTCTTTTCGAGTGAAATAACATCAAATCTCACCCCTATATAACCTTCTTCAATTTTGAAATTATCTATTTTTTTAATAAAGTCGGCAGAATTTTTAATATATTGGAGTGTAATAAAAATGTAAGATATTTTCTAAGATTGCATGTCGGAGAACCAATGGCACTATCAATAGGCCTAAGGGCGTTTCAAAGCCATTATCATCATCCGGAGTGTATAAGTCATCTTGTTCTTGTGGAAGATTGTACAAAGTTTATCAAACTGTTATATTAATAGAATGTTTATGTTTGCGTTTTCATATTTTTCGTATTTCATAAATTTGTTTTAACATTTTAAACAATTCTTAAAGCACTACTGAGGACGATAACTGTAATTGTTATAGACTTCTATAAAATATAAATATAAAAATACGCCATTAAAAACCCAAAAAAGCTAACTATTTTAATTAGATAGAATTAAATCAAATTGAAACGAGTCTATTCAATCGAATCGAATGTTGTATTATGTTTTATTGTGTTATATTATGTTATATGATGTTATATTATCTTCTATTATGTTATTTTGTTATATTACTTTATATTATGTTTTATTATGTTATGTTAAACTAACCTAAACTAACCCAAACTAAAGTAAACTTAAACTGAAGTCAACTAAAGACAAAAGAAATGGACTGAAGAGAACTGAAGTGAGCTGAAGTGAACTCAAGTGAACTGAAGTGAACTGCAGTGAACTGAAGTGAGCTGAAGTGAACTGAAGTGACCTGAAGTGAACTGAAGTGAAATGAAGTGAACTGAAGTGAGCTGAAGTGAACTGAAGTGAACTGAAGTGGACTGAAGTGAACTGAAGTGAAATGAAGTGAACTGAAGTGAGCTGAAGTGAACTGAAGTGAACTGAAGTGAACTGAAGTGGACTGAAGTGAACTGAAGTGGACTGAAGTGAACTGAAGTGAAGTGAAGTGAACTGAAGTGAACTGAAGTGAAATGAAGTGAACTGATGTGAACTGAAGTGTACTAAAGTAAACTGAACTGAACTGAAACTAAACTAAGCTAAGCAGAACAAAACTAAACTACTGTATTAAATTAAGGAACTGTCGATGAGACACCATTTATATAACAAAATGTTTTAACGCAGAGAGAATGATGACATCAACTTCAATATCCCTCTCGAAACGTTCAGTAAAATAACTAACTTGTCAAATCTTCCTGTTTCACTGATGTATCCTCCATTATTAGGTATATTCCTGACAAAGTTCGTGCACGTTGGTGCTTCTTGTCTAGTATGAACATATATTAATGAATTCAATGATCTTGAATTAAGGAACATTTGGAATTAATTAACTAAGGTGGGCATATAACGGCGACCACTTGTTTGCATTCGGAGTTTTGCGAAACTAAAGGAAATTTTTTGCGAATCTGAATATACTCCTCGTGGTCCTCGTTAGATGTCTGTTTGAGGCATTTCTCGAAAAGTGTTATGCGATTTCTTAATTCTTTCTATCTTTCTCCTAATCCATTATTATTTAATGTGTATATTTCCAGTGAATAAATATTTAAGTTTTTATATTTATATCAGTTTGAATATAAAAATCATAACATTGTCACAGGAGAAAACCTGACTAAGTCGCTATCGCGGTAATATTAGACGATGTAGGTTAGACATAGCACATACGAGTAAGTCGACTGTCCTTCCAGTAGTTGCGCGAAATACAGTGTGAACATTGTCTTAATTGAGTACAATAGTTGTGTTTGCTAAAATAAAACTCGAATGATTTCTCTTAAAACGCTTCTTGAGTGTAAAATAAAATTCTATATTTATCTCTTTTTGTTTAAAAAATTGAAAATTTAAGTTTAACTTTGCTGGAGGAGTGACCTTGAAAGGTAAACTTCCAAGAATTGCTTGATGACCTTGAAACATTCTTAGCATACACAACAATCTGTATGATACTCCATGAGAATTATAATAACACCTTAGGGCTTGACACAGGGGTCAATGAACTTCCTAGAATTGATGTAGGGCGTGACCTTGAAAAGATTAATGAACGTTGGCTTTGAAATTTCTCATCAAAATTTGGTGATTTCTTGGTGCAGAGCATCCTCCTATATGCCCCCAATTGAACCCTGAGCGTGTGACCTTGACAAACGAGAAGGTTGATCACGTAACGTTGAAATCCTAAGAAAGACCTTGAAGCGGGGTGTGTGTGTAGGTTGAGAACTTGGGCAATGTGAGAAACCTTGAAGACATTCGACATTGTTACCAACCTTGAAAATTTCCTGTTACGTGACCTTGAAGTAGTGGCCTTGAGGCAGGCAATGTTATCAACCTTTGACTCTAGTGATTTTTTCCAAATCTGGTGACAAATCTAGTGACAGAAGTGGGGTAGCTATTCTATTCACCCTTTTTGTGTGTTATTATTTACAGAGCTCACATTAGTCTTCTAGAAAAATCTTTTACGGTATGTAGTAAACGAATAAATTTGACATGTAATAAAATATACATATTGTCTCCCTAAATAATGGTAACGCACATATCATTACTCTTGGCTCACGCTGTACATAAGTTACACGTTATGGACGATTGTTCTCTACCAATAGCAAATGCAAGTAATATGAAAATGTACCCGGTTTGCTTTTGACTCACTCTGTACCTTCCTGCAATTTTGGTAATATTCGTGGTCGATAACATAACTGAAATATTTGTAAACATATACGTGGCAACAAAAAAATAACTAAAGATTAAGAATACACTGATAACGCCGTTCTAAACATATATGACCTTCAATTTCAACGCCCTGTAGAAAAAACTGTCCATTACTGAAGTTGCTCATGGACACTTTTGATCAGGATGGTCTAGTTTTACGGTATTTTTTTCTCGTGATTCCATTTGGCGTCAGTGGGCTTCAAAGGTAATTATTAAAGACCCTTCGTGTTGTAGATGTCCAGCACGGGTTTGACAGAGCAAGAGGAATAAGGGTTACTGGAAGGTAATCGGACACAGATTTAATAAATGATGACGAAGACGGCTATTACTATGAAAATGATGAAGTTTACAGGTTGCAACGAATTCGCGGCCCAGGTATACAAGAATCAGCAACGCAGACAGAAGAAAATGATAGTCATTTTGAATTAGAGGACCCCGAGCATGAGCAATCATTAGACGAAGATGATGATGTACCTTTGGCTACACTGTTTTCGATCAAAAAGAAAAAAGGTGGCATAAAAAAATCTAAGCCTGTTTGGGAAAAAAAGGAGATTAGCGAATCGTTTCTCTGAACACGACTTTCTCAGAAATTTCACAGTTTTTTGGAATGCAAAATTTATATGGCATTGTAAAACTGCCAAGTTACAGAATGTATCGGGCAAAAGAAGCCAAATACTCGCCAATAGGTGATGTGACGTCCAGGAACCAGTTCGACAAATTAAGAAATAATATTCACTTCAATGACAACACAAAAATGAAGACCAGAGACCAAGAAGGTTACGATAAACTATTCCATCCTTTTCTTGAAGAAGTGCGTAAAACATTTTCTAAAATAGAACCTGAAGAATCCAACTCGGTTGACGAAATTTTGATACCATTCAAAGGTCACAATTCACTAAAACAATATGTAAAAAATAAACCTCATAAGTGAGGAATAAAAATGTTCGCAAGAGCAGGATTTGGATATGATTTTGAGGTTTATGTGGGAAAGGGTACTATATAAAATTAAAGCACTCTTGGTATCAGCGGCGATATTGTGGTCTGGCTGTGTAAAGATCTTTCAAGAGACAAAAATTTTAAGGTTTGTATGGATACTGGTTTACCTCATGTGACCTTCTAAGCCACCTAAAATAAATGGGGTTTCTGACCACAGGAACTGTGCGAACCACACGAATGCCTGGCTGTGAGTTTGAGTCCGATAACGAAATAAACGTAAGAGGCCGGGGTTCATTTGACTACAAAAAAGATACAAATCAAAATATAATCGTCGCCAAATGGTACGATAATAAACCAGTGCACGTTGTCTCAAAGGAGTCAGGAAAAAGTAAAAAGGTAGTCCGTTGCTGCCAAAAATATATTGAAGTTGATCAGCCAGTAATAATCAAAGAATACAATTTGAACATATTATTTGCGAAGAAATTATTTGCGTATTATATATCACTTGGTTGATATATGTATTGTTAATGCTTGGTTGCTGTACAGAAGACATTGTGCCCAGAAGAATATGGTGTTCAAGAGATTAGTAACATTTAGATCCGAAATTGCACACGCTTTGATATATCAAGATCCCATAATCTGGAAAAGGGGTAGGCCTACATCAGCTTAGAAACTCTCGGTCGTTGAGGGATAATGTAACCCCATCAGAGCCCCCTAAAAAAAGGAACGTAACATTTAATCCCGTTGATGACATACGATTTGATAACACCAACCACTGGTCATCATATATTGAACCCAGGAAAGGATGTCGCAACTGTATCAAGGCGTAGAGTTCAATGTACAAAATGTAAAGTTGCTCTGCGTCTAACGAAAGACAAAAATTTTGTTAGAGACTTTCATTTAAAGTAAAATTGTTTTTTTTTGTTTTTATTATTTACAAAACTAAAATTTGTAAGATATAAGCTTATCTCTTAAAATAAAATGAACTGAAAAACTTTGATGGCGCTTGATATCTACCCACTGACTCCACATGTAGTCATAATTTTCTTTTGTTGTCAAATACTCTTAACAAATAATATTACTATTTTTGGTCTCAAGAAGGCCTCTGTTTAACAAAAAAAAAATTTTTTTTCAATAAAAAAAATTTGGGCTGGAAAGGTTAAAGAAAACATGTTCTAGGACCTTCAGCAGCCGAGATACTTTTTTTTGTTTTAATTCCCACGACTTTGTCTATATAAGAGCTAGAATTTCACGGATTTTAGACGTTTATTAATTATAAATAATAAAAAAATACAGTTATTTACGGTTTTTTTCAATTTGCACATCACCCGATTGTTAACCAGCGTTCATTTTGTCGGTTTTTTACTGCCTTCAACTTCTTCCTTCTACATTTTTTGGTTAATTCAACAGGAAAAAAGCTACGATTGAAACTTTTTCACACCTTAAAAATTACGAAAATTACGCGAGTTAATTGAGTCGTCCAAAAGCATATATTATTACTAAAAACTACTCGAAGCTTCTAAATATTTCGGCAAAATAAGTTTCGAATTTGTTATTGCAAAACACTTCTTTTACTGATCTATTAACGTTCAAGCGAAATAAGTATTTTGTTACTTTTTGTGTTTTTACTCCATTTAAATACCTGCAAGGCTCAAACGGTGCATTACGAGTTCAATTTACACTTAAAACAATTCAAATTTGCTGTAAAACTATGAATATTATCTTGTCCTATTTCTAAGGCTTAGAAATTGCGAAATTTTGAATGATTATTTTTACATTTGAAAAAAGAATATCACAAGCGTGTTACTCGCGAGTTCTTGAATATGAAATTTTAAAATACTAACTTTCACGGGCAATTACTTTCAAACGTAATAGAACGCTGGTATTCTTTAAATACATAACACTTTCTTTAAAAAAAATACAGTATTTATTTATAATAAATGCTCTGTATTATTAGCCTACTCTATTCTATTCTAACACAGAATAAAACTTAAAAAACGACCAAACATTACAATTAGGTTTGTAGTTAAATTTGATGTAAACAAAATTGTTTGATAAGATCTTTCGCACATTAGCAAGTGATCTTAGTTGCTTATTGCCATTGTTTTCAAAACCTATTTGGAAAGTTATGAAAAACTTTTTTGCTGCACAAAAGCGTTCTAGCATTTAATATTACCTATTACTTGAACATATGTGTTATGCTTGAAAATAAACACTTTAATTAGTTTGAACTGATTAGTTTACCCTCTTAGGTTGCACGTAGAACAAGTTGGTTGCAGGCCATCGTGGGTCAAATAAGAACAACGACCTTGTTACTAGAAATTTTTTACGACACGGAACAATGTCTGGAAGGTTTCTACATAATCATTTTGGGTACGTGATTTTTTTTAAAGGTGTAAAGTTGAATACATCAATCTGAAATTAAATTTATTTCTGTTTAACATATGATAGAATAATAATAGAAGATTAATCTTTTTTAAGAAAATTTAAATTAGATTTCGTTGGTGATTCACTATTATAGTCAACTTGTGAGAACATAAAATTTTGAAAATATTACATAAAAAATAAGATAATAAATAAACTAGTTGCTCCCGTTACTTTGGATAAAGTAATATGCAATAATCTTTTGGTTAAATACTTTAAAAATGACTGATGTAATTAAAGGTAACTTGATTTTATTAAAACCGAAATAAATGACGGTTTGATCACAACTTTAAGGTTTATATCAAGAGATCAAAAAAAAAAAACAATTAGGGTTGGGTGTTCAATTTAATTATTTGAATTGGTATCTACTTTAGCCACATGCACAGAATGACATTTAATGTAATTTGACATTTTTATTGTAAAAAAGTTTATAACCTGAAATTGAAACTGAAACAAAAAATGTGCATGTGGCTAAAGTACAAATTCAAAATAATTAAATTTCCTAACCTATCTTTTCAAGATTTCGTTTAACAAAGAGCAGTTTTTTTTTATAAATTCGGGAATTATTAAAGGATAAAAGATTAGTTAGATGTTAAACCTAGAGTCGTTCTGAGAAACTTACACAAAATGTCCAATTATGTAGCGTGGCCATCTTTCAAACTGCAAGTAAGCTTGCGTTATTTTAAATTTAACATCGCAAATAAGAAAAAAAAAATGTCTGCTAGTGACGTAGCAAGAATCGCTTCGAGCCCCTACTGCCATTCTCTTTAAGCTGGTTTTTTTACCTTTAATAATACATACCAAAACAATTTTTGGAACTAGACAAAAATGTAATTAAATGAGGTCCAGACAAAACTAGTGTCCACTATAGCCTGTCCAAACCTCCAAGTGCAGTACGGGCTCTTATGGACTAAATGCCTCTTTTACTAACTATTGTGATCCACAAATAACGCTATCGTTTTCTTTCATAGCAATGTTGTCAAACGTAAAATGTCATTTAGGAACACATAACCTCTTTAAAATTTCATATTATAATGAAAATGTAAACTTTCACCATTAACACTCATAATAAAATACTTATCTTTTTTTTAAATTATTCTATATATATTTATAAAAATCCAAATTTAAACATTTTTACGTTATTTTCAAATTAAACCAACTAATTTTTTAAAAGTTTAAAAACGTAGTACAAGCGTCTTTTTAATGATGAATATTTCTATAATTCTGTTATCGAACTTAATTTTGTAGAAATTTCTTTAATTCTTCGATATGGAAGTGGAAGTTCAAGCTGGCCCTTCAAAACGACCTAGAATAATTCACCCGTAAGGAGAATAATCTCGTTCTTAACGTACTTAAATTATTTCTCGGCCAAATTGAACGTTAGTGCAGCCATTAAAGAAGCGGGCAACGCTTTAAGTTGTTCAGAACGAAGTATCGATGCTATTAAAAATGAACATTAAACTGAAGCAATAGTTAGTCCGAAGAATCGTGCGAAAAGGACAGGTGCACAAACCAATGATCGCTTTTGTATATTACCAGAATATCCAAATATATAATTAGTGAGAGAAATATTATATTATGTTGGAAATAAATGGTGTACCTATAATAAAATTGTAATAAAGTTAGGTAATCCACTAATGCAATTATTTGGCGCTGATAAATTATAATAACGTTATTGCTGTTAAAATGCAGAAAAAGAACACGTACAAAAGTCAACATAACTAAAAATTAATATTAAGGTTAAATTAAACTTAAATGAATTCTCAACATCATACACATTTACCAGTCGAGAGATACTGATAAAAAAATGTGTGTGTGTGTGTGTGTGTGTGTGTGTGTGTGTGTGTGTGTGTGTGTGTGTGTGTGTGTGTGTGTGTGTGTGTGTGTGTGTGTGTGTGTGTGTGTGTGTGTGTGTGTGTGTGTGTGTGTGTGTGTGTGTTTTTTTTTTTTTTTTTTTTTTTTTTTTTTTTTT
>JARFJB010002132.1:22500-25000 GCA_036346205.1 Vesta saturnalis
TGCGCGTGGCGCGTGGCGCGTGTGCGCGTGTGCGGCGTGTGCGCGGTGGCGGCGTGCGCGTGTGCGCGTGTGCGCGTGCGTGGGCGTGCGGCGTGGGCGTGGGCGTGGGCGTGGTGCGGCGTGGTGCGGCGTGGTGCGTGGGCGTGGGCGTGTGCGGGTGCGGCGTGGTGCGGCGTGGTGCGGCGTGGTGCGGCGTGGTGCGGCGTTGCGGCGTGGTGCGGCGTGTGCGTTGCGGCGTGCGCGTGGTGCGGCGGTGCGGCGTGGTGGCGTGTGCGGCGTGCGGCGTTGCGCGTGGGTGTGCGCGTGCGGGGCGGCGGTGCGGCGTGCGCGGTGCGCGTTGGTGCGGGTGCGGGGTGTGCGGGTGTGGGTGTGCGTTTTTTTGGGTTGTTTTTGGGTTTGTTTTTGTTTGGGTTTGTTTGGGTTTTTTTTTTTGGGTTTTGTTCGGTTGTGTTTGTGGGTGTGGGTGTGGGTGTTGGCGTTGGTGTTTGTTTGGGTTTGGGTTTGTGGGTTGTGCGTTGTCGTTGCGCGGTGTTTCGGTTGCGGCGCGTATGCGGTGTGTCGGCGTGTCGGTTTGCGTGCGGCGTTGTGCGGCGTTGGGTGTTTGGCGGTTTTGGTTGTGCCGGTTGCGTGTGGCTTTGGCGTTGTGGCTGTTTCTTGGTTGGCGTTGGCTTGCTGTGGCGTGTGGGTGTGGTGTGGGTGTGTTGGCGTGTGTGTTGTGTTGTTGTGGGTTTGTTGGTGTTCGTGTGTCGTTGCGTGTGCGGTGCGTTGGGTGTGCGTCGCTGCGGTTGCGGTGGTTTCGGTTGGTTGTTGGTTTGGTGCTTTGTTGGTTTTGGTTGGTTTGGGTTTTTTGGTGGTTTTTTTTTTTTTTTGGTTTTTTTTTGGTTTTGGTTGTTTTGGTTTGTTTTGGTTGTTTTGTTGTGGTTTGTCTGTTGTGCGTTTGTTTGCGTTGCGTCGTTTTTGTGGGGTTTTTGTGCGTTTATGTGGTATTGGTTGTGTGTTGTGTGGTTTGTGTTGTTGTGTTGTTGTTTGTGTTGGTTGTGTGGGTTGTTGTGTTGGTTTTGCGTGGGGTTTGGGTTGGTTTGTTGGTTTTTTTTTTTGGGTTGTGGTTTTTTTTATTTTCGTTGGTTTTGTTCTGTTGTTGTTGGGGTCTGTTTGTGTTGTGTTGTTGTTGTTGTGGTGTTGGTGTGTTTGTGTGTTGTGTGTGTTGTGTTGTTGTGTGTGTTGTTGCTTGTCGTTGTGCGTGGCTGTGTGGTTGTTGCGTGTTGCGTTGTGCGTGTCGTTGTCGTGTTGTGCGTTGCGTTGTGTTGCTTGTCGTTGTGCGTGTGTGCTTGTCGTTGCGTGTCGTGTGTGCGTGTCTTGTCGTTGTGTCGTTTGCTGTGTCGTGTGCTGTGTTGTCGTTGTCTGTTGCGTTCGTTGTCGGTTTGTGTCGTTTTTGCGTTGCGTGTTGCGTGCGTTGTTGCGTTGTCGTGTTGCGTTGTGCGTTGCGTGTTGGTGTGCGTTGCGTTGTGCGTGTGCGTTGGGTTGTGCGTTGTCGTGGTCGTGTGTCGTTGTCGTGCGCGTGCGCGTCGTGGCGTGCGGTGGCGTTGGCGTTTGGTCGTTGGTGTTGTTGTGTTGTCGTTGTGTGTGTGTGTTGCTTGTGTTGTGTGTGGTGTGTTGTGTGTTGGTGTGTGTGTGTGTTGTGTGTGTGTTGTGTGTGTGGTTGGTTGTTGGTTTGTGTGTGTGTTGGGTGTGTGTGTTGCGTGGTCGTTTTTGGTGGTGGTTGCGGTTTGCGTGCGTTTGGTTGTGGTTGGTGGTGGTTGTGGTTGTGGTGGTGGTTTTTTGGTGGTTTGTTTTTTTGCCGTGTGTGTGTGTGTGTGTTTGGTTGTGTTGGTTGTGTGTGGTGTGTGTGTTGTGTTGTGTGTGTGTGTTGTGTTGTGTTGTGTGGTCGTGGTTGGTTGGTGTTGTTGTTGGTGTGTGTGGTTGTGTGTGTTGTGTGTGTGTTTGGTTTGGTTGGTGGTGGTCGTGTGTCGTGCGTGTGCGTTTGCGTTGTCGTTGTCGTTTGTGGTTGTGTTGTTTGTGTTTTTTTTGGTTTTGTTTTTTGTTTTGTGGGTTTTTTTTTGTGTTGGTTTGTTTTTTCTTTGTTTTTGTTTGTTGGTTTTTGTGTTGTCTGTTGCTGTGTTGTGTTGTCTGTTCGTGTGTTGCGTTTGTTTTGGTGTTGTGGTGTTGTGCGTTGTTTTGGTGTGTGGTGTTTTGCGTGTTTTTGTTTGTTTGGTTGTTTGTTGTGCTTTGGTTGGCGTGTTTGGGTTTGGGTTGCGGTTGTGGGGTCGTTGTGCGTGGTGCGTGTGGGTGGTTGGTGTGGTGTGGTGTGTGCGTGTGGCTGTCGGTGTGGGTGGCGTGTCGGTCGTTGTCGTTGCGGCGTGGTGGTGCGTCGTGCGTGGTTGGTGTGGTTGGTTTGGTTTGGGCGTGGTTTGTGCGTGGTTTGGTTGCGTGTGTCGTGTGCGTTGTGCGTGTTGTGCTTGTC
>JARFJB010002132.1:30000-80000 GCA_036346205.1 Vesta saturnalis
GGTGGGGGGGGTTCTGGGGTTTGGGTTGGGGGGTGGGTGGGGTGGGTGTGGGTGGGTTTTGGGGGTGGGGGTGGGTGGGTTGGGGGTGGGGTTGGTTTGGGGTGGGGGGTGGGTGGTTTGGGGTTGGGTGGGGTGGGTGTTGGTTTGGTGGGTGGGTGGTGGTGGTGGTGTTTTTTTTGGTGGTTTTGGGTTGGTTTGTGTTTGGGTGTGTTGGTGTTTTGGTGGGTGTGGTTTGGTGGTGTTTTTTGGTGGTGTGTTTGGTTTGTTTGTTGTGTTTGGGTTGGTTTTGTTTGGGTGTTTTTGGTTGGTTGGTTTTGGTGTTTGGTTTTGTTTTGTTTTGTTTGTTGTGTTGTGTTGGTTGTGGGGTTTTGGTGTGGTTGGTTTGTGGTGTTGGGTGTGTGGTTTTTGGGTGGGGTTGTGTGGTTTTTGGGGTTGGTGTGGTTGGGTTTGGTGTGTGTGGTGGTGTGGTTGGGGTGTGGTTGGTGTGTGTGGTTGGTTGGGTGGTGGTTGGTGGTGTGGTTGTGGTGTGTTGTGGTGTGGTGTGGTGTGGTTGGTGGTGTTGGTGGTGTGGTGGTGGTGGTTGTGTGGTTGGTTTTGGTTGGTTGGTTGGGGGGGGTTGGTTTGGTTGTTGGTTTGGTTGGGTTGGTTGGTTGGTGTGTGGTTGGTTGTTTTTTTTTTTTTTTGGTTGTGTTTTTTTTTTTTTTTTTTTTTTTTTTTTTTTTTTTTTTTTTTTTTTTTTTTTTTTTTTTTTTTTTTTTTTTTTTTTTTTTTTTTTTTTTTTTTTTTTTTTTGTTTTTTGTTTTGTTTGTGTTTGGGTTGGGGGTTTTTTGTTTGGTTGGTTTTGGTGGTGGTGGTTGGTGGTGGTGGTTGGTGGTGGTGGGGTTGGTTTTGGGGGGGGCGTGGGGCTGCGGGGCGTGCGTGCCGGGTTGGCGTCTGGTGCGGTGCTTGCGTGGTGCGTTGGCGGGGGGGTGCGGTGCGGGTGCGTGGGGGGTTTTGGGCGTGGTGCGTGCCGGGGTGCGTGCGTGCGGGGCGTGCGGGCGTGCGGTGCGGTGCGGGCGTGCGGTGGGCGTGCGGTGCGGGGGGGTGGGTGCGGGCCCCGGGGGGGGTGCGTGGTGGGGGGCGGTGCGGTGCGGGGCGTGCGGTGCGGCCCGGGGTGCGGTGCGTGGGCGTGCGGGCGTGGGGTGCTTGCGTGCGGGGTTTTTTTTTGGTGCGTGGGGTGGGTGTCGTTGGGGTCGTTGCGTGTGGGCGTGCGTCCTGCTGGTGGGGGTTTGGGGTTCGTGGGTGGGGCGGTGGGGTGTGCGGGTTGGCGGTTGCGGGCGTTGGGGCGGTGCGCGTGGCGTTGGGGGCGGTGGGGCGGGGGGCCGGGTTGCGGGCGTTTGGTGGCGGTGCGGTTGCGGGCGGGGGGGGGTTGTGGGGTGCGTGGGGGGCGGGCGGGTTGCTTGCGGGTTTGCGGTGTCGGGGGGTTTGCGGGGGGGTGGGGTTCGTGTCGGGTTCGGTGGGCCGTTGCGCGGTTTGGGGTTGCGGTGGGGGGGCGTCATTGTCTTGTGTTTTGTTTGTGTCTTGTGTCTTTTGTGTTCTGTGTCTGTGTCTTGTGTTTGTGTCTTATTTTTGTTTTTGGTTGTTGTTGTCTTGTTCTTGTGTTTCTATTTTGTCTTTTGTGTATTCTTGTATTTGTCTTGTGTCTTTGTCTTGTGTCTTGTTTGTCTTGTCTTGTGTCTTGTGTCTGTGTGTCTTTGTCTGTGTGTTGTGTTGTGTTGTGTGTTGTGTGTGTGTGTTGTGTGTGTGTTGTGTGTGTTTGTGTTTGTTTTGTTTGTGTTTGTTGGGTTGTCTGTGTGTCTTTGTCTGTTCTTGTGTCTTGTGTCTTGTGTCTTTGTCTTGTTCTTGTTGTGTCTTGTGTCTGTGTCTTGTGTCTTGTTTGTTGTCTGTGTGTCTGTTTCTGTGTTTTATGTGTCTTGTGTATTGTCTGTGTGTTTATGTCTTGTTTGTCTGTTTTGTCTTGTGTCTTGTGTCTTGTCTTGTTTGTCTTTTGTTTGTGTCTGTTCTGTGTGTCTGTGTGTCTGTGTTGTGTCATGTGTTTTCTGTGTGTCTGTGTCTGTTCTGTGTGTCTTGTGTCTTGTCTGTGTGTCTGTGTTCTGTGTTATGTGTCTGTGTTTTGTGTTTGTGTTTGTGTGTTTGTGTTGTGTCTTTGTGTCTGTGTGTCTTTGTCTTGGTTCGTGTCTTGTCATTGTCTGTGTGTCTTGTCTGTTGTCTTTGTTTGTGTCTGTGTCTTTGTTGTGTGTCTGTGTTCTTGTCTTGTGTCTTGTGTCTTGTGTCTTTGTCTGTGTTTGTGTTTGTGTTGTGTGTTTGTTTGTTTGTGTCTGTGTTGTGTGTGTGTGTGTGTTGTGTGTTGTGTTTGTTTGTGTTGGGTTGTGTGTTGTTTTGTCTTGTGTCTTATGTCTTGTCTTTTTGTTGTCTTGTTTTGTCTTGTGTCTTTGTCTTGTGTTTGTGTCTTGTGTCTTTCTTGTGTCTGTGTCTTGTTCTGTGTTTGTGTTTTTATGTGTGTCTTGTCTTATGTCTTGTTCTGTTTGTCTGTGTGTCTGTGTCTTGTATGTCTGTCTTGTATTGTCTTGTGTCTTGTGTCTGTGTGTCTGTGTGTCAGTGTGTCAGTGTCTGTGTGTCTTGTGTCTGTATTGTTGTTTGTCTGTGTGTCTGTGTTTTGTCTGTGTGTATGGTTTGTTGTGTTGTGTGTTGGGTTTTGGGTTTGTTTCGTTTGGTGTTTGTTTGTTCTTGTGTCTGTGTCTTTGTTATGTTGTGTTGTATGTCTGTGTCTGTTGTTTGTTTGTCTTGTGTCTTGTTTGTCTGTTGTTTTGTCGTGTGTCTTGTCTGTGGTTTGTGTCTGGTTTCTGTGTGTCTTGTGTCAGTTGTGTGTGTTTGTGTTTGTGTTGTTTGTTTGTTGTGTTTGTGTTGTGTGTCTTGTGTTTGTGTGGTGCGTGCTGTGTGTGTTTTTTGTGTCTGTGTGTTGTTTTGTGTGTCTTGTTTGTTTGTTTGGTGTCTGTGTGTCTTTGTTGTGTTTCAGTTGTTTTTTTTTGTTTGTCTTTTGTGTCTTTGTCTGTTTTTGTTTGTGTCTGTGTTTGTATGTCTGTGTGCCGTTCTTGTCTTGTGTCTTGTTTGTCTTGTGTCTGTGTGTCTGTGTTTGTTGTTGTGGTTTGTCTGTGTCTGTGTGTCTGTGTTTGTGTTTCTGTTGTCTTGTGTCTGTGTGTCTGTTCTGTGTCTGTGTGTTGTGTCTTGTCTGTGTTTGTTGTGTTGTGTTTGTGTTTGTGTTTGTTTGTGTGTTGTGTTTTGTCTGTGTGTCTTGTCTTGGGTGTGGTGTGGTGGTGTGGTGTGGTGGTGGTGGTGTTTTTTGTTTGTGCGTTTTGGGTGGCGGGCGTTGGTGTGGGCCGTGTGGGCGTGGGGCGCTTTGTGGCCGGTGGCGTATATGTAGCGTTTTACCGATGTGTGCTCGTGCGTGTTTGTGTGGGTGGTTGTTCCCCTTGGTATGGTTTGCAGTCAGGTGCGTGCGTGTGTAGCGTGTGCGTACGTGTTCTTGTGCATTTTGCGTGCATGTACGTTTGTGCGTGTGCGCGTGTGCGTGTGCGTGTGCGTTGCGTGTGAGTGTGCGTGTGCGTGTGCGTGTGCGTGTGCGTGTGCGTGTGCGTGGCGTGTACGTGTGCGTATGCGTGTGCGTTTGCGTGTGCGTGTGCGTGTGGTGGCGTGTGCGTGTGCGTTGCGGTTGTTTGGGTGTGCATGTGCGTGTGGTTTGCGTGTGCGTGTGCGTATGCGTGTGCGTGTGCGTTGGTTTTCTTGTGTGCGTGTATGCGGGTGCGTACGTTTGTGATGAATCTTTCGTTGCAATATCTAAAAAATGACATTTACGGAGTAAGGGTTGAGAGAAAATTTTATTTTCTTTGTGATAACTTAAATTAGAAAGCGATTGTATTCAATTCTCCCGGTATTTATGAAAAATGTCTAAATATTGTTAAATCTGGGGTAAGGAGATGGAGAGGTAAATGTCATTTGTTTTGGGAATGGTCTAAACATTAAAAAGTATTGTATTCAAATTTAGTGTTTAACAGATAAATATCTGTCATAGTAGTGAATAGTGGTTGTGGAGTGTCTAAAGAGTATGAGAGGTGTTTGATTTTTTTTGGTCGCAATAACTTATAAACTTGAGTAAAATTTTATATTTTATTAACATATTATTTTATATAAAATAAATTTTTATAATTTAGAATCTAAATATCTAGACAGCAGCGAAATTTGGTAATAGGTAAAGGGTTAAGTAATAAAAATTACATTTAAAATGAGAGCGCAATGGAAAGTATGGTAAACGAACATGTGTTGCACTGTTATATAACTGAACGTCTCCCAATGATATGAAAATGTTACTGGAATATTACTTATTTTCATAAATAAATAAATGAGAAAATAAAAATAGCATTCGTAAAATTAACTGACCGTAATGTTGACCATTTATGTGGAAATATAGGACATCGACGTATACATGGTGGGAGGAAATTTTTTCAAATTATAAAAATTATGAGTCTAATGGCAAAGGTAGTGTTTATAGTTTTATACATAGTTCATAATACAAAATTGGTTAGCTGATTATATTTTAAATAGCGGAGGAGATTTATCAAGTACAGTTTTTGTTTTAATCAAATATTTCTAAAACAGGTGTTTATTTGGTTAAAAATACCCAGACTTGACCTTAAACATTATACTTATTTTCTTAATTTTTGATACGACGCCTAATTTAACGGTAAAATTCCTAAGGTAAATTTAATGTTCAATATCTAAATAACATTAATTTTATAAGAAAAGTGTGTATCAATGAAGATGGTTAAACTTGCCATTTTTGTTAACTTGTCTATTAATATCTATCTGACATGAAGTTTTAAACGTTATTCTGACATAATTATTATTTCTGTTTTACAATGTTGCATGTTTTCGTTATGAACCATAAAAGAGGTTCATGGTCCCTAAAAAATAATTAAGATTATTTCATTTCCTTTAATTAGTTGTTAATCTGATGTCTATTAATCTGTCTGTCACTAAGTTTTAAACGTCTGTCTGACATAGATTATGGTTTTATTTTACAATGTTGCCTATTTTTGTAATGTACTTATTATGGAGGTTGCATAATTATCCTAAAAATATTATTAAAATTAGTTCATTTCCTTTAGTTTCCATTTTGTAGGTTGAATTGTGATGTTACATCAAATATTTAATGTTGTTATGTGTCTGTGTTTGTTGTCTGTGTGTCTGTGTGTCTGTGTGTCAGTGTGTGTGTGTTTCTGTGTGTCTGTGTGTCTGGTTTGTGTTCTGTGTGTCTGTGAGTTGTGTCTGTGTGTCTGTGTGTCTGTGTTTCTGTGTGTTCTGTGTGTCTGTGTGTCTGTGTGTCGTTGTTGGGTTTTGTGTGTTCTGTGTGTCTGTGTGTCTGTGTCTGTGTGTCTGTGTGTCTGTGTTCTGTGTGTCTGCGTGTCTGCGTGTTTGGGCGTGTGTCTGTGTGTCTGTGTTTCTGAGCGTCTGTGTCTGTGTGTCTGTGTGTCTGTGTGTCTGTGTGTCTGTGTTTCTGTGTGTCTGTGTGTCTGTGGGTCTGTGTGTCTGTGTTATGTGTGTTTCTGTGTGCCTGTGTGCCTGTGTGCTGTGTGTCTGTGTCTGTGTGTCTGTGTGTCTGTGTGTCTGTGTGTCTGTGTCTGTGTCTGTGTGCCTGTGTTCTGTGTGTCTGTGTTTGTGTCTGTGTGTCTGTGTGTTGTTTCTGTGTGTCTGTGTGTCTGTGTGTCTGTGTGTCTGTGTTCTTGTGTCTGTGTGTTGTGTTGTGTGTCTGTGTTCTGTGTGTGTGTGTGTGTGTGTGTGTGTGTGTGTGTGTGTGTGTGTGTGTCTGTGTGTCCGTGGTGCGTGGTGTGCGTGGGTGTGCGTGGTGCGTGCCATATGCGTTCGTGTTCGTGCGTTCCCTTGGGGCGAACGCGGTATGCGTGCCCGTGTGGCGGTGCGCTTATGTGCGGTGGGAGCGTATTGTACGCGTGTGTACCGATGTGCTCGTGCGTGTTTAGGCGCCGGGTGCGTGTGCCTGCGCGGTGCGTGCGTATGGCGTGGCAGTCAGGTGCGTGCGTGGGGCGTGTGCGTACGTGTTCGTGGTCGTGCTTGTGGTGCATGTTGTGTTCGGTGGTGGTGTGGTGCGTGTGAGGTGTGCGTGCGTGTGGTGCGTGTGCGTGTGCGTGGTGTGCGTTGCGTGTGCGTTTGCGTGGGTGGTGTGGTGTGGTGGTGTGCGCGTTGTGCGTGGGTGCATGTGCGTGAGTTTGCGTGTGGTGGCGTATGCGTGTTTATGCGTGTGTTTGTTTGTGCCTGCGTGTATGCGGAGTGCGTATGTTTGTGATGAATCTTTCGTTCGCAATATCTCAAAAATGACATTTACGGAGTAAGGGTTGAGAGAGGTGAATTTTATTTTCTTTCCGTCGCATAACACAGTAAATTATAAAGCGATTGTATTCAAGTTTTCCACAGGTATTTATGACCAAAATGTCTAAATCCCATTAAGTGCGGCGTAAGGAGATGGAGAGGTAAATGTCATTTTGTTTTGGCCGCAATGGCTCTAAACATTAAAAAGTGATTGTATTCAAATTTAGAAAAAAATGTTTAACAGATAAATATCTAGATCATAGTGGTGAATAGTGGTTGTGGAGTGTCGGGGTAAAGAGTAAGAGAGGTAGATTTGATTTCCTTTTTGGTCGCAATAACTTATAAACTTGAATAAAATTTTATATTTTATTATCATATTATTTTATATAAAATAAATTTTATATGAATGTTAGAGATCTAAATATCTAGACAGCAGCGAAATTTGGTGGAGATAGGTAAAGGGGTTCCAGAGTAATAAAAATTACATTTACAAATGAGGGCGCAATGGAAAGTATGGTAAACGAACATAAAACCCGCGTGTACTGCATTGTTATATAACTGAACGTCTCCACATGATATGAAAATGTTACTGGAATATTACTTATATTCATAAATAAATAAAAAATAGCATTCGTAAAAATTAACTGACCGTAATGTAAGGTGACCATTTATGTAAAAAGGAAATATAGGACATGGACGTATACATGGTGGGGAGGGAAAATTTTTTTTCAAATTAGATACAAAATTATGAGTCTAAGTGGCAAAGGTAGTGTTTATGTAAGCTTTTATACCTCCCAGTTCATAATACAATAACTTGGCTTGGAGCTGATTATATTTTTGGAGAAATCCAGCGGGGGAGAGGGGTTTATCAGGTGCAGTTTTTTGTTTTTATCAAATATTTCTAAAACAGGTGTTTATTTAGAAGATGTAAAAATACCCAGACATAGACCTTAAACATATCGACTACTTATTTTCTATCCAATTTTTTGATACGACGCCTAATTTAACGGTAAAAAAATTCCTAAGGTAGAATTTAAGTGTTCAATATCTAAATAACGATTAATTTTATAAGAAAAAGTGTAGACAATATCAATGAAGATGGTTAAACTTCGCCATTTTTTTGTTAACTTGTCTATTAATATCTATCTGACATGAAGTTTTAAACGTTATTCTGACATAGATTATTATTTTTGTTTTTACAATGTTGCATGTTTTCGTTATGAACGCATAAAAGAGGTTGCATAGGTACCCTAAAAAAATTATAATTAAGATTATTTCATTTCCTTTAATTAGTTAAGTTAGCATCTAGATGTCTATTAACCTCTGTCTGTCACTAAATTTTAAACGGCTGTCTGGCATAGATTATGGTTTTTATTTTTACAATGTTGCCTCTTTTTGTAATGTACTTATTATAAAGGAGGTTGCATAATTATCCTAAAAAAATATTATTAAAATTATTTCATTTCTTTTAGTTTCCATTTTGTAGGTTGGAAGGTCGTGTGATGTTCCACATCAAATATTTAATGTGTTGTTATGTGGTATATATTCACTCTTGTGTTAAAAATCTTGGCCATTGTTTGTGAATAGAAACAGACTTATTTCCACTTTTTTATTTTTTTACTGGTTGTATATTTTTTAATGAACACAATTTCATCAAAAAGCACCGAATATCATAGTTTTGTTTTTGAAAAACAGTTAATGAATTTCCAACATCTGACCACAGAGGTTCTTTTTTAGCAATACCCAACGAAACGCTGCTAATCTTCAAAGTGCTTTGTCCATTAATCAAATAGGCGATACAAGTACTATAACACATGAACATTGACGTGTTAAATTGAGTTGCGACTAGATCTTCTCTTTCATTTACCAAAGCTACTAGCATAATGTTAACTTAATTTGGCAGACAGAATTTATTTTTCCGTTCTATTAATTGTTGCTTTAAATTTGATAGAACCATATATACTTCTGCCATTGACGATTTTTCAGATTCCACTTGCAGCACACGTTTATGAAATGTAGAAGCTTGTGAGTAAAGAAACCATAGCCAAACTTCAAAAAAACTTCTTTTAAAATATTAAAAATCCATGTGGGACATTTTTCTTGAGAGAGAAAGTAACTTTGTAACGGTTAGAACACTTTTTATATTCTTTCTATCGAAGGTAACAACGCTAACCATGTGGTTTTATTGTATCCCAACAGTGTTTGGTATTCAACATTAACAAACTCACAAAATTCTTTTAACCGTTCAACTCGAACAGTATAAATGTAGAAATAACCATAGATTTTCACTATAATGGCTTCCATGTCAATAGAAAAGCAGTCTGTTGATGTTTGAGTACAGTTATGAAAAATATGAGAGGCACAGTTCATCCCAACTAAAGGTCTGGCTTTAAGTAACTGCTGAAATTTATGAAAGACGTTATTTTGGTCACGTCTTGCTGCTCCTTCAAAATTGCAATTTCTATTGTCAGCGCACATTGCCATTACTTTTGTTGTTAATTCGTATTTGTCGAACGTTCTAATAATATCTTCGGATATAATGTCTGTAGGTTCACATGGAAGATCTTGAACTTCTAAAAAATTTTACTTGAATGCCCTTGTCTTTCATAAAATATCTTATGAGTATACGCCACATTTTTATGCTCCCGTGATTTGAACAATAGATATAGATTGTTATAAAGTTGATCGTTCCAAGATTATTTTGTATGGAGCTTAATGGTAATGTTTGTAAAATGTTTTGTTGGAAGTACCTTTTTATAAGCTTACTAGTGCAATCTATAAAGCAAACGGACTGACTGTGGATCACGTTGTGGTATGACCAAGTACATTCAATCGCAGCTAGTTTTTGTTCTTCATTTCCAAATGTCTCCTTACGAAAAAGACGGCACTTTGCTACTACTAAACGCAGCAATATCTGTCTTTTTATTCTTGTGCCGATATGTGTTGAACAATATCCCCCTTTTCACCATGTGCAAGTAAAAGCTATCACAACATTTTAAGCGCTTTATATCACTATCTGAGGTTTCGATGTGACCAAACCAACGTAATGTACTACTTTTACACCTATCTATCATCCTCTTTTCTTCGCCACACTCCTTCATTATACACTCATTCTTCATCTTATCCCTTCTGGTTTTACCGCGCGCGCTTCTCAGGAATCCCATGCCCATGGCATTTATTTTGCTTTCGTGTTCTATACAGTACTGACGCGACAAATACGCCATTATAGATTGTTCGTTTTGCAGCTACGCTAATGCTTTCGTCTATCATTATCGTCCATATACTTCCACTCGCTTTCCCTCCAGCATTGACCCATCGTCCAATCTCACTATCCATTGTACCATCTGCAGTGAACATTCTACCCAGATATACTAACTCGTCCGATTGTTCCACAATTTCATCATGCAGGGTAAATACTCTACTCTCCTTTTCACCTTCCCGGTTAAACGCCACAATCTTTGTTTTGTTCACGTTTACCTTTAGATCCATACTCTCACAGACCCTATCAATCTTCCTGAGAGTAGTATGTAGCTCATACGCATTTTCACTTAATAAAACTGGGTCGTCTGCATACACCAGAACTCGTACATTTAAGTCACCAACCATTACACCATTTGTATCTGTACATGCTTGCCTAACACATTTGTCCATATGCACATTGAACAACCACGGTGATATCACACAGCCTTGTCGTATTCCTTGCTCAATATTAAAGTATTCACTCACACCTCCTCTCGCCCTAACACATGCCCGGCCACCGTTATACACTGCTCTTATTCCGTTTATTAAACTTTTACTTACGCCGCATTCATTTAATATTTCCCACACCTTCTCCCTATCCACTCTGTCATATGCTTTCTCCAAATCTACAAACGCAGAGTACAGCTTCTTTTCTACATCTAAACACTTTTCGATCACCTGCTAGAGAGTAACACATCATTTCCCTGGCATGAAGCCACCCTACACATCGCAGACCTTAGTTTCACCTAGTCTATCAATCAGTACTCTTTCAAATACCTTACCAGGTACACTGAGCAAACTTATGCCTCTGTAGTTCTTGCAATCACTCTTGCTCCCTTTACCCTTATACAGTGGTACAATGGTCGCGCTCTTCCACTCCCTCGGCACTTTTCCAACTTAAGGCGTACATTGAATAATTCACACAATCTTCGTATAAGCTTTGCACCTCCGTACCTTAGCATTTCACCAGCGATTTCACTTACGCCTACTCTTTTACCGTTTTTCAACCTTCCTACCGTTTTCTCTACCTCATTTATCCCAATATCCGTCTCAGTTGCATTCACCATTCCTTCTACATCCGATTATTTATTTATTTATAAACAGTTCATCTTAACTAACGAATTATTTACACTATTCCAAAGGTTTCCTAATTAGTTCGCAGTAAAATGGGCTCCAGTATGGAAACACTCACCGCGGTACTGATAGTAAGAAGGCGCAAACGACGTAGATTAATAAGATGGTATCGCCGTTATTGGGTACATCCAATACTTAGTTCTCGCAAAAGAAATGGACATTTTAACATTCTTTTTGAAGATTTGAAACTGCACGAAGATAAGTTCTTCAACTACTTTCATATGAGTTTGGGAACATTCAGTGAATTATTATTTTTGCTGCAAAATCACTTGAACCATCGAGACACGCGAATGCGAAAAAGCATTGCTCCAGCAGAAACATTGCTATTACGTTGAGGTAAGATTTAAAACAATGAGACTTTTGTTATGGATTTCCTAAACTTCAGTTTATTATTAGAATATACAGCAAAACGGTACTACATACCGTAAATTCAAAGAGAAAGGGAAAGAAATGTAGGTTGACCATAAAAAATATGGAGAATGTTTATTGCAAGCTCTTTTAAAATTTATTAATGTTCAGAAATTCTAAAGTAACAACAGAAAGATTTTATTTTTCCATGGCCAAGCCTTACGTAATTTCTTTTTGAACTCACGGTATATTTAAGCAAATTATAAATGTTCGTAAAACACGTCTTTAATTATGGATTCACTATCAGAAAGCACTGAAAGAGATGCAGCAGGTGACGGAGTTGACGTTGGAATATTATTACAAGTAAAAGGGTCGTAATCTTGAGAAGGGCCTGGTATAGGGGACGCTGTCTCGTGTACTAAATGCCCCGGAGTACGAACAGTTGTTAGTCGTGGATACACTTCAGGTACTATAGACTGTTGACCATACTGGAGTTGATGACGAACTTGTTGTTGTTGATTTAAATTTTTGTACTTTTTTAAAACGACTAACAGCTCCGTCTTCAGATCCAGTTTTAAATCTTCGTGGATTCTTCTAAATTCTGGTACCAGAAACATTAAGAAACTGTGGTCGGGATCATTTTCATCTTGACTGGTCATTATTTTGTTAAGGTTCTAGTTCTGTCTTTTCAATATTTGACAGTTTTCATTTTCCTTCGAGTGCTAATATTTGCAGCTGGAGATGGCGGATCTTCATCTCGTTCGACATCCTGAGATGCGGATCTCGATTCTGCCAAAACAGACAAAAAAGAAAGTTGCTGGAAATACATGTATTCTTTTCGAGAGGATGCCCCTGTACCACTCTTAAGTTTTCGTTATCTGCTCCTTTCTCTGTTACAGCTGTCTCTAAGACTCTTCTATTTACGTTGTATTTTGGTAGCTAAATTAAGAAGTATTTTTGAAGTACTTAAAGTGCAGTTAAGTAAATGTTTTTTAGGTATCTTTCAACTGGATGTTCGTTTGGCGATTTTGAATTTGTTTACCGCTGCGGCTTATCCACTGCAAAAGTAATTGTGAAGGAAACATGCCAAATTATTTGGAATCATTTGAAAGATGTCTGCAAACCACAACTTACAGAAGAATCGTGGATAAATATAGCTAATGGATTCAACGAGTATGCTAACTTTCCCATTTGTTTGGGCGCGATAGACGGCAAGAATACTAGAATAATTCAGCCTCTATATAGTGGATCCTTATATTATAATTATAAGCATTTTTTTTTCTATAGTAATGCTTGCTGTTTGTGATGTTTACTTTTGTGGATATTGGGTCATACGGTAAAGCTTCAGATTCAACTATATACAAAGAAATTGTGCTCTTTAAAAAAATACAGGAACAATCACTTAATATACCCCTACCGAAACCAGTATCGAAAACCTGTGGTCCTTTCAACTTTTCATTTGTTTGGCCTTTCAGAACATATGTTACGTCCGTATTCTGGAAAACATTTGGATTTTGGGAAAAGGATATTTAACTATAGACTGTCTCGTGCTAGGAGCTGTATTGAGTGTGCATTCGGAATATTAACAAATAAATGGAGGATATTACATCGCCCCCTAAATGTGTCAATAAATTTTGCAGAAGACATAGTAAAGGCGTGTTGCATTTTGCATAATTTTGTTCGTAACAGTGTAAAGAACCAGCGTCCTGTACATATGTGTTTTAGAATAAATTAGGTGCGGACCATCCTGTATGTAAGATTTCATAAGTTTACGCGATATTGCACAACAAATAATTTATTCATCACCGCTGACGTGTATTTCTAAGAAACCGTAAGTTTCTGCACGTCAGAACGATTTTAACCAATCGCATAACGGCATCCCCCGCACGGTAGCCGCGAAACCGCCCACAGATGCACCTTTATAAACTCGCGACGCGCATAATAAAAGAGAGATGAATCTCAGTAGATTCAAGTCAAGCCGTTCCAGAAACCAGTAGCCGCAGCCGCACCGTTTGCTTAGTGTAAGCACCGACCTGTTGTTCACCGACGAAGAGTCCTTCGCGATCGGGCGAGAACGCACACCACGACGCACCGGGCAACCTAAAGTTCAATTCTGTACTGCTATTGATAGACACGTAAGTTGTAAAGTTATACAATCTCACAACTTACACTCAAAGTAACGCAGGGGTAGCCCCCGACGGAACTCGCCAATACAAAGTACACTAACACCTAGAGTAGCACGAAGGGTAGATCCCATCGTCACTCACCACCACAAAGTACACCTAGAGGAACGCAGGGGTAGCCCCCGACGGAACTCGCCAATACAAAGTACACCTAGAGGAACGCAGGGGTAGCCCCCGACGTATCTTACAAAGTACCTGAGGGTGAAGGGTTGTTACAGGGCTGTAAAGACCTACGACCTTTCTCTTAGTATATCCAGTAAAGACAGGCCGTCGCCTACGTCTTCTGTGCATTACTGAAATCCCGCTCGAAACTTATACACTACCTACAGACAAAACACAATAACCGTACATGGTGTCTTAAATCGCAGAAGAGTTCCTCCATAACCTGTTGTATAAATTTGTAGATAAATTGGTAGTCACTATAACCATCGTAAATACCTGGTGCAAGAACGTTTGTAAATAAATTAGAGAGTACGTAGATTTTTCTATCTTTACGTAAACCGATTAGAGTAGTTTTAATATTAAGTATTTTGTTCCCTTGATTAATTATAAATAATTAAACTTAGTATAGAGATCGGTAATTAATTTAGTTAGATAAATAATCTAATTGCCAAAATTAAACCGGTATTAATTAAAGAAAGACCGTCCCGAGATCTCGCGTTTGCAGACGCGCATTCGCGTGTATTATTTCCCGAGGAGTAGGACATCCTTGCTTCAGCGCTCCAGAGTTACTAACATATAAGCACGATATCGATTTTCTCAACGATTCGAGTTCATTGCGCTGGCGCTCCGATCAACCACTGCATCAAGGATAACGCTCGCGCTACTGTACATGCAGGACCGTAACCTAAACTTTGCCTCTTAGGTAAGGAATAGATTAAAAAGACTATCTTTTGTTCACAGAAGCGACTTCGCACCCAGTGACGCCAGGACCCGGACCAGGGAGTTCTTACATACATATTTTGTTAGTTACCGTTTATTTTATTTATTGTAAATATTTGTTTAATATACGTGTTAAAAATGCTTTACGGATTTTATTTAAGGTTACAGTGTTAAGCCCATCCAGTACTACGAACCACACCCCGTTTATAAAATAAACCCGATTGAGCAAAGCCGATGCAAAATAAAACCGCGTTGGGTTACTAAACCAGAAGGGCGCATTATAAATATAAGTATAGAACCCTAAAAGTAGGGGCGCAATACAACAGAGATAGTTACAATTTTCATGACACATTAGACTCTGCGATCAATTACGACTAGAGATAAATTAAATGATTTCTTTTTAAGCGCGGAAGGAGCTATTCCTTGGCAAGAAAACCGAATATGATTGTGTTTTATTTCAGTGTTTTATAAATACAGGGTGATTTTTATAACTTCATCAACTTTAACTATGGTGCACAAAACAATTTTATGCAAACGTTTGACAAAAACTTTTAAGAACCATATATAAAACTAAAATACATAAATATAGGATATGAATAATAATAAATATAAATTGATTACATACCTGCGGTATTTTTTTCCTGTAGAGTCTTTTTTTCAGTCTGGATTGAACTGCAAACAAACTTCCTCCCACGCTTTAGTCTTTTCTAATCTGTTAGAATACAGCTCAGACCGCATATCCCAAATTGCCGGACGATATTCTACTTCCGTAATAAATAAATCAATATTGATATTATTATTATTGGCCCCCATTTTAAAACACAGTTACACCCAAAAATTTACAACCTACAAGAGAAACATGTACTCGCTGAACGATGGTTATGGAATGTGATCGGGATGTAGTCAAGTGAGTGCCGTATAACGAGTGGCCGACTTCGGCGACAAGCAGCGAGACTCGGCTGCTGCCCTAAAGGTGACCATTCACATACAGGCGGACTGCAGTCCATGACAGATGTGATCTGCAATTCCGAACTGTGATTGACCACACACATTCAGTTTAGCTAAATCGTTGCGGCCTGCAGGCCATCACCGGACAGTTCTAGGACTGCAGATCGCCTCATTATTCTCCACACACACAAAGTCCGTAGAGTCAATTGTTGTATTTTGAAAAATAAATGTAATGGTTGTGTTAAGAAAAAGAAAGTTACTTTGTTCCTTATAATTATGTTGTTAACCCATCACAACATGAGAGAAATCGGAAACGTTTTTGGGCGAAAAAGAAAGACCGTGAAAAATTATCACATATGAAGCTTGTGAGACGGTTAAAAAATACCAGCAGCGAAGATTTGAAGAATTATCTTAGAATAGACAAGGCTTGTTTCAAAAAATTATTGAAATAAGTTAAACCGTACATATAAAGAAAGAAAACAGTAATGAGAAAAGCAGTTAGTGCTGAAGAGAGACTAATAGTGACGTTACGGTTTCTAGCAACTGGACGTACATTTGAGGACCTGAAATTTTCTGCTATTATTTCTCCACAAGCTCTGGGCAGAATTATACCAGAAACCTGTCAATGCATTTATAGGGCTCATTGTATCATCTTCATCTGTTTCTAAAAAGTCATCTTCATTTGAAATCGTTTCTCTCGGTTCTTCTTGTGAAGCAGTAAATAATAATAAATTCTAATACCAAAGAGTTACTATATATATATATATATATATATATATATATATATATATATATATATATATATATCATCTGATGCCGATCCACTTCGTTTTGATTTCAACACCTTCTTGTGCTCTTTGCGAAATGCGCTTCTTATGTTATTGATTTTTTTCTTAACTTTATCAATAGTAGCGTGTTCATCAATGGTTTTACAATAATTAATTAATTTTTGATACGCCTGTGCTTTTTCTTTTCTGTTAGAATAATTTTTTGATTTTGCATTCCACAGACTAGGCAATTGTCTATAAATATCAATAAAACCAGTGACAAATGACGGCTGATTAGACAAGTCGCACATATTTTAACATTTAATTGACACACTCAGTTTCTTAACAGTTTAGACAAACTGCAGGCACAGACCTGCAGGCGACCTAGTGACAATTGAACTGAAGGCGGGATCGCTCACGATCTGGGACTGCAGCCCGCCTGTATGTGAATGGTCACCATAATGTGTGGTTCGAATAAGCTACACCAAACGCTGTGTTTGCGCTTGATCCATTAAACTGCATATAAACTACGGTCCGTAGCGTGTGGCGGCCACCGATGGCGACCACAAGTGGTTATGCGCGCGAGAGGCCTAAGCGGGATCTCGTGCTGTTTAAATTGTCAAACTTGTGATGGTATCCTATTGTGTCGCCCTATCTTTTTCGTACTTTCTAGACTTTGATTAATTCGGGCCAAAAAATTGACTTCTTTATAAATACATTTACGTAATTTATTAAAATAATCACATATACGAAATGATATGTTTAAAAAAGGGACTGTCCCGTATAATATAGGATGAATGATTGAGAGAACGTGTTGAACGTATGTAAGCCAAACGAAAGAGTGATTATAGTGGTGGATATGAACGGATGGGTGGGTGTACATAGAGAACATAGTGGACGCGTTCTAGGAAAGTTCGGAGACCAAAGAGTCAATGAGAACGGTGAACACCTGCTCAACATCTGTGTGGAGAGAAGCCTGTTTTTATCCAATACGTGGTTTAATCATAAAAATGTGCATATGTATACATGGCAAAGAAGTGAATCTAAAAGTATGATAGACTTGATAGTGTATGATGAACGGCTTAGAAACCTGGTGAAAGACACAAAAGTAATGCGCGGAGCGGAGTGTGGATCGGACCACTTTTTGGTTTTATCGAGAGTGTGTTTAGGGCAAAAGTGGGTCTCGAGAAGGAAAGCAAACGTAGTGCGAACGTCCAGAATTAGGGTTGACAAACTAGTGGATAATGGTGCGGGAATGAAATACGCAGATGCTGTGAGTAACGAGTTGAATGTGAATGAAAGAGTGTGGAACGAACAAGTAAAAGACACTGACGTTGAAAGTGCATGGATAAGCTTGAAAAACTTTGTTGTCAATTGTACCGTGCGAATATGTGGAAGAGTGATTGTAAGTAGACAGAAAAAATGTGCTTGGTGGAATGAGTCGGTAAAAAAGGCAGTATGTAAGAAAAAAGATGCGTACATGGCAAAAAATGAGACTGAGTAGAAGCGATTGTATGAGGTGTACAGATTAAGAACAAAGAAGCGAAGGAGGAAGTGAGAATAAGTAAAGAGGAAGTGATGGTTGTGGAAGGAAAGAAAGTGCAGAATGATTTTGAGGGAAACAAAAACTCTTCTGGAAATGGGTCAAAAATACAAAACGTGGCCCAAAACAAAACGCTGCAGGAGTGATGAATGCTAGAAACGAAATAGTATGGGACGATTGCGAAGTGAGGAAATGCTGGCAAGAATATTTCGAAAAGCTGTACAGTAGTGAGGAAAGTAAGACTGAAGGGTTAAATAAGGAGAATATAGGAGAAATGATGAATGAAACTGAGAAGGATGTTGGAATAAATGAGGTAGAGAAAACGATAGGAAGGTTGAAAAACGGCAAGGAAGCAGGCGTAGATGAAATCACTCGTGAAATGCTCAAGTATAGTGGTGCAGAGCTTATACGAAGATGTGTGAATTATTCAATGTATACCTTATGTGTGGAAAAGTGCCGAGTGATTGGAAGAGCGCGATCATTGTACAATTGTACCACAAGGGTACGGGGAACAAGAGTGGTTGTAAGAACAAAAGAGAAATAAGCTTACTGAGCGTGCCTGGTAAAGTATTTGGAAGAATACCGATTGATAGAGTACGACAAACTATACAAACTAAGTTGTGGGATGTGCAAGGTGGCTTCATGCCAGGGAGAGGATGTGTCGATCAGATGGTTGCTCTCCAGCAGGTGATCGAAAAGTGTTTAAAGGTAAAAAGGAAGTTGTACTGTGCGTTTGTAGATCTGGAGAAAGCATACGACAGAGTGAATAGGGAGAAGCTGTAGGGAATATTAAATGAATATGGCGTAAATAAAGGTCTAATAAATGGAATAAGGGCAGTACACAACACTAGTCGGGCATGTGTTAGAGTGAGAGGAGGTGTGAGTGAATACTTTAATATTGAGCAAGGAGTGCGACAAGGCTGTGTGATGTCACCGTGGCTGTTCAATGTATACATGGATAAATTTCTTAGACCGATACAAATGGTGTAATGGTTGGTGACGTAAATGTACGACTTCTGGTGTATGCAGATGACATAGTCTTATTAAGTGACAGTGCGGATGATCTGCAAACCGCTCTGAGGAAGTTTGATACAGTCTATGAGAGCATGAACCTAAAGGTAAACGTGTAAACGTATTTACTCTGCAAGATGAAATTGTGGAGCAAGTGGATGAGCTGGTATATCTAGGTAGAACGTTTACTGCAGATGGTACAATTGAGAGCGAGATTGGACGAAAGGTCAATGCTGGAAGGAAAGTGAGTGGAAGTACGTGGCCGATAATGAGAAATGAAAGCATGAGCCTAGCTGCGAAACGAGCAATCTATAATGGCGTATTCGTCCTGTCAGTACTGTATGGAAGTGAGACATGGGTATGTCAAAAAAAGCACGAAAGAAAAAATAAATGCGTGGGTATGAGATTCCTGAAAAGCGCATGTGGTAAAACGAGAAGGGACCAAATAAAAAATGAATGCATAATGACGGAGTGTGGTGAGGAATAGACGATGATGGATAGATATAAAAGTTGTACATTACGTTGATTTGGTCATATTGAGAGAATGAACAACGCAAGATTAACGAAACAAATATATGTGGGTGAGGTTAGGGGAAAGGCTGAATGTGGTAGAATCTATGATAAAAGAAAGAAAGGTAAGGAGTTTTAAAAACAAAAGGGTATGTCAGAGACTATGTATGCATCTTGCGGAGGCTAGAGAGGTGTGCGGAGATAGGAAAGCATGGAGAAAGATTGTGAATAAAAAATAAATAAGAGGCAGGGATTGTTTTGCCTACCCCGCAAGGGAAGGGCGAGAAGGTTAAGTTAAGTTATGGTTGCCTTACCGTAATGAAATCTTTAACATGTTTGCTTTAACTCATGTAGTAAATCCTTTGTTAGAAATGGATTTGTATGTAAACTTATTCATAGGCAAGAGGAAAGAGATAAAAATTAAATTGATCGCATGTTTAAATCTGAGAAAACTATTTTAATTCAATCAACGTTGGTACTTAAGAAAATTTGATGATGCCCACAAGACTTTTGTAAATTGAAATCTGTTTAGTACACTAATTTTAACAATCCTTATTTATTATTGTAACAATACTTAATTAATAATTGTGAAATTAATAAAAATTCTTAGCAATAACGATTTATAAATAAATAACAATAACACTAGTATAATAAAATTAGACACTTTGTTCAAAATGTAAACCGTTCTTTTCAATACACATTTCACAGCGACGTACAATAGAACGTCTTAAGTTAATTAAATGTGTATATGCGCTATAATTTAAATGTAGTAAATCTATAAATGTTTTAATATTTCAATTTTCAGTTTCTAAATAATTTACTCCGTTTACTTATTTTAAGTGGAAAGTTATTCGAGTGCAAATTAGGGTAGTAGAATATTAAGTTGTCTTCACAAAAACAATGAACAGCCAAATTGTTCACAGTTCATAGGGGTACCATCACCACCGCAACCCTATGTTCGGTATAAGGATAGCTTAACAAATCTTTAATAGAAGAGATTATCTACCAAAAATGATTAACATCTGAAGTCTCGTTTCATTTTTACAGCAGAAATCTAAAGAAATCTGGCAGCTTGGCAGCTTTTATTTAACCTCTCTATCTCAAAGAAAAAGCACATAACGCTCACACTTCGTATAAGCTTTTCGACTTTGTGGCATTAGACTGAATACAAGGATACTAAATTTTTTATCCATATCCCCAGTTTAGTGAGAAAATTGTTTACTCCATTACAATATTATCCATGTGCACATTTTAGTGCCAAAAAATGAGCATGAAATTATACTTAATAACCATTAATAATAATTGTTAATGTATCTATTATTTATAAAGTGCATTTATTCTCTTTTAAATTTTAATTATTATAATAAAAGCAAAAATTATTACTACATTAAAAAAAACAAGAGATGGCATATGGGTGGATTAATATTTAATAAGGTACCGACAATTAAAAGAAGACTTAGTTTCAAAGTTTACATAAAAAGCTCCAGAGTACGCTACCTGTTTGAATCTCCAACCCTTTGTTTGAGTTTTTCGTTTTTTAAATAACTTGATTTTACCAGTTATTCAGGCATATAATACATAATGCTCTTGGTTTTGCTGTTGCTAACTGGTTTTCCTATCAACCCAACTGCAAGAGTGAATGTAACCTGCTTATACCTGTTACTAATAAAAATGTGTTCACGTTATTACCATGTTGTCCTTCGCGTACGTGATTGTTTCTACATAAAAGCAGTAAACATTAAAACGTGTAGGATTTTTTTAGTAATATGCAACATAAGTACGTGGGTCAAGGAGTCAAGAATGCAGCGATGGGCGTTGATATTTATCATTTAAGATATTCATCAGAAATATTTCGCTTTTATTGAATAAAGCTGATTGTTCAAAAATAATTACAAAGAAATTTATAATTACATGAAATTTTATATTTACCTTAAATTATATCTCGTTAGTAAGCCAATAATTTGTTCAAATTTATCCAAAATTTGGTATTTTTAATTCACTTGCATAAGTAGGCAAATGCTTATATTACAGTTAGTATCGTGAAGGGAAATTCTTTAACATTTTTTAATTAATTCTTAGAAACCTATTTCATATTTATACATTTATTTTGTAAATAGTGAGTTTTTAAAGAATATTTCTTAATAGTTGTAACCTGATTTTGTATATATCTGTAATTCTTTTTTTTCTAACAAATTGTTGTAAAAAATGTAGCATTTGTTACCTATACAAAAGTTTAATTACGATTTTTAACTGAATCATTTTTGATTAATGGTTTTGATTGTATGAACAATGTACTGGATTTCAAACATCATATTAACAATAATATTTATTAATTAAGTGGTTAACTAACTGAAATATTTGATGTGGAACAACACACGACCTTCCAACGTACAAAATATAAATTTACGTTTATAATAAAAATACATAACATTGTAAAAACAACAATAAAAATCTGTCAGATTGAAGTTTATACCTTCATGTCGAATAGACAACGTAAAAAAATTCAAAGCAGTCCGCCCGCTTCTATAAAAATATTGATAATACAGCGAAAGCAATTTAAAACTTATTTGGTTTCAGATTAAGAAGCTTTATAAAGAAGGATTAGATAAAATTGAATTATCTTTAAAAAATATGTTTATTTATTACTCAATAATAAACATGCATTAACCTAACTAAACTTAAGTTATGTAAAAACACTTTTACAAGCTACTAACTTGTAATAGTATTTTATTTCATACTATAATGTAATTGTCAGTTTTACGTCATACTGTAGTATACTGTAAATACGTTTTTATGGTATAGTAGCTTTTTACAGTACACTAGGAATTTTACCGTATTCAATTCAAAGGCAACTGCAGAAAAAATTTATTAACAAATTTTTAGAAAATAAACAGATACAGAATTAAAATTGAATTGAAAATAAGGCTTAAGGTGAAATTCAACTGAAAAATAAGAGTTAAGGTCATTTTGGTACCTATGTTTAAATTACTATTAATGGTACAACTTTCATTTCCATTAATTTGAATTGAAGGAATTTTCTCACAATTACACACTGTTGTAGATCGAGTATCAGTCTTTATACACGTATTGCCTTTGGCGCTGGATGTATTGAATTCAGGGCTTGAATTGCATTCAGATACAATTTCTGAAGAAGATGCTTCTTCTCTTCGTCTCGTAACAACTTCAACAAAACTTTCTCAACCTTGAATCATACGAGCAACTTTATTTTTCCCTTCAAGGGAATGTTCAACATATTTTTCTGCGGTGGTGCTGCTTTTACATCCACCAAATCGCTTAAGAACAGAAATTGTAACGATATAAACGGGTGGTAGAACGGGATCACAGATAAAGTTGGCCTTTTTGCCCCGACTAGTCAGCGTATGATTGTGGGTATGATGTTGATAAATTTTACACATCCAGAATAGTAAAACGTACGTAAGTCAAAATAGGGAATGAAGACGTAATCAGATCGATTTAGGGCGCCAGAATGTTTGGTAATCAAAACAAGGGATGTCGTGCCAAAATTACGAGTACATAGCATGTCTAAACATACAAAAACATACGCTTACCTATCCGCAATCAATCCCAGGTGTCCTCGACAACAGCTCAGCAAAGCACCTGAAATCGGGCTTCAAAATAGCACTACACGTCTGACAAACAAAAGCGTGATAAACACTCAATAAAGTTACGTTAACACCTCTCCTGTGTTTCAACAATCGAAAATGAACCAGGTGGTCGATTACAGCTAGTACGGAAACGGAATCTCCCTGCTCTGACAAGATGATGAATGAAATTGTTGACTATTATTCTTTTGTACACAAACGATTCCTTGATTGAATCTCGGTAAAATGTTACTGTATTAATTAAAAAACTTCTTCTAAAATATTAATTGGTGCGCTCAACTGACTTGTTAACTTTTATCTTTCAAATAGTTTTATTCACACTAACAATCCAAAAGGTTAATAACTTTATTTAAATGATTATAATTTTAGTATTCTGCGAAAGTTTCTTTATATTTCAACACGCTTTGTACGGTAATTAAGTGGCACTTCAAGAACGTTAATTTAATAAATCCGCAAAATCGATATAAACCAAAGAGGTCACGGAGCACTAATATAACACGACGGAGATCTCCAGGTAACTTGATTACGTAAAATCGAAATCGGCACTAGGTCTAATCCTTTGGTGATTGAACAATTTTAATTAAAATCCCTTCACAGGTTCTCTTCAAAAAGTAGATAGCTACCCTCACAACACAAAAGTGCGTTCGTTAAACACCAAAAGGTCTAATATATCAACGTTCTAAACAACCCCTAAAGCCGTAACAACAAACGTCACCGTACTACTACTCGGGAGCGCGATCAGTTTCAGAATCATCCAAATTATAACCAAAAATCCATCTTGGATTTTGAATCCCACCACTCACAAAAAAATCTCATTTAATATAGTTCCACCAATTAAGAAATGGGAGGAGAAGATATGGTACCCCTACACACAAAGTTCGTTTTCATCCGTAAGGACTCGAGAATTTTCAAAATTTCAAACGTCAGCAGAATCAACGTGAAAAGTATATCTGTATTTTCATTTAACTTCAAGCAGTTAGTCCCACATTCTATCTCTATGACTTAAAACCAAGATACTCAATATTAAACTGAACCACTACAATTAACCGACTTCTTGTCGCCAGAACGATAACAAATACATTTAAATCTACATTCTTTCTTTAAGTTACTTAATTTTACAAAACTTTCTATTAAATCTTAAGGAAATCAAACGAAATAAACATTATATACAACTATATACAAATAATACGTTACTCAACATTCAGTAAACGGGAAACAATAATGAAAACAATCTCTAAATTTAAATATATTATTACGAAAAAGTAATTAACAAAAACAAAAAAACTTAAGCTCGCAACACACCATCCTTAAAGGTCGGGATACACGTAAAACAAATTCATCCTTACAGCTCAACTCGACAACACAAATTTGACGGTAAATCGCCAGAAAATCGTGATCCTATCACAAAATGTCGGCTCCCGAATTGGCAAGGAGCGTAGAACCTGTTCTTCTGAGCGAATGTCCAGTGTAGGTTTCAGGGTTTTCTAAACCCAGAAACTGTGCGATACGTTTTGTCACTCCACCAATAGTGTGAATTCTAGCTCTTTGATTGATGCACTGTCAATGCCTGTAGCCCAAAAACAGCTTACCATGTTCAGTATTTTTTGGACGTAAATTTATATATTTTTGATATAGCTCCAAAAATTTTATTCTGTGTGCTTCTTTAATTACTGTAAATACCCTCGGCCTGTTAGTTTTTGTTTGAGGAATGGTAATAACCATTTGAGAAGCAGTGATTTCTATATCGTTCAAACACATTTCGTACAGTTCTTCTCTGCGACAGCCTCCAGCAACTCCAATCATGGAAACTAGCTAAAAATAAAAAACGATTCCTAAATAATTTGCTCCCAAATGCATAAAAATATTTACTCACTTTTGTGAGAAGATATTCTTTATCAGGAGCACTTCTTAGAAATTCATAGATTTCTTCTCGGCTGAGTGTTTTTGCTTGTTTAGCCTGATGACCTACTGTTTTATGTTTTAAAAATGATTTTAGCCTCGAGAATTTTGAAATGTCAATATTTTCAAACACGAGCAACATCGACTTCACCATGGAATATTTGCTCCACAAAGAAGTACCATAGTATTTTGTAGACTAAAAATTTAAAAAGTTTCACTGTTACTCGATCCACAACAGTGTGTAATTGTGAGAAAATTCCTTCAATTCAAATTAATGGAAATGAAAGTTGTATCATTAATATTAATTTAAACATACCAAAATGACCTTAACTCCTATTTTTCAGTTGAATTTTACCTTAAATCTTATTTTCAATTCAATTTTAATTCTGCATCTGTTTATTTTCTAAAAATTTGTTAATAAATTTTTTCTGCAGTTGCCTTTGAATTGAGTACGGTAAAATTCCTAGTGTACTGTAAAAAGCTACTATACCGTAAAAACGTGTTTTACAGTCTACTAGAGTATGACGTAAAACTGACAATTACAGTACAATATCAAATAAAGAATTTTAAAGTGAATTGTCATTAATAGAATGTGAATGTGTAACCGTAATTTGACAATTAGTAACCCGTTGTCGTAGCAATATTTGAAGCCACGACTCACGAGATATTTAGAAATGTCATTATAAATAAATTAATATAATAAATTCACTGTTTTGGTACAATTTGAGAAAGAATAACAAATTAAATATGTTACATTATAAGTAAGGAACAGTTTTTACTGGCTCGAGGAGACTGCAGGTTCGAATTTAAGAAAAATAGCCCAATGAAAAAAATCCCAACAAGATTTGAGAATCGAGAATTCCACCCTTCGACTCTGTTATTTGTACGATCCTCTCCAGTAACTGTTGTTGCGTGCACATTCCAGGTCTGTGGTGGGAACATTGGTGTAATATTGCGAAATCGTAATGGTCCTCCCGGGTTCGTATTGCCAACTCGCGGATACCTGCAGTGTACGTACGTAGTGTCAAAATGTTCTACTAAATTCAATGCATCTTGGGGCATTGCGGTTCGCAGGTATTCCAATCCTTGTACGACCTCTTTAAAGTTAAGCAAAGCAAGTCCATCACACATACCACAGAACACATTAAAACATTCCTCTTCTCGGTACGTTGTTTCCAAACCCAATTTTTGAATTTTTCTGTGTGCTTTGGGTTAGATGACAGAAACAACCGCGGATCACCAAGTGTTCGTAGGTATTCCATTCCTTGTACGACATCTTCAACAGGAAGGAAAGCAAGTTCATCGAGCATACCACAGAACACATTAAAACATTCGACTTCTCGGTACGTTGTTTCCAAACCCAATTCTTGAAATTTTCTATGCGCTTTGGGTTAGATGATAGAAACAACCTCGGATCACCAAGTGTTAACCCTGAGTACCCCTTTAGCGGCATTTATCATAGATCAAAATCAATGTTAATGGTAACTGGATCCGGATAAAGGTCTCTTGCGGTACATTCTTCAATTACGGTATTCAACATATTTTCATATGTTGTTTGTGATTTACATTGCAACAAAGCATAAATCGTCGTTACAAATATGTTGCGAATGGCAACTCTTATAACGTACAGTTGTTGAAATTGTTTCGGGGCCAGTGAAAAGTTTCCATCCATATACCATACGTAGTTAGCCTTGTTTTCATTATACAAAACCACGTACAAATGTGTTGTATACGTCCTCTACTATAAATTGCTGTAAAACTTAAACATGCATTATGCACATGTAGATTTATTTAACTGCCACTTACGTGAATTATTAAATGAAAGTAATTAACACTTAACTTTTCTATTTTTTTTTCTTGTGTATAGGAGCCACCTTGTGTTATTACAATTATTATTGAGTGATTTGTAAAAATCAGACTTTCTTAACTAATTTTTATATAGATTATTGTACACTACTTAGTTTTAATTACTACTTTTGTCTTATAATTGAAATTTTTGTTCTGTTGGACAGTAAATATTATTATTATTATTAACATTATTATTGTTATTATTATTATACCAGGTTCTTGCTTCAGAAAGCTGTCGGAGATTTTCGTCAGTAGCAAAGATGACAACCCGTTCCTCTGAATCGGCACCACTGTCATGAAGAAGGAAGCGTCTGTGGTTAGGTAGGGGCTCTGGTTGAACATCTTCCTCCTGAAGCGAAGCAAGTAAAATATTATTGCACTAAAGAAGTATGGGAAAGTCTAAACAAAACATTTCTCAATTTTTTTGCAGAAATTTAAAAATATTAATAAGTAATATAGGCAATACCTTCAAGAATGAGTTCTTGTAATGTTTCTGAATCTTTTGAATTATTATTTGACCTCTGGTTCCGCAAAGTTCATTCTACCGAATCCTTTAACGGCATGCATGCTTTAGCTGCCTTATCAAGTGTTGAAACTCCTGCAGCAAAAAATTCGGAAGGATTGACTCCTCTGCGTTTCGATGTTGCTTTCATGCTTACATTTAACAATTCCTTATAAAATTTTGGATTTTTTTCTCTGAATTTTTTTCCTGTGGATTTTTTCCTTGGATTTTCTTCCTGTGGGTTTTTTACTGGATTTTGTTTCATTGGGCTATTTTTCCACTCACGTGCAGGCTCACCTAACGCCTCGCCAATAAACTTCTCATCTTGTCAGTGGAAACCAATTTACGATGCTAACAATGTAAAATACGCTGATCGTTATTCAGGTATATGGAACAAGCATTTAGTTTCCACCTTAGGACTTTTTGCCGCCAAATGACATGTCGTATCAAAAAATTGCACTGAACATAATCAATTTATCATTTTAAAATCTATTTTTGTATCGTTCAAATATGCAGCTGAAGAAGAGAAATATTTTATAAACCCCAAGAACTGCGCGTAATTAATAAATCCCTCCTCTTCGCCGCTGGATTTCGTCCAAATATGTTCTACAGTTATCGTGGATACTAACGTAATTCCATACACAAGCCTGCACGCACTCACAACGCACCCACAACCGCACCCATCCACACCAAAACACGCACACACACGCACACGCACACGCACACACGCACACACACAACACACACACATATATATATATATATATATATATATATATATATATATATATATATATATATAATATATATATATATATATATATATATATATATATATATATATATATGTGTATGTATATATACAGGGTGACAGAAAAAGTGCCATGCAAAAAAGTTCCTTCGTTTAAAAGATAGGGTGTTGAAGTTTAATTATTGTTTTTTTTATATCTTTTTACAATGATGTAATAAGCGGACGAAATTTTCTATACAGGGGCTTTTTATCATGCAGAATTCAAATATGACCTTATTTCTTTTAGTACTTATAGATGGCGCCACATACAGGTTTCCATCTTGTTTGAATCGGTCCTAACTTTTTTTCCTTACACTGTATGTCATTTTCGACTGGAAAAATTTGTTTTACCATGTTTTCTGCTTCAGAAAGATATACTTTATTGAAGTCGCTAGGACCAACGGATTACGATAAAAATTCATCCGATGCATGCAAATTATCCAAAAGCGCCCAAGTAACTTATTTGCAAAACCGTAATTATAAGTCACCAATATGGGTTTTCTATTAATGTGTGGTAGGTATAATTGACAAGTACTTAATTGGCCCATTTCAATTGCCCAATTGATTGACAGGTGAACTGTATCGAAATTTCTTGGAGAATGAATTAAATACGTTATTAGAGGATGTTCCATTGGCTATTATTGGTAGAATGCGTTACATGCATGATGGCGCGCCAGCTCACTTTTCTCGATTGGCAAGGGAATTTTTGGATAGGAGATTTGGAAATACGTGGATTGGTCGAGGGGGACCTGTACCCTGGCCAGCTCGTAGTCCCGGCCTTAATCCCCGCGATTTTTCATTTTGGGGATTCATGAAAAGTGATGTTTATTCTGTAGAAATACATAATGAAGAGTAACTATGGATAAGAATTATGGAATCCGCAGATAGATTCCGTAATAACCCAGGAATATTTCAAAGATGCCGTCAATCCTTAGCAAGAAGAATTGAAAAATGTATTCAAGTACAAGGACAACAATTGGAACATCTAAAAATTTAATGTTTTTTTTAAACACTGCTCTTCATTGTTTCTATTAAAATTTAATTGTTGAAGTGTTATGTCATTGTTTTTGCAAATAAGTTACTTTGGCGCTTTTTTATGATTTGCATGCATCGGATGCGTTTTTCTCGTAAACCGTTGGTCCTAGCGACTTCAATAAGGTATACCTTTCTGAAGCAGAAAAGATGGGAAAACAAATTTTTCCACTCGAAAATGACATAAAGTGTAAAGCAAAAAAGTTAGGACCGATTCAAACAAGATGAAAACCTGTATGTGGCGCCCTCTATCAGTGACAACAAAACTAAGGTCATATTTGAATTCTGCGTGATAAAAAACCCTGTATACAAAATTTCGTCCGCTTATTACACCATTGTAAAAAGATATTTAAAAAAAACAAAAAAAATAATTAAACTTCAACACCCTATACCTATTAAACGAAGGCGTTGCGGACCTAAGTTTATAGAAACTTTTTTCTTATTTTAGTGTCCTCTATCGCGTGATATATATATATATATATATATATATATATATATATATATATATATATATATACAACGTGATCTCAAGTGTACTGTAGTGGTATGACAAAATCCTAGTTGTTAATATTGTTGTGTTTTGCAGTTGGCTGCTTTGGATTTTTAGTCGTTTTAGTTTATGTCAGTTTATGTCATATTATAGCTTCGTTTTTCACTTTTGTATTTTCTTAGTGCCGAAATGTTACAAAATGTATTTGCGAATATGCAACGTAGTGTGAACTTATGTTTGCAATTTAATGGCGGTCATTTTGAACATATGCTGTAAAGCAAAGTGTGATAACTAATGTGTACCTAGGAGTTAAAAAAAATTTTTTAAACGACATTGTCATTCTATAAACACGTACTGTAAATTTTATTTAATTATAATGAAATTAGAACATTTAAATACTTAAGATTCATTATTTTGTAATGATGTAATCCAATCATTAAATAATATTTTATTTATTTTGTTGTATTTTATAAGGATGCAGTCTAATAAAATACAAAATAGTCATTATTTAAATTAAGATAATATTTTATAATATGTATAAGTTAATGACCTTCATACAGATTTGAAACTGATCGTAGTTTTTACTCAAACCATGCTCTAGAGTATCTAGAGCAATACAGCTTCTTACCAACCTATCAGTGGTACCAACTTAAATATTTTGATCACGTGGTATACACTTGAGATTGATCACTCTGTATATATATATATATATATATATATATATATATATATATATATATATATATATATATATATATACATGCGCACAAGCACAGACCCACGCACGCACGCAGAAATTAAGCAATCTATGTGAAATTGGACATGCTAGGTTTATAAGTTAATTATAAAGTTGATTTGTACAGCACCGTGAATACTTTTTTCATGCCTGAGGCTCTGTGAAAGTTAACACCAGTGCAAACCACAGTTTTTAGTACAATTTTTTGTGTACTGTTTGTGGTAGGTGTCGAACTAGGTTTTCTAGCAGAAACCATACGAATAATATGGGCGTTGTCATATGATCAGCTATTTTAACGCATTGAATGAAATCATAAAGGACAAATTTTAGTTCAATCGTTTGTACAGAAAAAAGTTTTCAGTAGAACTGCCCATAAGGATATTATGGAAACTCCTACACGGTGTGCTAATTTCACGCACGAAATGAATAATGAAACCAGAAAATGTATGTTTGATAATGTGTGCTCTGTTTGTGCCAGTTTGCACCAACAAGCGTATGCTAGTCGATCCAACGACAAGGATATTATCGGTATTATAGTATGAGCTGTTAGCTTCACTCATGGAATAAAAGCACAAATGACGAACTTAGGTTGAATCATTTGTGTTTCGTTTGTGGTGTTTTACACTGACAATCGTTTTTATAGCCGAACCACTTATAACAATATTATGGGCATTCCAAAAAGACCAGTTGGCTTCACGCTTAGAATAAAAGCATAAACAATGAATCATTTTTGTTCCGCTTTCGTAAGCTTGTGCTTAATAAACGGCTCATTTGGGTTGAATTGTTAGTACACCATTTGTATCACATCGAATTGAACATACTTGCGGGCAGAACTACTCATAAAGATATTGTGGCCATTCCAATGTGACCAACTAGCTTCACGCATGTAATAAAAGTACAAACAAGTTAATTAAGTTGAATCATTAGTACTGCATTATTTTGTACAAGTTCTGCAAAAAAAAAACTTTTCTGACAGAAAACTAGCACTGAACCTGGATTAAGTAAGAAATACTTCTTTATTCAATTTTCACTTTTAAACAGAATTCAGAAATAATTAGTTTAAATGCAATCTCTATGTAGAAGTTTTTAGGGAACTCAATCGAAATTAAGATTTTGATGTCGTGAGTTTGTCGGTGAGGGAGGATCTATGAGCAAATGAAGCCCCGTAATATGCTAACCGATTTTGTCCAAATGTTGTACACTGGTGTCTTATACATTCCAGTTGATAGTTACTAAATTGAATTCCAAACCAGGGCCCAGGCCAAAAGTTATGGGGCAAAATTTGGGCTTTAGTAAAATGTGAAGATTGCTTAATAAGTTGGGATTTATCGATGTAGTTTAAACTATTTAGACCCTTATCGTGGTCTAGCCCCCTACTAGCTATAAATTTTATTGAGTTACATTTTAGACGTATCGTATTGGAAAAAAAAGATGGGTTCATTTCAATTTATGTTTATGTTTGTTATCATTTTGGGTCAATAATACCCAAAAACTTTATTTATTAACCAATTTTGTAACGAAAACGACCAAATGTTTTTGTTCTTCTTGGTCATCATATTGAAACAAATCTATTCTTTGCTTGCCAATCTTGTAGTAGCAACCGTAAAACGCGTTTTCGCGATGGACAAGAGCTCGGGAGTGTTTAAATTGCTTCTCTTTATAAAAAAAAATCGTTCACATTACGGAATTTTTTATGTTCATTAAATATTAATATATTATTATGATTATATATGATTATGTTTATTCAATAATTTTTTTATTGTATTTGTATTTGTGGGTCGAGATCTACACAGAAATGGAAATGAAAGGCATCTCTATGGGTGTGAACTACTAATGGTTATTGGTTATTAGCACAACCCGTCACTAGAATGTTGCCCCACTAAAGGAATTCTACCTTTAGTAGGGCAGGTAGGTGGTTAGTTGGTTGGGTGAGAGAGCGAGCGGGTGTGTTCGTGAGTGCGTGCGTAGGTGTGTATGAATCCGTTTTCAGAGAAGAAATTATAAACGCTAGGAACTTCTTCATTGAGATTTATTGTTTTGGTCAAATTTGTAGATCACTGGAGCATATCCAGCTTTGTACTGTAATAGTTCTTTTTGTTCTCCCTACTATTTTGCTATTTTGTAATGGTTCTTTTACGTTTGGGATTTTTTTGTAATGGGCGTATTACCTGCGACTATTACCTTGATTGCATATACCTAGTTACAAAGAATAATATTTGAGTTCTTTTTCAATATTTAACAGTTTCCAAAATCATTGAGTAAAAAAAGAATAATATTTGAGTTCTTTATCAATATTTAACAGTTTCCAAAATCATTGAGTAAAAATGTTATATTTAATGAAAATGTGAAATGTTTCAACCTTAACTAAGTGATTTTAATTTATAAAGATAACATTCATTAACTAAACTTTACTTTTATTGTTATCACATTTCTGTTCGTGTAAAGAACTTTAATAATTACCCAACAAATTTCTTTTTCCTTTCATCGGGACGCTCCAGCTAGCTTAACAATAGGTTAAATGGTTATCGGCATCATTCATCAAAATTATCCTCAATCTGAGGTTATTAATTACCTGTACTTTGCAATTAATTGAACTTGCTTTCCTCAGTATTTACACACTCAGTATTTGTATAAGCTTTTAAGATCTATAACAGTCAATAATAAAATGAATCAAAAGTGATAATATTTAATTAAGTCAAATTATATATGCAGACTGTTTTGTTTACAATATTATATATAAAACTCAAACCTATAATGTAAAACAATATTCTTAAAACTAACATGTAAAATCTTTATCAGAATTAAACGTATTGTTTTTCGTTTAATTGTAATAGCCAAATGTAAAGTTTCGAGAAAATCAAACACAAAAAGGTTTTATTTATTCACACAAACAAAAAGGGTTCTTACTCGTTATTTTCGTTGATAAACTGATGATGTAATGCTTGCGTTCCTTTAAGCGATGAAGATGCCTCAACTACGTTGTGTGACCGCTTCCTTTATTCTCCTTATCTCTTTGTTATAGAGGACGGTCCCTAACTTTCTTTCCATAATTTAATGATTTTTTTTCTAAATAACTGCTTGATATATTTACACTGTCCAGTTTTTACTTAATTGTTCAGTTGAACTACAAATAGCTTGCGCAACAAAATGCAAGCTATTTACAAACCGCTAATGCTCCCTTTTTATACATCAATAAATTAGACTTATCGTCCCTTATACTTTGATTTACCAATTTGGATCGATTATTGTCTTTTATATTTATTGTTCACTATTTAAACACAATTGATTACCACTCTGATACATATAAAACGCATTATCTTCACTTATTGCGTGACTTTTAATACGTATTTTATATTATGGTGTAATCCTTTTTATTTCCGCCAACTCGATAACAATTGCACTTTTTATTATTTTCGCTTTTCCTCGCATTAATACGGGAAATATCATTTATATTCTCTTTACACAATACTAACTAACTTTTCGTTATAATTACACAATATTAATTGCAGCATAAATCAAGCTGCTGCAATCGCTTTTCAACCTACTCTGGTCGCTTACTAGAGGCGACTGACTAACAAATAACCATCATTATGACAGCGGCTCTACTTGCTCCCTTTTCAAAACAGTCATACCCGTAAAAATTTACGCGTATATTTCAAAGCTTTCCAATTTACTATGTAAATACGCATCGAAACAAGCTCAAGCTTTTTATCTCAATATTAATTATGTACAAATACAAATAATCAATAACCATTAATATCATATAACGGCGCAAAATTCAAATTTATAATTCCTCCATTACAGTACCTTTGCAATTAAATGTAGTTTGTATCAGTCAAATAAGAGTTTATCACATTTTTCCCAAAAACGGCTCCAACGGTTTTGATTAAAATTTATATATGAGTATCCTAAGAGGCCTCGTATAACGTACTATAGGCTGTATATCTGGGAAACTCAAATAACGATACTTACCCTTTGATTAGGTTAATTTTTGTATGCAAAAATTTTGATCAATAGCGGCATCCGAACGCCTAGTAGCATCCTTTGTAAAACTATATAAACAATTTAGTTTGAGTAGCACATTTATGGATCGTTCTGTCTTGTGCGGGTATCGAATGCCAATTAGTATTAGTACTTTTTATTTGAAAAGTTGGTATAATACAAAAAAATCTTGTGATAGCAGTATTTGTAGTCATCCTCTATACAATTTACCACTCAGTGGTAGTACTATAGTGAGGAGATGAAATATCAAAAAAAAGAAAGGTTATCTCCTACGCCATATTGACCTAATATTACCGTTGAGTCGTGTAGATAAATTTAAAATGGATAGAAAATAAACCGCTGTAACATTTCAATGGTTAGTTCTTTGCAATGACAAGCTATTCGCATGTATTCAGTGTGAATATGTCATCATATCAGATTAAATTATTAACATTGTCAAATTAATTTCTGTGCAAAGGTTTCCTTGTATTTTGGATAGTTTTATTTGCGAAAGTGTTTTTGAACAATTAATTGAACATAATTTTGGTCAATAATCAAGAATACTGTCTTTTATTTGAAGGCATTGTAACACTAGGCTCTATTATTTAAAAATAAGAGGACATTAAATTGCACTGTTTAAAGGAAGTACATATATCCGTATTTAAATTGAAATACATTTAATTATATATACATATATATATATATATATATATATATATATATATATATATATATATAAAGTACAGACTGGAAAAGTGGCATTGTGTGTATGACAATAATAAACCTCGCCTAGAACAGCCATTTTTCTTTGTATAATTCATGTCGTTATCGTCGTACTTAGTTCCAATTTTCTCCCTACTCAGGAAAAAACTACTGAAGCAATTGATACCAAATTTTGAGCGTGTATTCCTGTTCTAGAAACGAATATATTAAAAAAATTTATTACATTTAAAATACTTCCTTTTTGTTGGAACTTTACACAAACATTTAAAAAATGTACGCAACAATTTGATCTGTAAACCTTCAGAGAAAAATTCAGCATTATACGTGGTGTTTTAAAAAAAGTTTGCTATTCTTATTCCGAAATTTTACAAATTTTGACAAATGTAGATTTGGACTTGGTAGTGCGTTTACTGTTAAGTGTATGAGCCAGATCCTTACCAAACATATCCTTATTTAGCTTTCATTAATTACTTGCTATTAATCTATGCAATGGTAGTCCTACATGTCGAAGATTTTGCCAATTGCGCATACATCGCTCTATATATAAATCCTGCTCACGCGTTTCAATCATATCTCTCTCCCTCTCCAAATTTAACAAAGTTTAATGTAATTATAATGTAAGTGTAAAGTTGTGGAACACTAATTTGAAATTGATAAAAGCATTCACAAATGGAAACTTACGTACCCAATTAAAGATCTAGTCATATCTAACAAAGAAATAGTTCTTTGTTAGTAAGTGTAATTGCTTCATAGTGAAAACTCAATGTGGTACGTTTGATATGATTTTAATTTCAACTAGATATGTTAAAGTATTATAGTGATGTGGTAACACAATTCATTATTAAGATATCTCAATAACATCACGTTGCAAAGGCACATTATAATGAGTTTGTCTTGATAATATTTCCATATAAACAAATTATTTAACGCATGTTCAGCTACCTCAAATTTCTCTCTATGCTTTCCCACCGTGAACATGATAACTTATATACGCCGGAAGATGATATGTTTGAAACATCTTTAGGTGACCTGAAATGTTCTTTAATTTTTCTTGTAAAAAAGTCCTAATGCCATGTGTGATTAAAATTTTTTCAATTCTACCTGTAACATCAGTTATAAAGGAAGCAAGCAGTACCAACATTAAGTACTAGTTTTTCTTTATGGATATGTCTAGCAGGTGTAATAGCATTATTAATATCTTTAAGTGATTATCCATTAGCTTGTAGTAATTTTGTTCACTATTTATATTCATCTTTCAAAGATTCAAAATCATAAATTCACTTTGTTCGATCCATTAAAGATTTAATTACACCAATTTTTTGACGTGGGCGGTGGTTTGATAATTTATGAAGGTATCTATCAGTGTGTGTCGGCTTTCTGTAAACCTTAAAAGATAGTGAATTATTAGTTCTGGATATTAGTATGTCAAGAAATGGTAAACTTGCATTAGTTTCCCTTTCCATGATAAACTGGATCTCATGATGAATACTTCTCCATATCTCAATTATCAAATGTGTCATCTACATATCTATATCAAATTAAAGGTTTTTTAGGTGCATTTTGTAGCCGCTAAAGTTTCAAATGTTTCCATGTAAAAATTAGCTATAATCAGATAAATGTAATGCAACTGTTATATTAAATGTGAACGACTATAATATTATAGTAGAACAACTGCTGGAACCATAGACTTATTGTGAACTACCAAAAGATCGTACAAGTTTTTTCTGAAAACCAAAGAACTATATGGTCTACCAAAATTCCGTAAACCAAATGTTCCTTTAAGGCCTAGTGCAATTGGTTCTCCTACATACAATCTTGCACAACATCTTACATTGTTGTTACAATAGGTAAAGCACCCCATTAAATTAAAAATTCTGCCGACTTCATTGAAAAAATACATAATTTCAAAATTGAAGAGGGTGATATAATGGTCAGTTTTGATATTCACGAATATTCTTCTTGATTTAATAATAAAAAGCATTAATATGCATTGGGAAACAATAACAAATTATTGTACACTTACTAAAAATGTATTTACTGATGTTATCACGTTTGTTTTTAACACAAATTATTTTTCTTTCAAAATCAATTTTATTTACAAAAAACTACAATTCAAATATTCAGTTTACAAAAGAAGAAGAAACGAACAACAGTGTTCCCTTCCTTGATACTAAACTTATCAGAACTGAAAATAATACAATAATATTATATTGGTACAATAAACCATCTAGTTCTGGTAGATACATCAATTATTTCTTACATCACACTGAGAAAATAGAACTGAACATAGTATTGATGTTAAAAAACAGAATTATCAACATTTTTCATGCTACACTAAGGAACAATAATCTAAAAAAGTTATATGACCTATTTATCAATAACTCTTATCCAATTAAAAAAAAACTAATTTTCACTACTTCTGACATACAAACAGAAGGAGACAATAATATTGACAATCATAATAACTCAAACGATTCAAACATCAATAAAATATATAGATCATTTCCATACATCACAGAAGTTACTCCCAAAATTATTAATATTCTAAAGCAAGAAGAAAATATTGCAATAGCGCCTCGCCCTACAAAAAAGATTGGTAACCTCTTTTCACAATTAAAAGATAAAGTTGAAACTAAAGATAAAACGAATGTAGTTTACAAAATTGATTGTAATAACTGTAATCTAAGATATGTAGGCATGACATCTAGAAACTTAAAGTATAGGCTAACAACCTCCCATCGTAGTGATATTAGAGTCAGAAAGGATGCATGTGCCCTTTCACAACACATAAATGAGACAGGACACTATTCTGACTTTAATAACGTTAAAATTCTTGAAATTGAAACCATATATTTATACACAAACTGTCAATCATAAATTATATCACATTAAATATTATTGCCCTTTCAATATTTTTAACTAAGTAATCTTTTTCTAATTAATGTTTGCAAGTTTGCATACTGTAAGTTATCAATTTTTATATTTTATATAGCTTGTAATGTAATACCCATTGTAGAATTTTGACAGACGAAGAAATAAATAATTCCAAAAGCTCTCAAATTAAGTAAAAGAGTCTTCTTTTCTTCCTTAAACCTTTTTATATATATATATATATATATATATATATATATATATATATATATATATATATATATATATATATATATATATATATATATATATATATATATATATATATATATATATATATATATATATATAATGTAGAATGTATTATGCGAACACCTGTAACTACGTTTCATTTATAAAATGTACTGTACATCTTTTATGGTTAATAAAAATCCGAAATTTAACGCATAACATTGATTATACCTTGAAATTATTTTTATTGTTCAGTATTTTTGTAAAATAATTAATAATTTTGTATAACAGTAGGTAAAATGAGTTTCAATGGATATATTTAAATGCCCATGTTATTAACAGATTATCATTGCGGCTCTCTCTCTCGGATAAGGCTGGCGGACGGAGCGCGCGTTCCCCAGTATAAGTACAGTTCAGTGGACATAATACATATTTTCTGATACTTCTGTAGGCGTGTAAAATAAACATATAAACATAACCCTTGAAGCTGAGATTTGACAGTTATAAAACGGTTATTTTTCACAATCTGACAACTTCGGCGTCATCTGACAGTTTATATGTTATGTTTATGTTGATTAGTAACAATTTAGTATATAATACAGTTTTTCTGTGATCTGTGGACTATATGACATAGTAGAAGGTTCATTAGTGAAGCCAGTCGGTACTCCTGCCGAAAAATAAAAATGGGTGAGACAGGATGCGTTAGCTATGTATATCTTAACGAGCGCAATGGATTTAAGACAGATTATCCTAGTTGAAAACTGCGACTCGTCGAAGGAAATAATGAAAATGACAAAAGTCAGAAATAAGTAAAATGCTTGCACATGAGAAATTTCACCAATATAAAATGGACATCAATAATAGTGTAACTTAGCACATATCAAAAGTTGAAAATGTTGCCAAGAAAATAAGAGAAACTGGTGAAACTTAGCGAAACAGTAATAATGACGAAAATTTTAAGGACTACCACTAAAATATAAAAATGTGTCGCAAGCCTGGTTTTCCCTTAATGAAAGCAAGCAAACACTTACAAATTTGGCTGCAAGACTATTAGACAAGTAAAGGAAAAGGTGTTGTTAAAATTGAAAAATTATTAAATGGTCAGTGGCGCAGCACAACAATTAATGATATATTATATATACCAGACTTAAAAAAGGATCTTTTCTCAGAAGGTGTTGTCACAAACAAAGGTAAGAAAGTTATCACAGAAGGTGAGCATGCTGAAATTTATAGTAAAGATAACGTTTTCTTGCAAATTCCGTACGAGATTTTATTTCGCACTACAGCTGTCAATGTCAACAAGACAAGCCAGCATGTACGTCAAACTTCAAATAATTTAAAATTATGACATGAACGTTTAGCACACATAAACATTAACACCTTAAAAGAAATGGTGAGTAAAAAGCTAGTTTTGGATGTAAATTGTAATAATGTGGATAAGTTCAGATGGGAAAATCAAGCCTAATTAGAGAATACTTAGCGATCTGTGTAATCCAATGTTCGTCCCTTCAGTGCGCGGATAAACAACATAAACTACCATTTAAAAGGAATTCAGATGAGAAAATCAAGCCTAGTGAGAGAATATTTAGCGATCTGTGTGATCCAATGTCCGCCCCTTTAGTGCGCGGATCTAAATATATTTTAATTTTGATAAATGTTCTGGGTATCGTGCTGCGAACTTTATTAAAAACAAGTCCGATGTTTGTTTTAGGAATTATAAACAATCAGAAAATAAGAAATAAATTTGGTAATTGTGTAATGATACTACATGTACCATGGAACGGAGTATAACAGTTTTGAGTTTAAAGAATATTTAAACAAAATAGGAATTGAACTTTCACAGCTTCGTACAATCCTCAACAAAACGGAAGAGGTGAAATAGACAATCGAACAATAGTTGAGAGTGATCGTGCAGCGGTATATATTTTAAACCGTAAACCTACTAATTAGACAAATGATTGAACGCCTTATGAAGTGTGGTGTGGTCAAAAACCAACTCTCGTTCATTGTAAAGTATTTGGATGCGAAACTTATGTACACATTTCTGACCCTCGAAGAAAGAAGCTAGACGCCAAAAGTGAAAAATTAATTCTAGTTGATTATGATGGCAATTCGACAAATTACAGGTTATTCAACCACAAAACCAGAAAAATTACAATACCCAAAAACGTAAAAATTAATGAAAATTGTCAAGAATTTCGTGAAAAAACTGAACGCACGCGCACTCGCACACGTATATGCACACTCACGCATTGAATGAAAAAATTCAAATTAACCATGGCATTAGGACGGTTTTTAAACTTGCAAAAAAAATCAAAGAACATTTAAGGTCACCTAAAGATGTTTCAAACCCATTATCATATTCCTGCGTATATAAATTATCATGCTCACAGTGGAAAAATATACAGAGGGTTTCTGGTACCCGAGCATGCTTTAAATAATTAAATCGTGACATTGAATTTGTTTATGAGAACATTTAAGGTCACCTAAAGATGTTTTAAACCGACTATCATCTTCCTGAGTGTATGTTATGTTGCCGTTGTGGAAAAGTATACATTGGGGCCACAAAACGTAGCTTTGGTGCAAGACGTAAAGAACATATGAGATTTTTGATTTTGTAAATTTTGTAGATTTTGTAGATTTTGTAGATTTTGTAGATTTTGTAGATTTTGTAGATTTTGTAGATTTTGTAGATTTTGTAGATTTTGTAGATTTTGTAGATTTTGTAGGTTTTGTAGATTTTGTAGATTTTGTAGATTTTGTAGATTTTGTAGATTTTGTAGATTTTGTAGATTTTGTAGATTTTGTAGATTTTGTAGATTTTGTAGATTTTGTAGATTTTGTAGATTTTGTAGATTTTGTAGATTTTGTAGATTTTGTCGATTTTGTAGATTTTGTAGATTTTGTAGGTTTTGTAGATTTTGTAGATTTTGTCGATTTTGTAGATTTTGTAGATTTTGTAGATTTTGTAGATTTTGTAGATTTTGTAGATTTTGTAGATTTTGTAGATTTTGTAGATTTTGTAGATTTTGTAGATTTTGTAGATTTTGTAGATTTTGTCGATTTTGTAGATTTTGTAGATTTTGTAGGTTTTGTAGATTTTGCAGATTTTGTAGATTTTGTAGATATTGTACATTTTGTAGGTTTTGTAGATTTTGTAGATTTTGTAGATTTTCTAGATGTTGTAGATTTTGTAAATTTTGTAGATTTTGTAGGTTTTGTAGATTTTGTAGATTTTGTAGATTTTGTAGATTTTGTAGATAGGTCAACTAGAGAAATTTGCGGTAGTTGCTTTAAATATTCTAAACCATGACATTCAATTTAATAATATGGAAATGTTGTCAAGACAAACCCATTATTATGTTCGTTTACAATGTGAAGCTATTGAGATATATAAACATCCCAATAATTTCAATAATCAAGGAGAAAATCTCCGTTTAAATTGGTTTTGGCATCTTAAAAAAAAAGCAGAATGGAAGGTCTTAATTTTAATTAAATTAAAGCTTTTGGCCGGTTCTTCCTAAACCTGAGAGTAAATGCTTTACCAATTATATGTTAAGTTACCATAGCACTATAATAATTTAACATATTTAGTTGAAATTAAAATTAAAATTAACAATCGTATTAAACGTACTACATTGTGTTTTCACTGTGAAACAATTACAATTACTAACAAAAAGTGAGTTAAGTAGATCTTTAATTGGCATGTTAAGTTTTTATTTGTGAATGCTTTTATCAATTTCAAATTAGAGTTTTTCACAACTTTACACTCACATCATAATTTCATTAAATTTTGTTAAATTTTCTCTTTGATTATGACATTTTTCACTGTTAGCCTTCGACCGTTATGTTCTGATTGTCATCTTTAAGACAGTTTTATATTTAATTTATTAAGGATCTAGTTATTCTTTACTATAATTAGATTTTATTGTTGGCTTTATAGGTTTACCAAATCGTAATGTTAATACCAGGCTTATCTTTGCGTTTTCATAGTTCATAAATTTGTTCCAACATCTTAAGCAATTCTTAAAGATATTACCACTACTGAGGGCGATAACTGTAATCGTTATCGAAACGTAAGATTTACGTAAAATATATGTATAAAAATAGACCATTTAAAAACCCAAAAAGTAAATGTTTAGATTAAAGTAATAATAATAACAAAAAATGCATATCTTTTAGGTTTATAAATCGTGTATTAATATAATATAAATTATACAATACCTGTACATTTCAATAAGTAATGACAGATTTAAAAACTAATTAGTGTTAAGCAATTTCATAAAATATAAAAAACACAAATAATCAGTCTGTTAAAACATTAGGTGTATAATAAGATTTCAATCTTCAGATTAAATATTATAAACACGCTGTCAATGAAAAATAAAAAAAAAACAAATTTAACAAAATTTAAGCACAGTATAATGTCGGTGCGAAGTTGCGAAAAGTTTTAATTTACGCGTGATTTTCTAGAATGTCATTTTCAAATCGGTTTAATACTACAATAATTTAGAAAGATCTAGGTATTTACGACAACGAAATAATAATCAGGCTTTCAAATACAAGCATTAGTAATTTTTATATTTTATATTTTTTTTACTTACGTGTTTGCAGTTATGAGCTTAAATTGTGAAAGTTTGCATTTTCACAAATTAATAATAAACTGTTGCGAAGCTAAATAACAATTATATGGCTGTGGTTTTGTGTAGATCCTGGACGAATTACAAGTATAGCCAACATAGGCTTTATATCGTAATCCTCCAAACATTTGCTGCAGAGTCGTTCTAAACAGGATACCATACCTAGATAAACGGTTGAACGGTTATATACCCTTCATTATTTATCCATGTTAATAATGAATGTCTAACTCTTTTGTTGAAGCAATCCAAAGTATTTCATGCAGTTCAAACTCTGCCAAAAATTAAAAAAATCTATATGTGTAACATGATTTTAAAATGAAAATATACGTGATTTATAATTGAGATCATCCAAATAGGACAAAATGCTGGTTTTGTATAAACACAGCAAGAGTAAAACAAAAATATTACAATTCAATTATTTCGCAACAATTACTTTGTATCTACTACGTCTAAGATAACGTTAACTCCAGTAGTTGTATACTTTTTGACCTATATGCATTGTTATAAATAAAACTTAATAAATCATGTACCTATGACAAATGGAGCGACTTATGATAAGTATAATCAGTTTTTTCCTGTTATGTATCTTTTTATACTAATAATGGAAAATTTTATAGATAAAACGTTGTACCTAAATACTTATGAATTAATATATGGATGCATAGCAAGAATTATAAATGTACACCATAAGAAACATTTATAAATTTATTTAAAAACATGTATAAAATTCAAACAAATCACAGAATATTTAGATATATAGTAACATTAATCCTTCTTCAATATCATCGGATCGGAATCAGCATTTCCAAAAATATCCCTTAATTCTGTATTTTCTTGAGAATGCAAGTCTTCGGCAATTCCTATAAATAAATCTCTAAAAATAAATCCATCCATATTTTTTGATAAATAGTATAAGAATAACCAATCCGTAAAATCACAGTGACGAGTAAGTCTCATTACCGCCCATGGGTCTAATTTTCCTTGACAAGCAGTAGAAAATACCAATTTGTTGAACGCATTACTTCTTGCATGGAAGATAATTGTTATAACACGCCAAAGTAATGCTAATATAGATATTGAGAATAAGGTTAGAAACCAAAACCAGAGCATTATGTAAATTTTTTCATTAATGATATTTAATGCCATTATACACATAGCATCGTGAGATTGGATTGATCCGCTTGGACCGTACTTATAAAAGGTGCATTTCGTTACCTGAAATAAGTGTGTATATGTTAATCTATTGTACTTTTATATGAATGTTACGCTAATTGGCGTGAACAGATATGGAACGTTTCAAGGTTTTAGTATTACTAAAAAATTGGTTAATATTACGTTACTTTTAATGATTCAATAATTTCAGATGTAACGTAATTTGCAATTAGCATCACATTACATAATTTTAGAGTATGTTAAAAAAAGCAATGTATGATAAAATACACAAATTGGGTTGCTTTGTTATAAATTATTTTTTACATCATGCAGCTAACCTTAACAAAAATAAGAAATTAAGGAAAATTAGTATACCTATACTTACTTTTGGGAATACTATATCTAAAGGGTCTACACTGGACTCCACGCCGTGTTTCACTATTTGTGGTCCTAAGTTAAGAAATTGTCCAGATAAAAACAAATTTGTTAGATAAATTTGAATCAATATTTGAATTACATTTAGAAATTCACAAAATACTAAACTGTTGGACCACCAACGACTTATATACATACGCCTCAAGAATGCGTTCCGAATATCTTTCAATGTTTGTTTTCTACAATAAAACAATCCACAATTAAGCAGTATTTGTTGTAGCTTATTCCAATCTCTTTGTTTGGGTTATACTTGAGCCCTCACCTAAAGGTATAAAAGTACAGAGTTATTACATACTCTTTGGTATAAGTACAATAGAACCTTAAAACGTTCTATAGTGTCGAGTTTACCTGGATAGTATGAAATAAAAGAATCACTCTTTCATTGATTTTAGATTATTAATCTTTATAAATCAAATAAATGTTAAAATCTGAAACCTTTGTATTCTCCTTTGCATTAATTCTTTTCAAAACAATGAAAACTAATAGCAGAAATCTACACATTTTTCCAATTTAATAGATTCTAGACAAAGGATATTTACTGGTGAATGTATGTACACAAATTTTAAGCAGTACACCGGCAGTACTGGGCAGTATTCGGAAGTATAACGATGAACCGGGCAGGACCAGTAATATTTGGAAGTACCAGGCAGAACTGAATAATTTTGATTTTGAAAAACCAAACATTTCGTGATGCGTGAGCACGGTTCTAAGCATGTTATCATTGTTTGTTCCGTGTCGTTATGGCACATATTGAAGTTGAAGTTGGACTGGAAAGTTGTAACTAAATAATTACATGTATTTCTGTTTATAAACAAATGTTATTTCTGAAAAACAAAAAGCAATTTTACATTCCACCCTTGAGCTAAGATTGACAATAGGTCACACAGAAAATTATTTTGAGTTAAAGTATCTGCTTTATCAGACTTCTTTTATGTTAGCAGATAAAAACAAGCACCGTCAAACATTTTCATGATTGTTTTACACCAAATCGCTAATTTCTGTCAACATCTGTCAGTCTGCTACTTCGCCATAATAGAAACTGAAATTAAATTTCCTTTTTTGTGCATCACTACGGATTCTCTACAAAAATACTGTCCAAAGAACCCTTTTACTAAGAGTTTATCAAGTTCTTTACAAAATACCTGCGTACCCATAATAATTGACATAATACGGGTGAGTTTTTGAACATATTTTAGACTCAGCGGTTTTAATTAATAATGGATAAAGACATGAATCTAACCAGTAAATTTTTGTAACGTGTACAAAAAAAAAAAGGCGCGTAAATAACGTTTGGGATTGCTGTGGGTTTTCTACGAAGAATTACGGCTCTTTAAATCTATACCAGATGTGGTTGTTAAAACTCGTAGAATTGTAGAGAGATCTTAAACCGAAAATACCGCCCCTTTGTCGTGAACTCAACAGGTAAACATTTTTGCAATGACAACCAATTATAGAAAACTACTAAAATAACAATTTTAACTGGATCTAATCAGCATTCCAAAGCAAAAAAAAAAAAAAGCAAATAAATAAACAAATAAACAATAACTATCTATAAGTTTTGATCAAAATTCCGAATGAAATACGGTTTGTTTTCGCAAATAAATAAAACGCATTTTAGTAGTTAAATGAAAGAAAGGTCAAGTCGTTAGGGAAAACTCAGTTTCTTTAAAAATTTAAATCCCACAGTAAATGAAATTAAGTCAATAAATAAAGCAATTCAGTTTTAATAGCAAATTAAACATACTAAATTGAATGATCCTCATAGTTTTAATTTAAATAATTAGTATCCCTCACTTCTTTGTAATATTCATTTAAATAAGAAATGTAGTTATTTAAGGAAAATTTAGTTTTACTAAAAGTCCATATTATCGATTGAAGTACAATACCGTCTTTTATTCTCCAATAATAAAACAAGAAACCAGGTAAAGGCAAAGGGAAAGCAGGTAGGCGCGTCACCAGCAATTGTAAATTGAAAATCTTAATAATAATATTTAAAATAGTAAATTGCATATTACATGAATCGAGTAAACGGAATAGAGTTGCATAGTTTCAAGTTAAATAATTAACATCTTCACCTCCTTTGCAATATTCGTTTAATAAATAAGAAATTTAAAAAGTTACTCTAAAGTTTACTTTTTCGATTGAATTCAAATACCTTCAATTTACTTGCAAAACAATAAAACAAGAAAGCAGGTAAATTGTAAATTTGTTTTGTAATAAAAATTTAAACATAAAAGCTTATTGTACTTTTAAGTTAAATAAGTAGCTTTATTTCAGTGCTTTCAGTTAAATACATGTTAATAAATGTTAAATGACAACTTCTAAATCAATCAAATAAGGGTAAGCGTTGAACAGGTTTTATACCCAGCGGTTTTAGTATTAATAATAAACAAAGATAATGATAATCTAACCAGTAAAAGGCTCTTTAGTTGAAATAGGCGGAAATAACATTTAGGATCGCTACAGTATGTACGAAAAATACGGCTCTATTAAACCCATGTGATTGTTAAAACTAGAACTTAAAAAGTATAAAGCAAACGTAAACCTTTTCTCTAAGGAGTGGACCCGAACAGGTATACATTGTTGCAATAACGATGAATTCATAGAGAACTAATAAAATATTTATTTAAGTAACACGGCTCGCGACAATAAAACTGATTTGATAAATAAATATTACATGACAGTTAAATAACTATAACTCGAAAAGCTACAAAAAAAAAAATAAAATAAATAAATAAATAAATAAATAAAAATAAATAAATAATAATTGAATCATTTGGTCGCTAATAAATACCAGCAAGTCCGGTGAGGGCGCGGAATCCAGGAATCGTATAGAGCAGTATGGTAGAAACGCGTGATGTGATCGAAGGGCAGGTAAGAAAGAAAAAAAAAAAAAATGACATGTATATGTATATTTTGAGATTCATACAGTAAGTATACGATCTATTATTTATATCTAGCTTTTATGTCGTGACAGTAGACATAACTGTCCGCTAGTAGGACGATACCGTTAGTAGGGAATGCTACATCGTCCGGGGCACGATTTGGCCAGTAACCGGTCTGCTCGCTATGGTATTACTCAAGAGAACAATACAATTGCCTCGGATCGACCTGGCTACAAGGGGCGGTCAAGGTCGAAACAGACAGGCCCCGTTGCTGACGACTGTGCAAGGAATGAATGGCGAGTCGGTACGTGGAATGTTAGAGGTATGCATGGTAAAGAATTTGAAATTGCGAATGTAATGTACGAAAGACACCTTGATATTCTGTGTATCGGAGACAAAGCGCAAAGGAAAGGATGCTGTGGAGATGGAGGATAGCAGCCTAGCACTATGGTCAGGAGTTGAGACGGAAGTGCATGGTGCAAAAGGAGTTGGGGTGATCATAAGTGAAAGAGCGAAAAGATGTGTTTTTAACAGTACGAATTGGTATCTCCTCGGGTAATATGGGTTAGAATGAAAGTGGAGTTTCGAAGAATTTTTCTTATTGCATGCTATGCACCGGTGAATGGAGAAAGAGACCAGGAGCGTGAAAACTTCTGGAATGAAGTAGAGAACGTGTTGAACGTATGTAAGCCAAACGAAAGAGTGATTATATTGGGGATATGAACGGATGGGTGGGTGTACAGAGAGAACATAGTGAACGCGTTCTAGGAAAGTTCGGAGACCAAAGAACCAATGAGAACGGTGAACACCTGCTGAACATCTGTGTGGAGAGAAGCCTGTTTGTATCCAATACGTGGTTTAAACATAAAAATGTGCATATGTATACATGGCAAAGAGGTGAATCTAAAAGTATGATAGACTTGATAGTGTATGATGAACGGCTTAGAAACCTGGTGAAAGACACAAAAGTAATGCGCGGAGCAGAGTGTGGATCGGACCACTTTTGGTGGTATCGAGAGTGTGTTTAGGGCAAAAGTGGGTGTGGAGAAGGAAAGCAAACGTAGTGCGAACGTCCAGAATTAGGGTTGACAAACTAGTGGATAATGGTGCGAGAATGAAATACGTAGATGCTGTGAATAAAGAGTTGAATGTGAATGAAACAGTGTGGAACGAACAAATAAAAGACACTGACGTTGAAAGTGCATGGATAAGCTTGAAAAACTCTGTTGTCAATTGTGCCGTGCGAATATGTGGAAGAGTGATTGTAGGTAGACAGAAAAAATGTGCTTGGTGGAATGAGTCGGTAAAAAAGGCAGTAAGTAAGAAAAAAGATGCGTACATGGCAATGATTGCTGCAAAAAATGAGATTAAGAAACAAAGAAGCGAAGGAGGCAGTGAGAATAAGTAAAGAGGAAGTGATGGCTGTGGAAGGAGAGAAAATGCAGAATGATTTTGAGGAAACAAAAACTCTTCTGGAAATGGGTCAAAAATACAAAACGTGGCCCAAAACAGAACGCTGCAGGAGTGATGAATGATAGAAACGAAATAGTATGGGACGATTGTGAAGTGAGGAAATGCTGGCAAGAATATTTCGGAAAGCTGTACAGTAGTGAGGAAAGTAAGACTGAAGGGTTAAATAAGGAGAATATAGAAGAAATGATGAATGAAACTGAGAAGGATATTGGAATAAATGAGGTAGAAAACGGTAGGAAGGTTGAAAAACGGCAAGGGAGCAGGCGTAGATGAAATCACTGGTGAAATGCTCAAATATGGTGGTGCAAAGCTTATACGAAGATTGCGTGAATTATTCAATGTATGCCTTATGTGTGGAAAAGTGCCGAGTGATTGGAAGAGCGCGATCATTGTACCATTGTATAAAGGTAAGGGGAACAAGAGTGATTGTAAGAACTACAGAGGAATAAGCTTGCTCAGCGTACTTGGTAAAGTATTTGGAAGAATACTGATTGATAGAGTACGAGAGACTACACACTCTCTGATGTGGGATGTGCAAGGTGGCTTCATGCCAGGAGAGGATGTGTCGATCAGATGGTTGCTCTCCAGCAGGTGATCGAAAAGTGTTTAAAGGTAAAAAGGAAGTTGTACTGTGCGTTTGTAGATCTGGAGAAAGCATATGACAGAGTGAATAGAGAAGATGTGGGAAATATTAAATGAATATGGCGTAAATAAAGGTCTAATAAACGGAATAAGGGCAGTATACAACGGTAGCCGGGCATGTGTTAGGGTGAGAGGAGGTGTGAGTGAATACTTTAATATTGAGTAAGGAGTGCGACAAGGCTGCGTGATGTCACCGTTGTTGTTCAATGTATACATAAATAAATGTGTTAGACAAGCATGTACCAATACAAATGGTGTAATGGTTGGTGACGTAAATGTACTTCTGGTGTATGCAGATGACACAGTCTTATTAACTGACAGTACAGATGACCTGCAAACTGCTCTGAGGAAGTTTGATACAGTCTGTGACAGTATGGACCTAAAGGTAAACGTGAACAAAACTAAGATTGTTGTGTTCAATCAGGAAGATGGAAAGGAGAGTAGAGCATTTACTCTGCAAGATGAAATCGTAGAGCAAGTGGGCGAGCTGACATATCTGGGTAGAATGTTTACTGAAGGTGGTACAATGGAGGGCGAGATTGGACGAAGGGTCGATGCTGGAAGGAAAGTGATTGGAAGTATGTGGACGATAATGGGAAACGAAAGCATGAGTCTAGCTGCGAAACGAGCAATCTATAATGGCGTATTCGTCCCATCAGTACTGTATGGAAGTGAGACATGGGTATGTCAAAAAGCACGAAAGAAAAATAAATGCGTGGGTATGAGATTCTGAGAAGCGCATGTGGTAAAACGAGAAGGGACAAGATAAAAAATGAATGCATAATGAGGAGTGTGGTGAGGAAAAGACGATGATGGATAGATATAAAAGTTGTACATTACGTTGGTTTGGTCACATTGAGAGAATGAATAACATAAGATTAACGAAACAAATATATGTGGGTGACGTTAGGGGAAAGGCCGGGCCTGGTAGGCCGCGTAAAACTTGGCTGAATGTAGTAGAATCTTTGATAAAGGAAAGAAAGATAAGGAGTTCTAAAAACAAAAGGGCATGTCAGAGACTATGTATGAATCTTGCGGAAGCTAGGGAGGTATGTAGAGATAGG
>JARFJB010002132.1:85000-87500 GCA_036346205.1 Vesta saturnalis
GTGTGCGTTGCGTGTGCGTGTGCGTTGCGTGTGCGTGTGCGTTGCGTGTGCGTGCGTGCGTTCGTGTGCGTGTGTCGTCGTGTGCGTGTGCTATGCGTTGTGCGTGTGCGTGTGCGGTGGCGTGCGTGTGCGTGTGCGTGTGCGTTGCGTTGCGTGCGTGCGTGTGCGTTGCGTGCGTGGTGCGTGTGCGTGTGCGTGCTTGCGTGTGCGTGTGCGTATGCGTTGCGTGTGCGTGTGCGTTGCGTGTGCGTAGTGCATAGTGCGTGTGCGTGTGCGTGTGCGTGTGCAGTGTGCGTGTGCTGTGTGCGTGTGCGTGTGTGCGTGTGCGTGTGCGTGTGCGTGTGCGTGTGCGTGTGCGTGTGCGTGTGCGTGTGCGTGTGCGTGTGCGTGTGCGTATTCGTGTGCGTGTGCGTGTGTGCGTGTGTGCGTTGTGCGTGTGTGCGTTGTGCGTGTGTCGTTGCGTGTGCGTGTGCGTGTACGTTGCGTTGCGTATGCGTGTCGTAGGTACGTAATTGCGTAGTACGTAGTACGTTGCGTGCGTGTACGTGTGCGTGTGCGTGGTACGTAATGCGTAAATTGCGTGTACGTATTGCGTATACGTATGTCGTGTGCGTTGTGCGTGTGTGCGTGTGCGTGTGCGTGTGTCGTGTGTGCGTGTGTGCGTGTGTGCGTGTGTGCGTGTGCGTGTCGTGTCGTGTCGTGCGTGTGTCGTGTGTCGTAGTGTGCGTGTGTCGTGTCGTGCGTTGTGCGTGTGTGCGTGTGTGTGCTGTGTGCGTGTGTGCGTGTGTGTGTGTGTGCGTTGTGACGTTGTGACGTGTGTGCGTGTGTGCGTTGCGTGTGTGCGTGTGTGCGTGTGCGTGTGTGCGTTGCGTGTGCGTGTGCTTGCGTGGTGTGCGTGTGTGCGTTGTGCGTGTGCGTGTGTGCGTATTCGTTGCGTGTGTGCGTGCGTGTGCGTGGTGCGTGTGTCGTGTGTGCGTGTGTGCGTGTGTGTGTGTGTGCGTGTGTCGTGTGTGCGTGTGTGCGTGTGTGTGTGCGTGTGCGTGTGTGCGTGTGTGCTGTGTGCGTGTGCGTGTGCGTGTGCGTGTGTGCTGTGCGTGTGCGTGTGTGCGTTGTGCGTGTGCGTGTGTGCGTGTGTGCGTGGTGCGTGTGTGCGTGTGCGTGGTGCGTGGTGCGTCGTGTGCGTGGTGCGTGGTGCGTGGTGCGTGGTGCGTGCGTGCGTGCGTGCGTGCGTGCGTGCGTGCGTGCGTGCGTGCGTGCGTGCGTGCGTGCGTGCGTGCGTGCGTGCGTGCGTGCGTGCGTGCGTGCGTGCGTGCGTGCGTGCGTGCGTGCGTGCGTGCGTGCGTGCGTGCGTGCGTGCGTGCGTGCGTGCGTGCGTGCGTGCGTGCGTGCGTGCGTGCGTGCGTGCGTGCGTGCGTGCGTGCGCGTGCGTGCGTGCGTGCGTGCGTGCGTGCGTGCGTGCGTGCGTGCGTGCGTCGTGCGTGCGTGCGTGCGTGCGTGCGTGCGTGCGTGCGTGCGTGCGCGCGCGTGCGTGCGCGCGCGCGCTGCACGTGGTGGTGGTGGTGGTGGTGGTGGTGGTGGTGGTGGTGAGTTGGTGGTGGGTGGTGGTGGTGGTGGGTGGTGAATGAGTCAGTCAGTCAGTGGTGAGTGGTGGTGGTGGTGGTGGTGGTGGTGGTGGTGGTGGGTGGTGGGTGAGTGGGTGGTGGTGAGCAGTGAGCGAGAGTGGTGGTGGTGAGAGTGCGTGTGTGAGTGGTGGTGGTGGTGGTGGTGGTGAGTGAGTGAGTTGTGGTGGTGAGCGAGAGGTGAGTGGGTGGTGAGAGTGGTGGTGAGTGAGTGGTGGTGGTGGTGGTGGTGGTGAGTGGGTGAGTGGTGGTGGTGGTGAGCAGTGGTGGTGGTGGTGAGTGAATGGTCAGTCAGTCAGTGGTGGTGGTGGTGGTGAGTGGTGGTGAGTGAGTGAGTGGGTGAGTGGGTGAGTGGGTGGTGGTGAGCGAGTGAGCGAGAGGTGAGTGAATGAGTGAGAGGTGCGTGTGTGGTGAGTGAGTGGTGGTGGTGGTGGTGAGTGAGTGAGTTAGTGAGTGGTGAGCGAGAGGTGAGTGGGTGAGTGAGGTGGTGGTGGGTGAGTGGTGGTGGTGGTGGTGGTGGTGGTGGTGGTGGTGATTGAGTGAGTTAGTGAGTGGTGGTAAGTGAGTGAGTGGTGAGTTAGTGAGTGTGTGGTGGTGGTGGTGAGTGAATGAGAGAGTGAGTGAGTCAGTGAGTGGGTGAGTGAGTAAGTGAGTGAGTGAGGGAGGGAGGAAGGAAGCGAGCAGCGAGTGAGTGAGTGGTGGTGAGTGAGTTAGTAAGTGGTGAGTGGGTGGTGGTGGTGGTGAGTGAGTTGTGGTGGAGAGTGAGTGAGTGAGCAGTGGTGAGTGGTGGTGGTGAATGGGTCAGTCAGTGGTGGTGAGTGAGTAAGTGGTGAGTGGTGGTGAGTGAGTGAGTGGTGAGTGAGTGAGTGGGTTGAGTGGGT
>JARFJB010002132.1:92500-127500 GCA_036346205.1 Vesta saturnalis
ATTTGTAAATAAGGGGTAGTTTTTAAGTTTATTATTAAGGAAGTAGGAATAAGTCAGTTCGGTTCTAGTTCAGATCGAGTCGTCTAGTTGTTAGGAGCATAGTTTTCAAGTTTGTTGGTTTAGTTACGTAACTAACAGAATTTTAAATGAAATTCTTTTCTATTCCAAGTCTCATCGAGTTTTCTAGTCGAGTGAATTTCAAACAAAGCAAAACCTAGAAAAACATACTTTATTCAAATTAAATATAGTCCATTTAAATCGATGCTACGTATTTGGTCCTTCGAGCCGGATCTACAATTTTCAAGCTAGATCAAGTAAACTAAGATTTACAGAAGACGCAGGTAACGCCGGCTATTGCAGTGTCTACAATATTATGAACGTTACGATCTGGGTAAAGCGTGATCGGTGAGGCTTCTTATTAGTAAGTCCATTCCAATTATACCGTTCTATTTTTAGTTTCTATCCAACAAAATTGCCCAATCTTAAAAAACTATTTATATTACACATTTATTCATTTTGTTCAATTCTGTTTTACAATGAACATGTAAAAAAAAGAAATGGAGTACTTTAAAGTCTCAACTTACTAGTTTAGATAATTATTTTGAAAATAAAAGCATTTCATGTAGTACAATAGCAGCCTTATAACTTAAATTAGGTAAATGTGAACTCTTATGGGATAACTTTAATAAATTACAAACTTGTATTGAGGCAGCGTGTGAGGATGACGGTCAAACTGAATATTTTTTTATAATTTCACAAATTAAACATTTTGTAGTATCTTTCAATAACAAGGACCCTGATAATCTGTCCTCCGCAAACAATTCGTTTCAATCAAATAACAATAGTTTAAAATCTGTTAAGTTACCAATAATTAAAATACCAAGTTTTAGATGAAACTATGACAAATGGTAAAAGTTCCATGATGAATTTAAAACAATTAACCATGAAAGTAACAAAATTTCTGATATTTAAAAATTTTGTTATCTCAAATGAGCTCTTGAGGGCAATGTAGCAAATAATTATAAAATTGCATGGAAAACTATAACTGAACGATATGAAAATAAAAGATTCATTGTTCATAGTTTGTTAAGGGGTATTTTTGAGATTAAAAAGATTCATACAGAATCATATTTTGATTTACGAAATTTATACGATAATATTACAAAGAATTCCAGAAGAATGCGGGTATTAGGGCGGCCTTGCAATGTATGGAATGATGTTACTATTTGTTAAATTACTTCTAAATGAGATAATATTACTTTAAGTGAATGGGAATTTTTAAAATATAATAATGAATTTCTAACAATAGAAGAAATGGATCACTTTCTCGATAACAAATGTAAATTTAAACTTAGTAGTTACAATAGTGTTTCATGGTTCAAAAACAAATGTTCAACAATATAATACAAACAAAAGTAAAAAATAAATTTACAACAGTTGTTATTTAATTAATATTATCTCTTGTAAAAATTGCAATAAAAGACAATACGCTTTTAGAAAATACTAATTCTTCTAACAATGACAACTTATCTGCTCAATCCTCTTCTAAGAACGAAATTGCAATTACAATGCATTCCTTTCAAAATGAAGCTTTTGTGTTAGTCTACAGCAACAGTTTTAATCCCCGACAAGCTAGGTAATTTACATAAATGCAGAGTTCTCTGTTCACAAAGCAACTTTATTACAAATGAATTAATTATGTTCTAAGCTAGGATTGAAAACAAGAAATGTAAATTATGCAATTAGTGTTTTAGCACAATTATTACAAAACATATCAAGTGAAGTCATAATACCTATTCTAACTCCATTAATTATAACTTTTCTAGTACAATTGAATGCTTAGTGAGAGATAAAAAACTGAAAAATGACCAAAATATTCTTTTAGTAAAAATGATGTAAATTTACCGAATAATATTCAATTAGCCCATAGTAATATTTAATAAAAGCGTTTTACTGGGAGCAGCTATATTTTGGGCAGTTTTAAATAAAATAGTAATTAACGTCACAAGTCCGGGAACTAGTATTTTACGGTACGAATGCGATGTTTATAGACGAGGCGACGAAGGAGCCGAGTCCAAAAACCTCCAATGAATACTGTAAAATGAGTACATGAACGTGTATCGTTATGTATTGAAATAATTTTATTTAAAAAAATACGTATTATTTTATACATCATTTTGATGCTTTAATTTTTAAAGAACATGTGCAGCTGCAGTAGCTTGGTGGTAGAACGTTCGCTTTACATGTGAAAGGCCCCAGGTTCGATCCTTATCATCTCCAACTTTTTATTACTTTTCAGAAAAATTTATTTCTACATTTTCCACTGTTTAATGAAATTATTTCCTTTATAGGCTCTAATGATGTAAAGAGCACTTTACGGGACTCAAAAACAGTTCCGTAAAGTGCACTGTAACGGATAGCATGAAATAAATAATATTACATTAGGTCCTGAAAAACTAATTGTACAGGATACAAAATTGGGCTGGATAGTTGGCGGTAACATTCGGTTCCACGATGATACAATAAAAAATAACTCAAGGCGTACTTTTACATCTTATGTTAATAATGAATGTAAGAGCTAATGATACTTAAATTTTTTTTAGGCGATTCTAGACAAACTGCATTGAGTAGATTTTTATCACTGGAAAAGGGCTCAAATCTAATCCATCTTTCAAAATTGAATATTGTCAATTTTTGTTAGACTATATTAATTAGGCCACATGACTGAATTTGATAGCACAATAGACGATAATCCAGAATATTTTTTACTACACCAAGCCATAATAAAGGCTAATAGTATTACAACTAAAGCTAGTTCCAAATTATATTTCGTCAGAGTGAATGAAATTTACGCACGAAGTATCTATATTAGTAGTAGTGAGACACCTTCCGTCGCCATTTTGTTTTTTGACGTCATAGGCCAAGCCCACTTGCAGCCGCTCATTTCCCGCCCCTTTTTTAACGGCTTCTTTTAGGGGATCATTTTCAACCCCTTGATTTTCACCCTAATTAGGACTCTTCTGGTTGTATCAAGAGCCTTTTCGGCAGTTCAGTCCCTTGAAGGTAGGCAAATGCGTGCGCATACAATGTTCTGGTTGGTGGTCCTAAGTCTCTGTAATGGTTACGGTGGGAAATTTGAAAATGTACTAATAAGGGTCTCTAATGCTAACGTGTAAGACAGATATAAGAACTTGTGTTAGGGTCTACGCCCTCTTGTCGTGGCCCCCTTGGCTGGAAATAGTATTATAATAAGGGGGCCCTAATGCTATCGCATAAGACAGGTATATGAACTTGCTCTAGGATCTGAGCCCCTTGTCGTGGCTCCTTGTTGCGATACAGCGTCACCTAGCTGTATATTTCTAAGACTAATAAGGGTTTGTTTCTGGCGAAATCTAGAGGTGTGTAGACTAATGAACATTTTCTGCAATAGAAGTTGAGCATGCACGGCTTTCTCGTTTCTCTCGGCTCTTGTTACGGAGCTCTTAATTAAAACAGCTAAACTGCTAAAAAACGCTTTTATTTATCAGAGTAGAATGATTGAAAAACAATCATTATACAGTAATTTGATTATCTCATCATGCAGTGAAAAACTTATTTACAAAATCAAGCACTGGTAAATTATTTATTTATTGTAAAATACAAAAACATTATCGTATGAAGTCCACACACATCCGGATGGTGATCCTGCAGCGTCGTTTTGTTGTAGCGGAACCATCTAGAATTCTTCTCAAGGAAACGTAAATGGTAACCTAGCGAGGGTCGCCCAAAGGAATCAAGATATTCCCCGTTACCATTCTCGTCAATTTAGATAGCAGTCCAATGCTGACCTGGTTTGTTTGCTGGATCCGTGTTCACAATAATTGTCGCGGTAGCTAATTAGAAGCACATACAAGTCAAAACGGATTCTTGTGGCTGGGCATCGATTACAAAACATTTCAACACTTGTACCGCATACATCTTTGGAGTCTTTACAGTCTTGCAGTAGTAGTGCGTTTTCCAGTGCAGACTTAGGCTCCTGGATGTTAAGTTTAAACAACTTTACGCCTCTGCTTCCTTTTTCAATTTTTTAATCAATGGACAACCAATCTCGTCCACGTTTAGCATTGGTTTGTTAAGGAACCTTAAAAACTGTTGTTTTTGTCCCTAACGTGAATTTTGTTAAACGACACAGCAGCGGTCTTATTCACTTCTCCTGGAAATCGTTGTATGGCACATACCCGGACCGCCATTTCAAGCCGTGATATTTATTCCGATGTTTATCCATCTCAATCACGTACACCAAACAGTTAACGGTTTCTACGAACGCTTCTTCAAAGCCGACTTTTAGGCGCAGGGTGTGCTAGCATTCGCAGACAAGTCAGGGGTTAGGTCGAAGCCCATTAAACAGTAGCTTCTCGATATATCATAGCCCTCATTCACAAGATGAATACCCGTACCGGAGAATAAGGTGTCATAAGCCCTTACATATAAACCATTAGCTGTAAAGTCTGGTTGTAAGGCCTTCGAAGGAATTTGTTGGCCGTTAATATATAACGACGTGCAGTTAATATTGCTGTGATGAAAATTGAGTGGATTTGAGGAATAATCGCCGCTGAAGGCTTTATTTGCGACGAAACCTACGATGCATCGTTTAGGTCACTGACCCAGGAAGGTATTATCCAATGATTTTCGCTGTATGCCTGTAGGTATAGTTAACACTTTTACGTCGGTCCTTGTAACAGGATATTTTGCTGCAGTTGTTTCTAAAGCTTTAGTGTGTGCAATTAGAATGGTGGGGTTGATTCGCATACGTCTCACCAGTAAACTAGCGTCCATAATTCGCGTCTTGTAAGTTGAGTCGCGCGCCGCCATTAGACTAAAGGTATCTCTTGATCGTATAAATTTAGCCTGTAATTCAACACCGCTTATGAGAAGATTTACCTGATTAAACAAATCCGAGTGAACGTGACCAATTATCTCAATTCGTTTGCTAGTCGCTGCAAGTACTTGACGTTTTGAGAAACCGTTATTTGCGTGTCCCATTGTATTCATCTACCCGGCTGTATCATTGTACCATAAGTTACAAACCTAGATGTGAACTCTTGGCCTGCTTTCCATAATTTAGCAACGTTTCCATATATGAGCGGTAGGCGTAGGTGTTGTTTGATTGTAACACCATCTTCTGATTTAAGTAAACCTCCACTTGTGGGAAAGGCGAATGCATCCAACAGTATACCGCGCCAGTAAGTTCTGCATCATCTTGCTTAAGAACTTTAGTCTGGCTTAAATCTATGTAGTTGTTTCCATTTCCGGGCACTACAAGCTCTATTGGGGCGTCATCACTAAGAGCTGATAAGGGTTTGTAAAATATCCATTCACCACTCTCGATACTTGCCTGCGTCTACGGTTAAGCGAACAAATCCAATTCGGGCTTGACGCATTCACATGATTCGGCATGTAGGCAAGCCATTATCTTGAAAATATATCGTTGTATGTAGGTTTCTTCTTCTTAGTAGCAACCAGCTCTCGGTAGAGACTGGTTATTATCAGCCAGACGTACTCGATTTTCTCATCGACTTTAAGTTTAAAATTTCTACCTGTCTCGTGAAATCTTTCTTGAAATGATTGCTTAACAGGTCGATCCTCTATGATGTCACCAAGAATATTAGCACCTGTTCTGAGAGTTTCTTTTCCAATGGCCTTTGCACCAGACTTAAATAATAGTATTATACTTAAATATACCACCTAGCCAGCTTCCTATTCCGTGACCACGTTGATATGGTGCACCTCTGTAGATAGAGCCGATACATTACCGGCCTGATTCATATAAAATTGTTGATAAGGACAAAATATTATTGCACTTTCTTAAAGTGTAGCTTCAGACACGACGTCCCAAACTCGAATGGCATTGTTACACCCGTATCTGTTTTCATATTAATCTCGATGTTTTCAAATTCCCGTGTCATCACGAGCATGTAGTATGCAAGCGAAAATATCACATCTTTATGACACTCGTAAGCGTAGTTTTCAGAAATAATATTTATTATACGCATAAGCGGATATAAAACATCACCACAATTTGCGGTTCGATGATGTCGCAATAAACAAACATCTGTGTTGGTAATCCAATCCATATACTAGCGGGGTGCGGGTATTTGTTCTATATATATATATATATATATATATATATATATATATATATATATATATATATATATGTTTTGATACTGTCGATAACCCAACTGTAAGGCTAAACGTTGTGAGAAGCCGAATAGCGAGAGGGAGGTTTTTAATTTCGTAGTTAAGCGCTTAGTTAGATTATGGTATCCGATTGTTAGGAATTTACTTATTAGCTCGTGGTTATTTAGTTCGTTGGCAATTTCTTCAATGTTAGCATAATTCCCCGAGGCGAAACGTAACACTACCATCCGTCCTCAATATAAATGGCTTTCTCGTTGTCGTGTTGGAAATGTGATGTAGCCTTTTTTTTTTAATATCTTTAAATCTTTAATATTTTGTATGCCTGTCGCACTTACAGCGGTAAAAGAACAAGGGTACTGAATTTCCGAAATGCCTACAACCCATGACCTGCTAATCTTATTCGTTTTGGCAGTTGTGTAATAAAACCTGACGTCATATTGTCAGGAAAATACGTCATAGAACTATTACCTAATAAGGTAAGATAAAACTCTATTTTATATATCTCTCAGCTGCGAAGCTAATACCCAGCTATTAAATTTGCCACTGTATCCGCTCCACTTTACCAGGTATTGTTTATATCGCCCGCGGCCCTTCTCTGCTAAAATGTTATCGACTGAACAGGGTGTCTTTATCAAGCGTAACAACTTGCAACTCCTCCTCGTAAAAGGTACCCAAAGCAGGATCGTTATTAAGATAGCTTATGCAATCAACTGGGGGTCTTCTTTTATCACTGCACTAATTGTAAAACTTCCTCGCTCCAAGTCGTTTCATATCCCTTATCAAAGGTGTACTTGGTTCTGTCGATTCTAACATGTTCCCCGGCTTTAATTTAGGATGACGTGATGTGCCTAAGCCTTTCGCGTACAGGTTATTCCACTCTTCCAAAATGTTTTCATCGTTTACAGCTGCAGGGGCCATCTTTATACTTGAATGAGGGTTATTGTTGTAAGCGGTCACAAGTTTTTGGAGAACATCAATATACCTGTAGGAATTTCTGTAGGTGAAATAATGCCACATCTTTGTTTTCAATGTTTTATTAAATCTTTCAATTACAGATGCTTTTACATCAGGGTTATTTGTTACATAGAAATTGATACTTTGTTTCTTGAAAAAGTGTTGTACACTGACCGCCACAAACTCCTTACCTTTATCCGTCTGTAGATTTGCTGGTATATTATCACTTTCTTTAAAAATATTGGTGAATGCTTCAATTACAGATGCGGCTGTCTTCGTTTTAAGAACTCTCGCCCAGGCCCTCTTGCTAAACACAACAATAACCGTTAGTATGCCGTTGTATCCACTATTCTGTTTACTTAAACTTCGCATATCGCAAAGATCCGCTTGCCACAGCTCGTAAATGTTGCACGTAATCTACCTATTCCGGGGAAACTTTTTTCTGACAGGTTTATGAACCGTATACGCTTCTTGAGCCTGCAACCATTTTTTCAATTCACCATATCTATCCTTTACAGAATTAACTAAAGGTGTGGTACCCGAAAACCCTGTCGGATTCTCTGGATCATAGTATACTGCATCCACGTATCCCAATCTAGTGAAAGTCTTCTCCTTCGAAAGGATCTTCGCGGGGTTTCCCTCGCTTCACTATCGGCCTCATAATTCTCACTTATAGTTAGGTGATACAGAAGCATCACGTTTTCGAGTATTTCCTATAACCTCTCGTGGTATATTTATTTCTTTGATGTACGTCGCAAACTGTCGCCAGCCGTGTGGGTTTGTAGTTTTTCGCTGTCTTAACGTTTTGTGAACCAGATCGATAATGTTCGAATTAGGGATGATTTCACCTTTTGTTGTGACAGTACCCCTTTTATCCCAAAATACATCACCGCCTGTATTCAGCATACGCAAGAAATCAGTGCCTTTCTTCATGTATGAAACAGGCAGTGTTGATACTATCTCGTCGTCTGCCAGACCTTTGCGATTCGGCAAATCCCTAATATCATCATCACCGCTGATTGTTATACTAGCGGGTTGATGTAACTGATTGGAAAAGTGTAGATATCTTTGAAGAACCTGATTGTACTGCAGTCATTTGTCATGGTCGATAATTTTGGTTTTTAAAACTTTATCCTTGTCGTTACCCAACTGCGTTAATATGTGGTTTTGCGTGACATCTGGCACTTGCAGGCATTGTATAAAATCCATAGATAGAATAATCATCTTCTTCAAATTGTGGTCCATTGTTATTGAAAAAAATTACGCAGAATTCTGCCAAGTAATGATCCAAACAGGAGCGGTAGAAATGCGCCGCTTTAAAATGTTATGTGCACACTTGCAAATTCATTCCACCTGCTTACTATCAAGACATTTCAATAAAGCGCCACGTTGACTAATGCACGCAGGATATCGGTGTTCTCGATTAAAGCGTCAACCATCATATATGATGTAATCTTTATGACTGGCTTAAACCCTGTTTTCGCTATATATATATATATATATATATATATATATATATATATATATATATATATATATATATATATATATATATATATATAAATGTGATGCTGACGACTTATAAGTTTGTGAGGAATATAATAATAATATTATATTTAGTTTGGAAAAATATTTTAAATTTAAAATGTTGATAATTATGATTGATGTAATATTTAACTTTTATTGTTGCACTGCACTAGCTCAGATCTCAAATGGGGATAGAGTTCAAGGAATTTAGTTTGAAGTTATAATTTGAATCTGGAAATGTGTATATGAAATACACTTTATATAATTATAATGGGAGTATAAAAATTATCCCGAATATAATTTGCTATTAACGCATGCGTTGTAATGAACTTAAGTGAAATTAAAAACTGTCAAAGATGTCAAATAAATAATTTAGAAATTTAATATTTAGATCCAAAATGAAAATTTAGAAAAAGGAAATAAATTAATACCTTTACAGGTGTTTACACAAGTAAATATTTAAAATTCTTAACCAAAAACATGTAACAAATATTAATTTGCAGGAAATTTTATCAATGAATGTCCACAATAAGTAGGGTTATTAAAATTTGTGACTTACATATACTGTCCTCACTGTAGATTGATGTCTTCGGATAACTCCAACTGGATGCAGGCAATGTCCACTCGATTACAGTTGTTACCATCACCCATATACAGCTACCTCGATTCTCGGTTGTCGAAGACACCAACTTCCAAAACTTAAGATGTTTTCTTCGAAATCCGCAAACTCCAACCACTTATTTTATTTCGGTAACTTTTTATTTAATTAAGTTTAAAGCTTAATGAATGATTTCGTTTTAAAGAAATGTTTAAATATCCAAAATTTTTGTTGATGAACACTTTTATTTTTAGATACCGATTCAAATATTGTTTAAAAGAAATTGTCCGAAGAAATAAAACAATATTGACCAAATAAAAGTGGGTTTTAATTTGGTATATGGAATTAATTTAAGTTTGATAACACAAAAGCAAATCTTTACAAAATCGTAACACAAATTAACACGTACAGAAATATTTTCCGAAAACGATAGGTATCGGAGACCGAACTATTTATTTTAAACCGTCGATATAAAAGCAAATGCTCTCGAAAGTATTCTTCGTAAAGTATAACTTCTTGACGAATTTAAATTAGGTTATGAACTTACTTTTTTACACAAATTTCACAACACTGTTTTAACCTTTTACACTTTTGAACAAATTCTAGAGAGAGATTGATTTCAAGAGCACTTCCTTTTATATGTTTCTGGTTGTTACCAAAAATTCATTTTTTTTCCAGCCATATTGCACAAGTAACTAGGGCTATGATTGGTGGATCTATATTACAAATTGGACTCAAATGGAAATTTGGCCGTAACTTTCTTATACATAATCGAAATTGAAAATTAAAAACGGAAATGAAAGCTACGTAAAATTTTGAACAAAAAGACACCTAACAAGCTATAGTTCCTAAAGATAATATACGAAGTAACTTACTCTAACTTAAATAAGCTTATAACTATTTACACTTACAAGCTATACTAAATCTAATTGCAAAAATGGAATTTTGAGAACATTTTACACAAGCAAACATACTTTTTGTGTTAGAAACATTTAATTTAAAGAAATTTTAAGCTTTTGTAATTTTATCTTAAATTCACCTCATAATTAACATAATTTTGCGGTGAAAAGCGCTGTATCCTTATAAAAACTGTGCTATATTAAGAAAGAACATCTATTATTTGCTTTAAGAGCAAAATCTAAGCCTAATAATGTGAAAAAAGTATAAAATTATGTAAAAAACCTAAAAATTACAACCTAACCAAACTTAAATCTAAAATTGAAAATAATTCATATTTAAAAATGTTTTTATCACTTGAAATGTTAAGTTAAAGGTTTGTACTAATTGTCTTTATTATTTTCACTAACTATTTGCAATGCATAATGTCATATAGTGTTGCATTGAAAAAGTCTAACACTTTTATGAAATATCTCACTATATAAATGTACACCACTATCAATGTCTGTATGCCAAAATGTTCTATGTGTTGTTCTTATTGTGAATCTTGTATCATAATTTTTGTCACTAATTCGCTTCCAAAAATATGTGCGAAAAATGTCTAAACTGTCCATATTATAACCCTTTTATGAAATTTTTGTATTTCCTGCATTCAAAAACTAATCATACATTATCCCTAACATAATCCTAACTATATAGTTCATGTTTAAACACCTGTAAAGTGTTCACTTGCCAAATTACCCTTGACAAATTGACTTTTATTGCAATAATTGAAATACTAAAATGACTTTACGAAAATGGTTATATTTAACATTCTTGACAATTTTGTTAGCAGCAAAATGCTTTTTATGATAAAACCAAACTAAGTAAATAATATTCAGACTAATTTATACCAAAAAATTTATTTTAATCACATCGTGAGCCAGATTTATGTAAAATAGTGTCTTGCACTTGTATCGAGCTAGAAATCACCCCTTTTTATTACCCAAATGTCATTTAAGCTGTCCGATACTTGTATTACCTCTTTCTGAACATCTCAATATATATATATATATATATATATATATATATATATATATATATATATATATATATATATATATATATATATATATATATATATAGCAAATACCTTGAGACCCGAATATGTTTGTTCTATAGCGCAGCACATCCGGTGTATTCAGTTTTAAATCGAACAATAAATATCCGTGCGGATTAGAAGTAGTATCTTCGTACTCGGCCTCTAAAAATTTCGGGTTGTCAGGTGAAATCTGCCTTGCTAGATGCTGTATCTGTGCCCTGTCACGTGGGTTCTTAAAAAAATTATCTAATGAGTGTTGAGAGAGATATCTCGCTCTTCGTGTCCTTGATGAAATATGTTTTTCGTTAAGAAAAATACGTCTAGATTTTTATGGTGTCAACCCTTTGTAAAAATATCAGCCAGTCTCGCGCGTTAGATGGTCGATTATTATTAAGACCGGTTTTTCACCATCAAACTGTTCCATATCAGGTAATCATTTCTGAAATTCTACTGAGAGATCTTTGAATAATGGTTACCATTCGCGTTAAACCAGATAATTTTTTCAAAAAGAATATTATACGCTTTCCCACACCCAGATGGCCCCGCTTCTATTGCAGAAAAGGGATGCTTAAACTGACCTTCCATCTCGAAACGCTAATCGATACTAAAGAGTATTCTGTTATCATCACAACTTAAATACTAGGTGAAAAAAATCTGCAATCACACGTATATTCGACCCTGTTTATCGTACTTATCCTTTAAAATAATCCTATTCCTTGTTATTGTCTTTTAAATATTTACTAAAAACCAGCACGAGTTTTTAAATCGTGCATTAACAATAAATAGTTTGATGTGTATCTAATTTATGAAGTCTAATTACTTGCTTACTTAATTGCTACTGATTTTATTTTTTAAGTGATTTGTGTGTGTGTGCGTGCGAACGCGCGTGAGTGCGTGTGCTTGTGTGCATGTGTGCGTGTGTGCGTGTGTGCGTGTGTGCGTGTGTGCGTGTGCGCGTGTGCTCGTGTGCGCGTGTGCGTGTGTGCGTGTGTGCGTGTGCGCGTGTGTGCGTGTGCGCGTGTGCTCGCGTGCGCGTGTGCGCGTGTGCGCGTGTGCGTGTGTGCGTGTGTGCGTATGTGCGTGTGTGCGTGTGTGCGTGTGCGTGTGTGTGTGTGTGTGTGCGTGTGTGCGTGTGTCGTGTGTTCGTGTGTGCGTGTGTGCGTGTGCGTGTCGTGTGTGCGTGTGCGTGTGCGCGTGTGTGCGTGTGTACTGTGTGCATGTGTGCGTGTGTGCGTGTGTGCTGTGTGCTGTGTGCATGTGTGCGTGTGTGCGTGTGTGCGTGTGTCGTGTGTGCGTGTGTGCGTGTGTACGTGTGTGCGTGTGTGCGTGTGTGCGTGTGTGCGTGTGTGCGTGTGTGCGTGTGTGCGTGTGTGCGTGTGCGCGTGCGTGTGGGTGTGTGTGTGTGTGTGTTAGTAATTGAACATACAAATAAATCAGGCATTTTTCGAATGTATAGGTGCTGACCGTTTAGATAGAGAATCTGCCTGAATAAAAAGCGGCATTGCATCAGGGTAGAAATTATTATTATTATTTCACTTAATATTTAATTTAGACAATGCATTTTGCAGCAGCAAAATTTAAAGATATTTGTAAACACATTAATTAGCACGATGTCGAAGACTGATTACTACTTCGCCATTCATGATGAAACTGTTTAATAATAATAACCGCATTCCATAAAAACAGTTTTATCATATAGGTGAAATCATTTTAAATATATGTTGTAAATAACAAACATCGTTTTGTATAAATCCATATAAGGCCGCTCTAAGTAGTCTGCGAAAGGGAAAACTAAGTACGAGTTGCAGTAAGTGTGATAGGGATAATTAGGTTTGTATATTTACATACTACAAATTACTTAATGATGGGAAAGCCAATAGCTACTAGCATCTAATCATAATTAAAGGTACCAAACGGGTTTAGTGAGCTGTATAAATTGTTTCAATATTTAGTTCAGTTTAGTTCTCCAACACAGTTATTATTAGAATAGCCGCGACAAGAGGGCGCAGACCTAATACAAGTTCTTATAGCTGTCTTACATGTTAACATTAGGGCCCTTATTAGAACATTTTCAAATTTCCCACCGTAACCATTGCAAAGCCTTAAGCCTCCAATCAAAGCTTAGAAGCTGGGTGGGGCTAAGAATCAACCAGAAACTAATCAGGTAAAAGGCGCTGCTGACCAGTCATAATATTGTATGCACACGCATTTACCTACCTTCCAGGGACTGAACTGCCAAAAGGCTCTTAACACAACCAAAAGGGTCCTAATTAGGGTGAAAATTCCATCATGGGGTTTAAAATGACCCCCGAAAAGAAGCCATCAAAAATGGGCAGGTGAAAAACAAAATGGCGGCGGAGGTGCCGCACTACTACTTATATTAAACAATTTAAATATTAGGCAATGTTTCAGAAATTGAATAGTGTGGGTTTGGAGTTGTTTCCGAAAAGGCGTACGGCGCATGAACATATACTAGAAGCAAAAATGCAAAGAATACGTATATACGTAGTTGATGTCGTCGTTAAACCAAACCTCATTGCCACGATTAGAGCTCTGTGCTGATGTTTTATTAATATATTTAATAAAAAAATGTGCAATTCGTTAACAATTAAGGTAGATAGAATATGCTACTACAGTGATAGTTCCATTACATTAGGTTGGATTAACGGGACCACAAATAATTGGAAAACGTTTATAGCAAACTGTGTAAGCGAAATTCAAGAATATTCAAATTATAGTCAATGGTACCATACAACGTCTAGAGAAAACCCTGCAGATTTGCTGTCCAGAGAAGTGTCTCCAATGGAATGATCAATTTTAGACACTTGGTAACACGGTCCGCCTGTTTTGAGAACGCATGAACTAATGGTAAATTATTTAAATTCTTTTGATACTTTCCTACCAGAGCAACGCCATATTACTATGTTAGTCTTGGTCGTTATTAATGTAGACACAGGCCCATTAACAGCTTGTGAATTAAAATTATCACTGCATAGGTTAACATTAAATTATCAAAGGCAATGCTTTCACAACGTGTGATGGTTCTTTTTCAATCTTTTACAAATTCAAAATCATTGAGTAAAAATTTTATATTGTTCTTATAAAAATCTGAAATGATTCAACGTCAATTAAGTGATTTTAATTTATAATGGTAACGTTCATTATTTAATAAATGGTTATTTTTATCGTTCATCAAAATTATCCTCAATCTGATGTTATTGATTACCTGTATTTTGCAATTAATTGAACTTGCTTTCTTTAGTACTTACACATGCAGTGTTTGTATAAGCTTTTAAGATTTGTAACAGTCAATAATAAAAATGAATCAAAAGCGATAACATTTAATTAAGCCAAATTCTAGATGCAGACGTCTTTTTTACAGTACATATGTAACAAACCTATAATGTAAAATAATACTATTAAAACTAATATGTAACAATAAAACCTTTATCAGAAATTGTTTTTCGTTTAATTTTGATGTTTAAATTTAAAGTTTAAGGAAATCAAACACATAAACGTTTTATTTATTCACACAATCAAAAGGTTCTTACTTGTTATTTTCGTTGGAAGCTGATGACGTAACTCTGCTTTGCTTTCTGCCAGTATGAGGCCTCGTTTAGGTTGTTGGGCTGTTCCTCTGATGATGTCACCGTGCCGCTAAACTGGAACTGCTCTCCTTTGTTCTCCTTTATCTTTCCTTATACCTTTGTTATAGATGAATACGCTCCTAATTTTCTTCCCACAATTTAATGATTTTTGTGAATAATTTACCTTCAACCAACTCTGATCGCTTTCTTAATGCGACTCCTTCTGATTGCTTACTTCATGCGACTGACTAACAAACACACATCATACCCGCAAATTGCCGCGTTTATTTAAAAGCTTTCCAAATGAATATGTAAATACTCGTCGAAACAAGCTCAAACTTTTCATGTTAATATTAATTATGTTCAAATACCAATAACCAATAACCAATAACCACTTAATGTCATATAACGGCGCGAAATTCGAATTTCTAATGCCTCCATTACAAACGATTATATCAAACTTCGTGAAAACAAGTGTTTTTCAAACAATATATTAATGCTTAATCCATTCACAGACTATTTTGGTCTTATCCGAGTAGGAGGGAGGTTACAATATTCCCAATTAAACGATAGTGAAACACATGCAATCGTAACAATCATTATTTGATCATTCTAATCATGAGAAACGAACACCAGCGACTGTTGCATTGTGGTACACAGCAATTATTATATGCGGTACGAGAGAATTATTTGCCTTTATCTGGCCGAAATTCGTTTGTGAATGTATATTGTGCTCTACGCATAACTCTAAGTTGTATGATACCATTATGGGCAACTTACCAGAATCGCGACTTAACCAGTTTTCACCTTTTATAATACGGGCGTACATTACGCCGGTCCATTTACAATTAAAGATAAAAAACCAAGGGTTACAAATTGATAAAATGTTACATTTATCTATTTATTTATTTCTCGACTAAGGCCATTCATCTTGATTTGGTGACTGACTTTACAAGTGAACTGTTTTTAAGTTGTTTATAGAAGATTAGCTTATGAACAATTTTATACAATACTGACGAGACAATTTTGAATTCCCGTCCATAAAGTCCGTTATCCGCTGACCCTACTGATGGATGGTAAAAGTATTAATAGACTTAACCATTACCAACATATCCAAGCTATAATTAAACACTTCTAGAAACGGTGACGCAGGGTATATCTGAATGAATTGCAAATTCGAAAAAATTTAAATGTGATGCAAGCAAGTTAAGGATGGGCGATTTAATAATCGTTAAGGGATAAAATTCACCATTCACCAGCGAACGATGGTGTAGTAAGGGTTGTGTCCGTAAAACTGACCGTCTATTGATAAAAACTTGTGTAATGCCATGTAATTAGTTGTGACTGTGATTTAGCATGTAAGATGTTGAACTGTATTTACTGAATAAGTTCAAGGCGTGCGGCATGTTACTGCAATTTGCTACTATTGCACATGAATGTTGTAAGTAAGGAGTAGTTTTTCAGTGAATTCTTAAGAAAGTAGGAATAAGTCAGTTCAGTTCTAGTTAAGATCGAGCGTCTAGTTGTCACTAGTATAATTGTCCAGTTTATTGGTTTAGTTAGTTAAATATAAGAATTTTAAATGAAATTTAGTTCTTTTCTATTACAAGTCTCATTCAGTTTTCTAAAGTACGCCCCAGAATATCAGAGAGTAATAAATCATATTGATAGTGACAGGTCAGTGGCGTACTACAACGTCTGTAAAATATATTGACTTTTCAGTTTCTTATGTTTGTATAAAATATTTTTAAAAAATATACTTGTAATTGTAATTAAGACCTATTAATACATACAAAAAGAAAAAAATTAAGTGACTTAATATCTAAGTCTTTGTCTAAGTAACGTACAAGTTTGTGACGCCATTATCATGTTTTTGTTTTAAATTCAGGTAAATAAACTTAGCATTTCATTTAATAAGAAATGAACCGACAGCTTTATTTTTGTTAGTTACGTACAAATTGTTTGAGATTGAATTAATACGAACGTCATACATTATTGTACTGGATAGCGAGGATCGTCCGAAATTCCAAGAAAAGGGCATAGCTGGAAAAGAATGTGAAAAGTCCCCCCTCCCTGAATATACCTTTGACATAGATCATTCTACTCGGTATCAACAGGAGATTAATTGACCCAAGCTTTAGTTCTCAAGGTCGCCGCTAGAGGGCGCTACGGCCAAATTTTTCAGTATTTTAGTGATTTCTCGACATTTTTCGATTGGTCTCAGAAGCGCGCATCAACTCAATTTTTTTCCGATTTTCGGAGCTTAAAACTGATTTTCAGCGCCAATTTCAAATTTTGCGAACCCTGTATCGCCCACGTGTTTAAAGAGGTGCCAAAAAAAAGAAAATTTTTTTTTCAGATGTTTTAATGTTCTTTTTGATAGTGCATCGTAAAAATTATTTGAAGTGGTATAAAAGGGCTAAACAATTAAAATCCTCCCCTTGGCCATTTTACGCGATATATCACGGTAACATAACCCAGACTCTGTTACTTACCTTTTCACTCAAGTTTTTCAACATTTACGACTTCCAGACCATTCAATATCTTGATGTTATTAATCATATATGACATTCCAGCATGTTTGTAGAGCTTTTTCTCTAATTACAATAATTAGAGGGAATGCAAGCTCATAAAATAATGCGGTGAACATTTAATACATTTTTCCCGTTGTATGATGAAGTCCGAAAACGTTTATTCTCATTCGAGATTGTGGAAAACCACCATAAACTATCATAAATTGACATAGTTTTTATAGTTTATTGTAGTTTGCCATAATTTGTTCTGGTTTTCAACATTTTTCTCAGAATTCTCCACTTTATCAGTATCACTGTAGTTTACCATGGTTATGAGTGGTATTGATAGTAAACTATCATTTTTTACTGGATACGATTATAGATTGTAATAGTTTCCCAAGGTATTCAATAGTGCCTACAGTTTGTTATAGTTTCTCATTATTTTCATGGTTTTCATAATTTACTAATTTTTATTCTGAGTTTTCCTTAGTTCATTATGGTTATCTATAATTGTGCTTACTTTTAGCTGTAACAATTTCGCATAGTTTTTCCCAATCTGAATACATACTTAGCATTTCATACTTAAGCATTCCAGGTAGAGCAGTTACTACTTAAGAGCCTTTCGGAATGATGCGTAACTAAGGTGACTCCATCTCGTGGAGAAAAGTGAAAAACTGATATGGGAAACGCTTCAAGGCAAAAAAAAAATAGTCGCTCTTTCCGAGATTCTCCTGAGTTTTTCTTCCGGAATAATCTTATTATTTGTGAAAAACTCGGCGATAATAAGATTTTTCTGCCAGGAAAACGCTAAATAACTTCTCCTTGAAGGTGGAGGTAAATTATTATCAGGAGAACTTCGGGAAGAGTGATTTTTCTTATTTTTGCTTTGAAACGTTTGGAATACCAGTTCTTCACTTTTCTCTTAGTTCCGCATCTGTCCGACAGGCTCTTAATGTCATGCGGCTATCAACGCCCAAAATGTCTTATAGACTTTCCCTTTGTCAAATTAAATGTTTTATTTTATTTTGCCACCATAATGTTCTTTATACGCCTCCAAATGCGGGCGTATAGCACGGAAATGTCATTGTTGCTAAGCAGTATGATTGACAGCTGACCCATGACATGATATTTCACGTAAGTTGAAAGAATTATTGAAACAACAACCTTACTATACAACCTTTATTAATTTAACATTAATAATATTAATGAAATTTATTCTTTATAAAAATTTCGTGTGAATAAGTTTTTATGCGTTTTCACCTTCCATTTTAGAATGCAAATTATTTACAAACAAACAGTACCTTAGCAACAATTTAGCAATATCACAGTATTTTAGTAACAACAAATTATCCTACTGTCGACTTTATTTCACTGCATTTGCATTTAAAAACTTGCCGAAAATACTGAATCTTTTTAAAATTTTGTTCCAGTTTCATGGTGCAAAATAAAATAAAACATTGTATGTACCACGGGCATAATTGTAGATTATGCCCTTAATACATAAATATCTATTATTTAATGAAAAATCCTAATATAATTTTAAACTAACGTGAAATAATAACATGTGACAATAAATTGATTATATTAATTGTGTATCTATTGATATTTCAGTCTACACTGTTTTTTCGGCATGTCAGCTGTTGGTCCGATTCGGAAAAATAACAAGAAGTGTGCTGCCTATTCAAAGTACTTTCATAAGTTGATTGTGAAAAGAACGTGGGTTATCGAGAAGTGTGAAGATTTATTGAGCGCTCAAGTTTTGTACCCCAGTATATTCCTTGGAGATGTTGTATACGATTTTTGTAGGAAAAAAATCCAAAAAATTATATCCCAGAGACTGCAACAAGAAACAGTCAATTACCAGAATGTCATGTTACCCATCTTGTTCTCAGTAATCCAGTAATTCTGGATCATTAACTCTACAATCATCCGAGTTAAAGACTGATTCCTCAACAGAAGATCCAACATTCCTTCTGCAATGTAAATACTCAAATAATGCAAACGATCAAAATGAGCTTTTAGAGTTGAGTTTTCCTCGTATAATATCAACCCACAAGTACTGTTTAATTTGTGGTTATAAAGCTACTAAAAATCTCATTACCGTTCAGTTGGTAGCCAGGTTGCAAGTATTTACAGATAGGAGACTGATCGTTCCATCCAAAAATGTATGCTGCCAAGAACATTTACTGAAAAATCGTTTTTATAATAATGAGATTTCGGCCTTTCGAATCCAGAATACAAGTAGTTTCTTGCGCGTATCCGAAATCCGTCTTCATATAGACAAAATGGATAATTTAGCTGACAGGACTTGAATGTGCCAACTTCGTGATTTTAATTTTTCAGAGGAACGTCTTCAAGTTTTCACGGGTTTGTCATAGGAACAAGTGACACAGTTACGGAATATGTTAACATCTATGAGAAATGCCGATGTTAGAACAGTTACACAAGCTCTAATAGTTTTTCTCTTCAAACCCAGGACTGGTAATTCTAATAGACTACTTTCCTCCATACTTGGACTTGAGTATTCGCAACAGATCTCGGATATAAAGAAATTGGTAATGAAAATGAAATCTTTTGAGAAAGACATTCCGCTAAAAATTCGGTTTTGAAAATAATCCTCGAGAAAATATTATCCAAACTCAAACATCCCTCATGGCGAAAAAGTTGCAGCAATCTGACAAATTAATATTTATTTGTGATGGGACCTACATTCGCCATGAAAAAAGTTCTAACAATCCAAATCCAAGAAAATCGTTCTCAATGCAAAAAAAAGTTCCGCTTTGTAAACCATTTCCAATTTGTACGACTACTAGATACGTGTTGGATATGCCAAGACCTTATACAGCGAACAAAAATGATGCAACAATACTCAAAGACATCTGAAGATCATCACATCCCATGAAGAATTTTCTACAAAGGGGCAATATTCTGATTTTGGACAGAGGGTTCCGAGATGTCGTTCTATACTGAGCTGCGTTTGCAGTTTTAATACCAGCATTTAAGGGTAAGCAACTCCAATCGACAACCGAAGACTCAAATAATTCCCGGTTCATAACAAAACATAATAAAATGGTGACTAAAACAGGCCCTTATTGTAAAATTGCTTCATTTATCAATAATGAATTCGGGAAAAGGTTTGACTCTGATATTGAAATAATTGACATACACATACATACATACATACACATGTCAAAATACATTAAAGCATGAAGTGGAAAAGAATAATTGGAACCGGCGGAAACGGGAGTTTCGAGAGATGACGTTACAAGATATTCTAGACTTTCTAGAATTGATACGAAAGAATTTAGTGATACTTTTCACGAGAATTAAAACAAACCTTATCGTACCTTGCTGAGATCTTGGATGAGCATAACAACCTGACAAACAATATAATAAAAGTTTCCGTACCATCTCGGCATAAATATAAAAAGTATTACTACTGTTACATAGAATATACGCCAAATGCAATTGGACACGAAAGCATTCCGAGATTCAAGACAAGACTCTGAGATCGGCTGAGACTTTATCCAAAACTTTTCTGGAATATAATATAGTGGCGTGTATTGACGACACTGATGAAGATAAACCAGATACTGATTATTATTAATAAATTATAATATAAGCGGTTTTATTAGAACATTCGACCAAGGTTTTTTATAGCGTCTAACCAACCGCTCTTAATTTTGGCAATTTGTATTTATTATCTTCAAAAAAATGTTATTGTTTTGTTATTTAATATGATTCCTTTGTATCAAACCCCTATTCTTTAGTTATGCTATTCCAGATATCCGTTTAGTTAATGTTTTCTCAATTTTGTGGGACTTCTATTACATGCTCTGAGGAACAGTAAACAAATAAATACACATCTACATATACACACACAAACACACACACACACACACACACACACACACACAACACACACACACACACACACACACACACACACACACACACACACACACACACACACACACACACACACACACACACACACAAACAAACACACACATACACCCCCCCACACATACACACATACACACACACATACACACGCACGCGCACGCGCACACGCACACGCCCATGAACAAGCACACACACACACACGCACACGCACAAGCACGCGCACGCGCACGCACAGGCACACACAGACACACTATCATAGACACACAGAGAGACGGACACACCGGCACACAGACACTCAGACACACAGACACACAGACACACAGACACACAGACACACAGACACACAGACACACAGACACACAGACACACAGACACACAGATACACAGACACACAGACACACAGACACACAGACACACAGACACACAGACACACAGACACACAGACACACAGACACACAGACACACAGACACACAGACACACAGACACACAGACACACAGACACACAACACACAGGCACACAGACATACTGCCACACAGCCACACAGACACAGACACACAGACTCACAGACTCACAGACACACAGACACACAGACACACAGACACACAGACACACACACACACACACACACACACACACACACACACACACACACACACACACACACACACACACACACACACACACACACACACACACACAGCACAACACACAGCACCAGACACCACAACACACAGCACACACACACACACACGCACACACAACACACACACACACACACACACACACACACACCACACACACGACACACACGCACACACACGCACACACACACACACCACACACAGCACACACCGCACACACCACACACGCACACCACACGCACACCGCACACCGCCACACACGCACACACGCACACGCGCACACGCGCACGCAGCACACAGCGCACACGCGCACACAGCGCACACACGCGCACACAGCACACACGCGCACACGCGCACACGCGCACACGCGCACACGCGCCACACGCGCACACGCGACACACGCGACACACACACCACACACCGCCACACAACACGCGAACAGCGCACACACACACACGCCCGCACACGCCAACGCGAACACATCGCAACATGCACACAACCTCCACACACACACACACACGCACATGCATGACATATATACTACCTGACAAGATACCTACATACATTCATACACGTCGATCAAATATAAATTCGAAGCATTTGTTATTATCTATACCTTTCCCATAATTAACCTGTTCCTATTGGATGGTTTGATAATTACTAAGTAACAAAGAGAGAAACTCAATAAAACATTGTGGGTGTCGGGGAAAGCTATGTCAAATGACAGCTGGTAGTAAGTATTGGTAGTCTATGACAATTACACAGAACCAATTGAACTAAGGAAAAAATTAGTAAATTATGAAAACCATGGAAAATAATGAGAAACTATCACAAACTGTAGGCACTATTGAATACCTTCGGAAATTATTACAATCTATAATCGTATCCAGTACAAAATGATAGTTTACGATCAATATACTACACATAACCATGGTAACCTATAGTGATACTGATAAAGTGGAGAATTCTGAGAAAAATTTTGGTTTTTCACTATCTGGAATGAGCATAAACGTCTTCGGACTTCATCATACAACGGGAAAAATGTATTAAATGTTCACTGCATCATTTTATGAGCTTGCATTCTCTCTAATTATTGTAATTAATGAAAAAGCTCAACAAACATGCTGGAATGTCTTATATGATTAATAATATCAAGGTATTTAATTGTCTGGCAGTCGTAAATGTTGAAAAACTTGAGTGTAAAGGTAAGTAACAGAAATCTGGGTTATATTACGCAGATATATCGTGTAAAATGGCCAAGAGGGGGATTTTAATTTTTTTAGCCCTTTTATACCACTTAAAATAATTTTTGCGATGCACCATCAAAAAGTACATTTAAACAGCTGAAAAAAAATTTCTTTTGTTTGGCACCTCTTGAACACGTGGGCGATACAGGGCTCGAAATATTTGAAATTGGCGCCAAAAATCAGTTTTAGGCTCCGAAAATCAGAAAAAAATTGACTTGATGCGCTCTTCCGAGACCAATCGAATGCTGCAAATCCCATCGAAATCTCGAGAAATCGTTAAAATACTGAAAAACCGGTTTTTGGCCATTGCACTGTCTAGCGGCGACCTTGAGAACTAAAACTTGGGTCAATTGATCTCCTGTTGATACCAAGTCGAATGATCTATGTCAAAGGTATATTCAGGAAGGGGAACTTTTTACACCCTTATCCAGCTATGCCCTTTGTATAAGTTGTACTCATTACACTATTATCTAAAATTATATGTAAATTGGAAATATAACTCACTTAATGGGGGATGCATTAAGATTCCACATTTGTTAGTTCAAAATAAGTACTTTAAAATGGTCAGTTATTTTCGAGTTTTTATTGAAAACTATAATGAAAATGGCATTTTCCGATTTTTCTTCAGCAAAACGTTTGAAACTTACTTCCCTCTCTGGGACTGAAAAAATTATAATTTTGAATGTACTTGTCAAAATCCGACAAATAATGTAACGGGAGTGAGGTATGCAGTTAACAGATTATTAAAAGAACAAAAAGATGGTGTTTTGAAAGAAACGGCTTGCTCGACAGGAAGAAAAAAATGTTTAAGTGAGGAAAAAAAGTTCATATTAGAAGAAAAATCCATTCCTTCTATTTCAATAAAAAATTCCTACCCTCAAAAAATAGTGGCAGTACTAAAAGAAGACACTACACAGGACACTACATGAACTTAACTTTTCGTGGGAAAAATTGAATCGAAAATCAATGGTAATTGTTAATCTCCAAACTGTTTCTTGGAGACGCAAATACCTTCGTGAAATGAAGAATGGTATGGCGGGAAATCTTTTATCTCAATGAGACTTGGTTGGACGAAGAATATACTGTAAACAAATTTGAAAAATGGTACAAGTCGCCATCAAGCAGTCCAAGAGGGTTGGTCAACTGAAATAAATTCACCATCGGGCAAAGGTCGACGACTAATTATTACACACATAGGTAGCGCTAATGGATTCTTAAAAAATAGTTTACTTGTGTTTGAGTTCACGTACACAGGGGATTGTGACGAAAATATTAACCCTAATGTATTTGCAATATTTTGAACAAATGATAGCAACATTTCACGTGCAACTGTAATTGTTCTGGATAATGTAAGTTGCCATTCTAGACAAGTCGAACGCTTACCAACAACTGCATGAAAAAAGGAGACTGCCAAATGGTTCAAAACAGATACAATTTGAAAAAACTATGCTCAAACTAGAGATTTTAGTTATTACAAATCAGCATAAGCAACAATTTATTAAGATGTTATCGATGAACTCTGTGATTCTCGCGTGATTACCGTACGTACATAGATCACCACCATACCACTGCGAACTCAACCCCATACAGTTAATTCGGGCTCTAATAAGCAGTGAAGTAGGTCGTAACAATACAACTTTTAAATTAAGTGAAGAAGAAATGTCAATGCATAAAAGTGGAAAAAGAGCGTTGATCATGTAAGGTATGTGATAATGGGAAGAAACTATAGAACCGGTTATAATCTCCGTATGGCAAGATGACAGCTCTTCCGAATCGGATGAGGATGATAAAGACTGATTGTTAGTTACATATCGCATTTGTTTCCAAAACCTACCTTTATGACAATATTAAATGTAAAAAATCCACATCTAAAATAAATGTTAAAAACTTTCACGTCTTTCAATTGTTTGATAATTAATCTACAATTTTTAACACACGGAAATCTCAACCACACGTCTTCAGGCGTAAGTCGAATTTTAAAGGGTCTTTTGTTTGCCGTTTGCCTGAACTGGCTTTATTTAACACAACATTTTGCAAGCGGCACATTTACAGCATCCTCCTTTAAACTAGCTCGGTGTGCTCCTGCATTTTGTTTGCCGCTTCCATGCTAAAAAAACGACAATATTTCACTAATAACACGATTTAATACTCTCTAATATTCTGGGACGTACTTTAGTAGAGTGAGTTTCAAGTAAAGCAATCCAAAAACACCTACATTATTCATATTAAATATACAGTCCACTTCAATCGAAGTAACAGATCCATATCACTAACACAGTGTTGGAGGCTTTAGCATATGCACCTTTAGCCAATTGTTCAAGGATACGAAGCTGGGAATTTACATAAATAAGCTTCCGATGATAGAGTTGAAAAGTGATGACACGTATTCTAAACCAGAGGGTCATAGATTATTTGTCACTTTTACTAAGTTAATAAGAAGAAATGCAATTCAATTACGTATGGAAAACACTAGTTGTGGAACAAAGGCGATGGCGCTTAACTGAGGTTTACGATTTTCTTACAAAAATGTATGGATAGATATTGTTACTTTGTGTATGGTATCATAGACAACATAATGTTTTAGAATGCACAGCTGGTGCAGTTTTTTTAGCATGTGCCAGCTGTGGTTGATGCGGTATGTAGATGCATAAGCAACGTTCTAACCTTTAGTTAAGTATATTTTATTAAAAATTAAACAACACACTTTTTCTTAATTTTAGCAACTTTCCACGTATAACATGGAGGTCCACAATGTGTGGAAGCACTTTTAAGTTTTCAGTGGTTTGAGATGAACGGTATGCCCCACATTACAATTAAACATTTTCCATTTAACTCCCACATTAAATTTTTTGGTTAGTACTAAATAAAGTTGTCAATAATAAAAATTTTTTTAGACGCATTTTAATATTTTATTATTTATTATTGATCTAGTACTTATTACTCTAGTATTATACGTATAAATAATCTGGAAGAGCGTACCTACTTTACACTTCTTTCTTGACGAACTATAATAGTCACGTTGAACAAGGTTCAACAATAGTTGTTTGTATGCCAAGGTCGCAAAATGCTGCTTTGGCGGCCGATTATGTACAGAATCTAAAATTCTCAGTATGCTATGATGTGGTACAGAATAAAATTTACCTATCAACACGGATGCGTCAATAACATTAGTTATCAAATTGCATTTTGAAATGAAGTATTAATCGTTGATTTGGATACAAAAGATTACTACATTTATTTGGATACAAAAGTGCTAAAAAATCAACAAAAAGTACCATATATCACACGTCTATACGTAATTGAGTGGACTGAAAGGTATTTTGCGTCCGCTACCCATGCAACGGACAGAAATCTATTTTGCGTCGCTGTTAATGACAACTGAAGTAAAATTTAATTTTACGGTCGCTATGATATTTTGCGGACGGTTGCACACAAACTTAGGTCTGAAAATTAAAAAAAAAAGGTGATCTTCAACTTAAATAATCGTAATTAAATGAACATCAAACGAACATTCGTTACTGACGATCATGAAATTATTTCACTCTATGATACACCACATTTAACCGAATGGTTGCGCGGATTTTTATTTGCAATAACATCACTAGCTTAGCAACTGATAATGTCATATTTACGGGTGGATCATAAAAATAGAAATAGAATTTATGGGAAATATTAACAAAATTGATCACACATCAAAAACTGTACTCGATAATTTAGCTTCTAGTGCAAATATTAAATAGAATATTACTAGTTTAAATCTTTATCTCGTTAAATTTGCCCTTTACATGGAACCATAAAGAAAAAATTCAAAGTCAGGTTACAGATCAAGTTATTTATACCAACCATGTTAATACCAAAACTGCTAATATGTACAAAAATAAATTACAAATGAAAAGCAAACGGTGCTTTTTTTTAACTGTTATTACAGCAACAAAAACCTAAGGTTGTAGAGTTGGATACAGTGGCCGAATTGATAAACCAGAGCCAGGGGCGGATGGCATCCCAGATCAAAACCACTGGAAATTGTTGGTCGGGCTCATAAGACCTTCCCGTTTGAATAATTTTGAAAAACTGACCTTGAAAAACAGCATTCTGGAAGACCTGCTACACAGAATATAACCTCACTATGTTTGTTTTTTACCAGCCTACGCAGTTTAAAAAGTTGGTATGTATAATACCATCACTACTAGTCTTCGCGTGTTCACAGCGTTCACAAGGGTACCAATCGAATAAAAGTAGCCGTTCCTGTTTTTTAATTTAGTTTTGTGTCTCATTCACTTTTTGCGTATTTCACTCGCCAACCTTCAATAAACAACTGCGTTATTGTAAACTTGAATTTTGTATTTAAAAATATGTGTGCGAATAACTAAAAATGATAAATATATTTTACCAGAACTTATGAAGGGAGATGGGTTCAATTGTCACTTCTAGCTAGAGGCGTGACATACCCCAGCGTCCTAATTCGATCACTGGTTGCATATGCCTGTCTAGATATTTCATTGACCATAATCTATCTAACACAAAAATGGGGCAGCTTGGGTCAGCTTTGGATCATAAGAAAACGAAATTAAGGGTAAAGATATCTATGTATTTACGCATTTATCAAATATTTAATTGGTTCTATGTGTCTAAGTGCAGCCGTAACTCAATGTACTGATATGAGGCACTCTGATTGGAAATTATAAAATCACAAGGTTCATTACATATTTAATTCTATTACCTTCTAATTTTTTCCATAATATATGAGTAGCAAAGAACATCAAGGCTTGGCCAAAAAGAACGAATGGTACCCATTGGTAATACGCATGACGTTTTATAGGTTCGTCTGAATTCACACCGATCGGTCCCACTCCAGGATGTGCAAGAGCTTGTGCATCCAATTTAGTAGCGTTTAAATGTTTAACCTTGGAAATTGAAGAAATTAATTTTAACTAAAGCACACTTTAGGATACTAACCACCGTAAAAGTCGCAGTAAAAAAACAAAATGTTTCCATAACATGTTCAGGTACTCCACTGTCGCTTATACAACGTATATGTTCACCTATATACTGGCGTGATGTTACCAATACTGTAGCTACCAACAGCATCAACGTAGTGACACGATAATGTAATTTGAAGGCAAGGTTATCAATAGTGTACTGTTTTGGCTTGAGACGAAAATTTTTCTGTAAATGTTCAAAGGTCTTCAACATTTTGATGAATTATCTAGATTGGAGAAACATTACAAAAAATTATACACTCTAAGGCAATAACAATGTTAATATTGCTGCAATTAATTCTGAATTATACAACAAATTTAAAAAGATACTTCAAAGTTAAATCTCAAAAATTAACTAAAAAACTAAAACGGACGTTCGGGAATATAGCGTATAGATTTTGAGCTGTGGTTCCCCAGATTAATATACAAAAAGTAGTTCTATGCAGAGGTTGGCGCTGCAAACTGTACAATTTGGCTCTAAAGGTGCTACCGTTTTATTTTCTTTAAATTAAAAAAAATCATTTTTACGCAACCTCAGGGGGCTACATTCTTTAAATCACTTTCGGATATAATAGTTTATTTATCGATATGTGCGTTATTTAAATATTGTACGTGACATACTGCATGATATTAGAAATGCATTCTACTAAATTTTATCAAAATTATCACCCAAATAATATGTTTGTGTTCAAAGTCCAAAATATTTTAAATATGTATTATATGAGAATTAAATTTAATAATTTGTTGTAAATATGCTTTTAATTAGGTACTGAAATAATTACCTACTGGATGAAATGGTGTATCTTATTGCATATTTTTCGCCAAATTTAATACACTATTTAAATTTTTTGAAAATATATTTTACGCATGTAGAATAGTATGGTGACGAATTTTATGGACAAATTTATTTATAGCAAACATTAAAATGTTTAAAGAAATTTGTACTTTGTAGTCGAATATCCTTTAAGCTACCAAACCAACTAACGATAACGTTTTGGGGATATATTCCTCGTGTATAAATATAATAAGAAAGAATTAGTTACAGATGTTCTGAAATTTATACGTATGTACAAATGGAGAATTTCTAAATATATCACATGGGCCATTAAGACCCAGGACTAACCAGTACAATTTTTTTTGCAAAATTCGACTTTATTCATCAACATAGTCACCTTCCATAGCGATACAATCACTACAACATTTTTCTAAAGTTTCGATGCCTTTATTATAGAACGATTTGTCTTTGGCCTTAAAATAGGCTTCAGTTGCGGCTATAATCTCATCATCGGGGCCAAATCTCTTGTCCTGGAGCATCTTTTTGGGATCTAAGAACAGGTCGAAGCCATATGGAGCTAGATCTGGTGAATATGGGGGCATGGAAGCAACTCGAATCGTACATCGTGCAATTTCGCCATCGTTTTCATCGACTTGTGGATCGGTGCATTGTCTTGGTGAAACGTTTTTTCCTTTGCCATCTAAGGCCTTTTCTGCTTGATTGCATCATCCAATCGACCCAATAACGCAATGTAGTAGTCGCTGTTTATCGTCTGGCCCTTCGGAAGAAAGTTGATGAGCAAAATTCCAAAATACAGAGGCCTTGACTTTCCCTGTTGACTGTTGTGTCTTCGGACGCTTTCGACCGCTTTCACCCTCTTCTCTCCACTCGGCTGTCGCTCTTTTCTGCTCCGCCGTGTAGTAATGAATCCTTGTTATGTACCGATGCAAAAAATCCTTTTATCTTTTGTTTGCTTTTGTTACACTGTGAGCAAATGGGACACCCACTTGGAAAGAAGTTTTTTCATACCCAAAATTTCTATATCTTGCAACTTCACTTTACGATTACGAACATAACAATTCTTTGGATGTTTTTGGGTATAGCCACCTCAATTGGACGACCTGGGCGGTCCGCCTCTTCGATGGTTGTTCGACCGCGTTTAAAATCCGCATACCAACGGCAAATGGTTGTTTTCGATGGGCACTTTTCTCGGTAATACTTCTCAAGCCATTTCTGAGGTCGAACAGTATTTTTTCCCATTAAAGATCAGTGTTTGATTAACAAAAACAAATGTAGCGTCACTTAACCTTCAATATTTCCACAACTATTGAACCGAATGTCATGAAGTATCTTTTAAAGGTTGGTGCTACCGAAAAACAAAAGCGGCATGGCTCTATTTCTGTCAATCCCAGTGACACATGCAATATAACACTTTACAATGGTGTTTGCTCCTTTATTATATTTATCAAATAGATATTGATATTTCTTAAAACGTGGGAGTCGAAGGTATTAAAATAACTAGTAATTAAAACCTCGCTTTCGTATTACAAAAAAATTCAAAACATCCAAACAATTTAAACGTTTTAAATGTATACCTGATCATATTAGACTGTGCCTAAAAAGTACTGGGATAGTTCTTTCAATCATTTTTTTTAGAATATTGCATCTGAACATTTCAATACTGTGTTAGAGTTTTTTCAAACGAATATGTGTTGCTATTTAAGAAAATTCAAATGATTTTCACCGCATTATTGTTTCTCATCAAAATAAAAAATTAATATGTTTATGTTGTACAAATAAATAACATCAGTTCTACATACACAAAGACATGATTTACATCGATTGGTGCTTGTATCTCGATAGCTCAGTTGGTTAGAGCGGTACTATAGCAAAGTACATGAAATAGGTTCAAATCCTACTCGAGGTAAACTTTTTGTTCATGTTTTTAATAAAGTTAATAATAATTTTTAAATAACGAATAGTTATTAAAAACGTTTTATTATATTCCACACTTTCCACGTACTTTTATTCTATTCTATACAAAACATCACCAAGAAGTTTTATGAACGACTGCACGTAGGTACTAAGATTTTCGTTTTTTACCGTCATTTATAACTATCATCGAACCGCCTGAAAGTAACGGGTTTTGAATTATATTTTGGTTTAACTAACCGTATCAACATTTTCCCAAAAATTAGTTGAGAAACATTCATTCGGCTATCAGGAAGATACTCATAATTACCTATTAACAACATATTGCTACAAATATAAAATACACAAAATAAATACTTATAAGAATCTGCCGGATTATACACCGTGTTTATTAAATAGTGTTAAGGCTTCAGCTAGCGTTATAGCCCGTGCGAATCTGAAAAGTCTCATAAAAGGATTAATGCTAGGCGATGCGCCGTTTCTTCTAACAGGCCATCCAAAAATGACATTAAATTGCAACGTTGGAAGTTACATGTAAATAAATTCACCACATGATAGGTGACACAAGGCGTCAGAAGCATATTGTTGATCAAAACAATACAAAAAGTAAGAACAAATTTTTGTATTCATGATACGTGACACAAGGCGTCAGAAGCATATTGGTGATCAAAACAATACAAAAAGTACAGAACACATTTTTTATTCATGATACATACGTGACACAAGGCGTCAGAAGCATATTGGTGATCAAAACAATACAAAAAGTACAGAACACATTTTTTATTATTGAACATGTTGTTGAAAATGACCACCGTCCATGTTCATGCACAATTCCAATCGAAGAGGGATTGAATCCAAAACACGTTCCAACATTTCCAGGGTTATTTGCTGAACGGCAGCACGAATTCTCTCCTGGACATCCTGCTCATTCTCCGGAGGCGTCTTGTATACTTTGTCCTTGAGGAAGCTCCATACGAAAAAATCTAAAGGATTCAGGTCGGGCGACCTCGCTGTCCAGACAATTGAACCGTACACCATGTACATATCTGCGTACTTGAATGAGTACATGGTCACCAATGAAATATGAAATCGAACGACGCAATGGGTGCAAAAAATACCTGTCACACTGACGTCACCACAAAAGTGGCCTAGTTGCCAAGCGTATTTTTATCAAATTCTACATCTTTTAAAATCTTAATCTGAGGTTTTAGAAGGTGCGGAATGCAACCAAAAAATTGCAAAAAAATTCAACATCAATATTTTGTTTGAAAATTTTTCATTTATTTTATTTTTCGGAATGTTTACCCGTTTACAATTTTATTACATCTTATTTATTGAGTAAGGGAGTAATACCCACCATCTTCGCTAGTATCACAATACAAAAGCACCATATTAAATGCGTGTCCCATTTCCGGAATACTAAACTATAGCGACACAGTGCCTACGAACCACTTTCGGGCACTAAACTGTAACAAAACGAAACTTTTTGTAAAAATCTGTATTACATAAAGGTGAATGTCCCTTGTACATAATGGCACATCTTGAAAATTAATGTCTCAAATGACTCAAATTTATATACAATAATACCGCGTTAATCCGTACCCCCAATAATCCCGATGGCTCTGTAATTCGGGTCGTAAGCTTCAACTTGTCCGAGCATAGCACTCCACCGCGGCTTAGCTTCTGCATTTATACGGACAAGTTGTAATAAAATGGCTCCAAAACGCAAACATACAACCTCAGGTTGACGACATAAAATCGGGATATTGGACAAACTTACACGTCTGCTATTTCAGATTTAAATAAAAACCGCAAGACAATAGAGACGTAAATTAATAACATTTCACTACTCTGCTTTTAAGTATACAACGTCGTTTGTTTAGTTTTGTAGAAGGCTGTTATGCCACACCAGCAAAACTCAAAACTCTAAAGAAAGCCTTATACCCAGAGTGGAAAAAAGACATAATCGTTGGTTTCTACAACAACGAGAAAAACACGGACCAATTTCTGAAACCCTGTTATCTGAAAATTTTGTCGCCAGTAGGGGTTGGTTAAGAAGATTTAAAGAAAAGCTTTCAAGTAATAAACTGGTGTGGAACCTTTCCTTAGGAAGTTAACGCGTATTATTGAACAGAAAATCACCACCTGGAAAAAATCATACAAAGAACGACTAATATTCTTAGCCTGCACAAATTCTGACGGAACCCATAAGCTAAAATTGGTTGTTATCGGAAAATCCCAAAACCCTCGAGCTCTCAAAAATCAAATCATTCCCGTCGAATATAAAGCTACAGCTAATGCCTGGATGACTTCTCAACTTTTCAAAGATTGGTATCAGAATTAAACAAGTGAAAACTTTTTGTAAAAGTCAAATTATTCCTGCAAGAGCCATATTACTCGTTGATAACGCCCAATGTCATTGCGTAAACTACAATGAATTGACAAATTAAATGAAAGGTTCCAGTAGTATTTCTTCCACTCAACTGCACTGCATTGATACAATCTTTAGATCAAAACGCAATTAGACTCACTAAGTTATTCTACAGAAAGAGCCTTTTAGCTAACGTAATTTCTTCTTCGGAAAACGACTTAAGCAAGTGATTGAAGAATATCAGTACCAGGGAGCCTATTTTAATGTTACATAATGCATGGGAACTAGTGTCTACTAAATCAATCGCAAACTGTTGGAAGCAAATTCTTTCTAATGACTGCTTCTATGACGCAGAAGATTTGATACCATTATCTGAAGTACACAAAGAAATTCAGAAAAAGAATGAGAACATCAAAATCATGGCAAACCTGTTGACTAACATTAATAGCGAACAGCTTTACTGAAAATGACGTTGAAGATACAGACTGTCAAGTTGAAGAAAATGCAGTTATTGTTAGCAGTGATGGTGAGGAAGATCAACTCATTGCTACTCCTGAAAATGTTAAAACGGAAATAGTGGTAAAGCATTTAACGCCCATTATACAATGAGCAGAAAACAACGATTTGCCCCTAAATGAAACCCTGAGATTAAAGCAAATGCGCGAAAAAGCAGTGTTAATGTTCAGCTTGGCGCCTAGAAAGTAATCAACAATTGAAAACTTTTTTACAAAATAAGATATGTACCATGTACAACAGGTAGGTACTACCATACACATGTCCTGACATATGTATGTTAGATGTATTTTCATGTTTTATATGTTTAAGTTTTTGCCTTATAACTCAAATCTATGTTTGTTTATACACGGTGTTGGGTAAAAATGCGGCAAAAATTAAAGGGGTTATTACTTGGCCAATTCTAAGAATATTTTGTCCTGTGATGGTTTTGAAAAACCCTTCCGAAGATACAGGGTGAACAAAACTTAACACAACCATTTTCGATATTTGTTGCTATCGCCTCTTTTTCACTAGCGCTAAATCGATTAGCTCATTTTACAACTTTTGTCCAAGTTTCGTCAAGATCGGCCATGATGTCCGGATGTCTGTGTGCGTTTGCATGTGAGTGTGCGTGTACGTGTACGTGTGTTGTGTGCGTTTGTGTGTCTGTGTGTCTGTGAATGTGTGTTTGTGTGCCCGCGAGCCCGCGTGCCCGCGCGCGTGCGTGAGTGCGTGTGTCTGTCTTCTTCTGTCTGTCTGTCTCTGTCTGTCTTCTTCTGTCTGTCTTCTGTCTGTCTGTCTGTCTGTCTGTCTGTCTGTCTGTCTGTCTTCTGTCTGTCTGTCTTCTGTCTTCTGTCTGTCTGTCTGTTTCTGTCTTCTTCTTCTGTCTGTCTTCTTCTGTCTGTCTGTCTGTCTGTCTGTCTGTCTGTCTGTCTGTCTGTCTGTCTTCTGTCTGTCTGTCTGTCTGTCTGTCTGTCTGTCTGTCTGTCTGTCTTCTGTCTGTCTGTCTGTCTTCTTCTGTCTTCTGTCTTCTGTCTGTCTGTCTGTCTGTCTGTCTTCTGTCTGTTCTGTTCTGTCTTCTGTCTGTCTGTCTGTCTGTCTGTCTGTCTGTCTGTCTGTCTTCTGTCTGTCTGTCTCTGTCTGTCTGTCTGTCTTCTGTCTGTCATCTGTCTGTCTGTCTGTGTGTGTCTGTGTTTGTGTCTTGTCTGTGTGTGTCTGTGTGTCTGTGTTTGTGTCTTGTTGTGTCTGTTGTTGTTGTCTGTGTCTGTTGTCTGTGTTCTGTGTCTGTGTCTGTTGTCTTGTGTCTGTGTCTTGT
>JARFJB010002132.1:132500-137500 GCA_036346205.1 Vesta saturnalis
TGTCTGTCTTGTGTCTGTCTTGTGTCTATGTCTTGTCTGTGTCTGTGTCTGTCTGTGTCTGTGTCTATGTGTCTGTTGTCTGTGTGTCTGTTGTCTGTGTCTGTCTGTCTGTCTGTGTCTGTGTCTGTGTGTGTGTCTGTGTCTGTCTGTGTCTGTGTCTGTCTGTCTTGTCTGTCTGTGTCTGTGTGTCTATGTGTCTGTTGTCTGTTGTCTGTGTGTCTGTGTGTCTGTGTCTTGTGTCTGTGTGTCTTGTCTGTGTGTCTGTGTGTCTGTGTCTGTGTCTGTCTGTCTTGTGTCTGTGTGTCTTGTCTGTGTGTCTGTGTCTGTGTTCTGTGTGTCTGTGTCTGTGCTGTGTCTGTGTGTCTGTCTGTCTGTTGTCTGTCTTGTCTTGTCTGTCTGTATCTTGTCTTGTCTTGTCGTTGTCTGTGTGTGTCATGCTGTCTATTGTCTGTTGTCTGTGTCTAGTGTCTGTGTCTGTGTGTCTGTGTCTTTGTCTGTGTGTTGTGTCTGTCTGTCTGTGTCTGTGTCTGTGTCTGTGTCTGTGTTGTGTGTGTGTGTGTGTGTCTGTCTGTTGTGTCTGTGTGTCTGTGTGTCTGTGTGTCTGTGTGTTGTGTCGTGTGTGTCTGTGTGTATGTTGTTGTCTGTGTGTGTGTGTGTCTGTCTGTGTGTTGTCTGTCTGTGTCTGTTCTGTCTGTCTGTGTGTCTGTGTCTGTGTCTGTGTCTTGTCTGTGTCTGTTGTCTGTGTCTGTGTTGTCTGTCTGTGTCTGTGTCTTGTCTGTCTGTCTGTCTGTGTCTTGTGTTCTGTGTTGTATCTATGTCTGTGTCTGTGTCTGTGTGTCTGTCTGTTGTGTCTGTGTGTCTGTGTGTCTGTGTTGTGTCTGTCGTGTCTGTGTGTCTGTGTGTCTGTGTGTCTGTGTGTCTGTGTCTGTCTGTGTCTGTCTGTGTGTCTGTTGTCTTGTGTCTGTGTCTGTGTGTGTGTCTGTGTGTCTGTGTGTCTGTGTCTGTGTGTCTGTGTCTGTGTCTGTGTCTGTGCTTGTCTGTGTCTGTGTCTTCTGTCTGTGTCTTGTGTGTCTTGTCTGTCTGTCTGTCTGTCTATGTGTCTGTGTGTCTGTGTCTGTGTGTCTGTGTGTCTGTGTGTCTGTCTGTCTGTGTGTCTGTGTGTCTGTGTGTGTGTATGTGTCTGTGTGTGTGTGTGTCTTGTGTCTGTCTGTGTGTCTGTGTGTGTGTGTGTGTGTGTGTGTGTGTGTCTGTGTGTCTGTGTCTGTGTGTCTGTGTTCTGTTGTGTCTGTTGTCTGTGTCTGTGTTCTGTGTGTCTGTGTCTGTCTTGTCTGTCTGTGTTCTGTGTGTCTGTGTGTCTGTGTCTTGTGTGTGTGTGTGTCTGTGTGTCTGTGTGTCTGTGTCTGTTGTCTGTTGTTGTCTGTGTTGTTGTTGTGTGTTGTTGTGTGTCTATGTCTGTGTCTGTGTGTCTGTGTCTGTTTGTCTATGTGTCTGTGTGTCTGTGTGTCTATGTGTGTCTTGTGTCTGTGTGTCTATGTGTTTGTGTCTGTTGTCTGTGTGTCTGTGTCTGTGTTGTGTGTTGTGTGTTGTGTGTTGTGTGTGTGTGTCTGTGTGTCTGTGTGTCTATGTGTCTGTGTGTCTTGTGTCTGTGTGTCTGTGTGTCTGTGTGTCTGTGTGTCTTGTGTCTGTCTGTCTGGTGTCTGTGTCTGTCTATGTGTTGTGTGTGTGTGTGTGTCTGTGTGTGTGTGTGTGTGTCTGTGTGTCTGTTGTCTGTGTCTGTTGTCTGTGTCTATGTGTCTGTCTGTGTCTGTGTGTCTGTTGTCTGTGTCTGTCTGTGTCTTGTCATGTCTGTGTCTGTGTCTGTGTCTGTGTCTGTGTCTGTGTGTTGTGTCTTGTCTGTTGTCTGTGTCTGTGTCTGTGTCTGTGTCTATCTGTGTCTGTGTCTGTGTCTGTGTCTGTGTCTGTGTCTTGTTATGTCTGTCTGTATGTCTGTGTCTTGTCTCGTGTGTCTGTGTCTGTGTCTGTGTCTGTGTCTGTGTCTGTGTCTTGTCTTGTCTGTCTGTGTCTGTGTCTGTGTCTGTCTTGTCTGTGTCTGTGTCTTCTGTCTGTGTCTGTGTCTGTGTCTGTGTCTGTGTCTGTCGTCTGTGTCTGTGTCTGTGTCTTGTCTGTGTCTGTGTTCTGTGTCTGTGTCTGTGTCTGTGTCTGTCTTGTGTCTGTGTCTGTGTCTGTGTCTGTGTCTGTGTCTGTGTCTGTGTCTGTTATGTCTGTCTGTCTGTGTCTATGTCTGTATTCTTGTCTTGTCTGTGTCTGTGTCTGTGTCTGTGTCTGTGTCTGTGTCTGTCTGTGTCTGTGTCTGTGTCTTGTCTGTGTCTTGTCTGTGTCTATGTCTGTCTGTGTCTGTGTCTGTGTCTGTGTCTGTGTGTCTGTGTCTGTGTCTGTCTGTGTCTTGTCTGTGTCTGTGTCTGTGTCTGTGTCTGTGTCTGTGTCTGTGTCTGTGGCTGTGGCTGTGGCTGTGGCTGTGGCTGTGGCTGTGGCTGTGGCTGGGGCTGTGGCTGTGGCTGTGGCTGTGGCTGTGGCTGTGGCTGTGGCTGTGTGTGTGTGTGTGTGTGTGTGTGTGTGTGTGTGTGCGTGTGCGCGTGCGCGTGCGCGTGCGCGTGCTATATGTGTCTGAAATGACCTGGATATTCCTTTTTTGTTAACCCGCTCAAGAATAATTATTCTTTTAACCTTTTTTAAATTTCAACATTATTAAATAACATTTAATATTGTTATTGTGAAACTGAAATGATAATTTTTTATTTCGTGGGTTCAATTTATAATGGTATTATTTATAGGTTAAATTTTACTTCGATTTCTGATTAATTTCGGTTTGCGTAAATGAATTTTAAGATTTACGTTTACGATTTCCTTTCTTAATTGATTACGACGGCTAGCCCAAAGTTAAAATAAGGAAACGATTACTGTTATCATTAATCAAAATTATGCTCATTTCGATTTATTTATTTATCTGGATTTATATTGAGTTGACTTCTTCTTACATTTATATATTCAGTTTTTGTATAAGCTTTTAATATTAATAATCTTTAGCAATAAAAGTAAATCAAACGTTATACTCATTTAATTAAATTCCAAATCTGAACGAAAACGCATCAATACGTTGTCTACAAACATATACAACAATCAAACCTATAAGGTAAAAAAATATTTTTAAAACTAGCATGTAAAATCTTTATCAGTATTAAATGTACTGTTTTTCGTTTAACGGTGATAGTGAAATGTAAAGTTTCGAGAAAATCGAACTCAAAAACGTTTTATTTATTAACACAAACAAAAAGGGTTCTTACTTATTTTTGTTGAAAAACTGATGATGTAATGCTTGCGTTCCTTTGACCGGTGAAGAGGCCTCAATAGGTTACAGACTGCTCTTCCGATGATGTCACTTTGACGGCACTTTGGAACCGTTCTCATTTGTTGTCCTTATCTTTTCTTATGCCTTTATTATAGCTGAATACGCTTCTAATTTTCTTACCCACAATTTACTGATTTTTATACATTATAGCTCGATATATTTACACTATACAGTTTTTACTTAATTGTTCAGTTTTAATAACAAACGGCCTGTACAACATTATCACTCGCTATCAAAACATCAACTTGGAATATTTTCAACAAGCACTTAAAACGCTATTGTAAACTATTACGCAATGTTTTTATTGTCGCCAAATTAACAACATTTGCTCTTCTTTTTAGCTTTTCCTCGCATTAGTAAGGAAAATATCATTTATGGTCTCAACACAATACTAATTGAATTTTCATTATAATTTCACAATATTAGTTGCAGCATAAATCAAGCTGCAGCAATCGTTTTTCAACCAATTCCGATTGCTTACTTAATGCGACTCTTTTTAATCGCTTTCTTAACGAGACTATTTTAAAAACTGCATATCATTATTATGACAGCTCTCATCCCTTCCAGCACATCAGTGCACTTGAAAATGCCGCGTATTTAAATATTTTCAAATTGAATATATAGATAACTTATTGACATGAGCTCAAGTTTTTCATCTTAATATTAATTGCATTCAAATACAAATAAACAATAATCATTCCTTTATTCGGAAAAATAATGTGTAAATATCTAATCTCGTATAATTTAGCGGGAACTTTAAATTTTTTTAAAGCTCCAGTTACATTATGTATGTATTTTAGTATCCACGATAACTCCAGAACGAAAATACGTACGTACTTAAAATTTTGTATTTAAGCTTGTTTTCATTTGGCTTAGAGCTGATTAGATTTTGAGTGAAGTCCAGGGGCGTTGAGGGGGGTATATTAGGTTCAGTTTTTGGTTTTTATCAAATATTTCTAAAACATCTGCATATTTCAAAGATATAAAAATACCTAGATATAGACCTTAAACATATCGATTAATTATTTTCTATGCAATTTTTTGATACGGCGCGTAATTTAGAGGCAAAAAAATTCCTAAGGTAGAATTTGGAGAATTTGGACGACCTGCGAAATCGGATAATTGCTGAGTGTAACCCAATTAGAAACGATTCTGGTGTGTTTGAAAGAGTTCGGCAGTCAATGACGAGAAGATTGAATGCTTGTATCCTGGCCGGAGGAAGTAATTTCGAACATTCATTATAGATTCAGCAACTTTACATGTACTTTTTGAAAATGGGATGTTGTTACTGTCGCAAATTTTGTTCACCCTGTATTTTCAAAACAAAGGGGTTTTTCAAAAATCATCATAGGACAATATATTCTTAGAATAGGCCTAGAAATAACCCCATGAATTTTTGCCGCATGTTTACCTAACACCCTGTATATTAAAAAGATTATGTGTACTATTTAACTACATACCTACGTATTTTGAATACTTTTGAGAAGGTATGCGCTAAACCGAATAATTCGCTTGTTCGGATCGGCCCCGTTTCTAATAATCGCGGAATTACAGTATGTTGTTGAGGCTGTTTTTAGTACACACAATTTTCGAT
>JARFJB010002132.1:147500-357500 GCA_036346205.1 Vesta saturnalis
TTAACGAGTGAGAGATAACGAAACTGACAGTATTTATTTCTCTACGCGTTTCAATACAACATGTACCATTTTCAAGAGAAAATATATAAGTAAAATAACAAACAAGTAGTTATGGTAACAGATCATTAAGGTAAACTTGATTTAAATTATAATTCCATATTTAAAATATCTGTTAAAGGTGAGTCTATACGATCAAATTTTTCGTTCATTAAAACTGCTTTCTGTTTATGTTTATAAATTCCGAATAGTGGGAAAACATCAAATTTGTCTCTTTTTATTTCAAAAATGTAAAAATTTAATGTTGCTCTAGGAAGTCATAGGGTGATTGTTTGCTATTAAATTTTTGGCGTAATTTGATTTGTCTGTTTATATTTGTAAAATTCAATGTGTTTTCTGTATTTAATATCAAAGTTCTGATTGCTCGTGCAGTTATATATTAATTTGTTTGCTTTCTTATTTACTGATTGCCATGATATGGTTCAATTCTACTAACAGGGTTATTTAAAGTTATTGATGTACATGAAAGTATTGTGAAATCTTTTTTATTATTTTTTTCAAGTGAAATTATTGGTACATTTAAATAAATTACTTATCTTTTGGGTAATTAAATCGTGCATTTTCTTTATTTATCTTTTATATAAAATTAAACTTTTCTTTAATAATTACAGTTATCAAGCACAATAAACAAATATAAGGCACAAATACTAATTCAGCAGTATCCGAAAATGTACTAATGGAAAAAATAATATGAAACGACTTCAAAGAAAATCCGAGAGTAACAACGAATTAGTGGACGTATTACAACATCTCGAGGTATCAATTATGATTTGGCCATTTTGAAACAATTTCCAAGAGACACATAATATTATTGCATTCAGTAGCGGACTCAGAGAGGGAGTTATAGACCCCCCCCCCCCATTTTGTTTTAAACGTACACTGAATAAAATGGTGCTTATAGTTCATTTTACCGAGCTAATAGAGTAGTGGTAACACGACCTGCTTAGCATTCGGACGTAATGGGTTCGATTCGCGTTACCATCTACCTTGTATGAGGTTCTTTCAGGAGGTTTTCCTCATACACATGTAGCGGCAAGGTGACTGTGCTTACGCACATCATGTACGGCTATTTAGGCGAATACTGGGGTACTATTTTCCTCCTCAGAACCCTAACTCCGTTCCTCCCGATCCTATCCTAACCACATCCATCTTAATCCCCCCCTATATATATACGTAATGTATGTATGTAGCTTGGAAAGCTCAAGCAGCCCGCCTTGCCCCTTGGGAAGGGAATGAATTACGTGGCCTTTTCCTTTCCTTCTCTTTTCTTTCATTGTACCTTTTTATGTCGTAGATTTACACTAATAAGTTATTATAATTATCCAAGGCCGTGCCTGGCGGACGCGCAGCGTGTGAATTTGCCGTATGTAATTAGGGCGAGGGGCGATATTTTTTATATTTATCAATGAAATATATGCCCTTACTGTTTCTACACAAATTGCAACAAACCTTTACAAGAACCTCAAAAAGAACGTATTACATGAAGACCGGCGAATTGGTAATTACCAATTACTTGCATCCAGCTTCGTCTAATCATTAATTACTTAGAAACACCTTTTACACGCGAGAAGATGAAATTATATTGTTTGAGGAATTATGACTTTTTTTTTGTTTTGCTTATAGTTTAAGCGAACGTTATAAGCTTTTTATTTCTTGGATTTCTTACTGGCTCGCCCAGTTGCTTGCTCGTCGGTCCGTAATGAAATCGAACTATGAGCCTGAAATTTTCACGGTACATTCTTTATTACAAAATAAATATTAGGATTATTACCCAGCCAAATCTCCCGATAACTGTCGATGATATGGGCAAAAAGGTCTCTAAGCAAGCTCGTATCTTGATAACAATACGAAATACGAAAAACCATTAGTAGAGTTAAAAGAAATAAGAAACTCTTTCTTTTTCTTTAAATGTTCCTATTTCCGCAAAAAATCCAAAGTATCTTTGGAGAGATTTACGCCAATTTTATTGAGGTCGCTGCAAAATGGATCCACTTGATGACCAAGAGCTAAATTTTGTACACCATGAGTGTTTGTCAAAATTGAGATTGAGCGCTGCCTAAGATCTATTTTTATACACCTATTTCGCCTGGGTCCCAGCCATGAGATGGCCAAGAGCCAAAGTTCTGTAGACCATTTGGGATTATGTGGCGCAAAATCTATATTTACACACCAATTTCGTTGGGGCCGCGAAAAAATTGATCTCCGAGAGTCAAATTCTGTGGCCTATAAGTATTGGTCGGCACTTGGCCGAATTCTTACCAACATCTATATTGATACACCAATTTGTTTGGGGTCGGATTTTCTCGATGACCAAAGCTAAATTGTGTAACCTATGATGGTTAGTCAGGTTTTAGGTCCAATGATGCCCAGAATCTATATTTTCACATCAACTTCGTTGGAGTCGGAGCAAAATGGATTCACTTGATGACACATAGCTGAATTTTATTACACCAATTTAGTTGGGGTTGATTAAAAATAGATTGCCTTGATGACCAAAAGCTGAAAGGAAGTACTGAGTATTCGGCCATAGGCCATAGGATACACACAAGATGTCGTTCACGACACCATCTCTGCTACGGCTTACAGCTGTTTAAGCTTATTTTATATTTATTTTGAACATGAGCGAATAAACCTATTTATTTAAATTTTTTGCTTAATATTTTTTAACGCAAGTAAATATCATCACATATTGTGGTAGACTTTAACATTTGGTGTTTGATGGCTATTTCTTGTCATTGGTGCTTATTAGTATTTTCCCAATACAATTTGTTAATTGAGACGTGAAGTTAGTCCCCAAGGAAAGAATTTTAGAAAATTTTTATTTTAAAAATAAAAACTCAACAAATGAAGAAATTAGCCAACTAAAACTATCACACAATTGCCAGTAAGGAAGTTTCGAAATTCCAATTTCGCGAGACCAAATTCACGCATAGTATTGAAAATACAAACTAACGATAAAAAGTAACCAAGAAATAACCAAAAAACAGTTAAGAAACGATTGCAACAAAAAATAAAAATTTGAACGAGTCGACGCTTAACGGTGTAGAAGATGCTCAGAGTAAACTTATGAGTTAGCGTGTTTCTCTTTCAGTCAATAGAATTGATTCGTAAATATCTGTCGAAGCAGTCGCTACTTCGTAATTTAATGAGTTTATTCGGTAAGTAAAAGACCCAAACTGGAAGGTAATGAGAGTGATCGAACACTGAGGGATGACAGTACATCAAGTCCACAGTTGAATTATTTGAGATTTCGAAGTTAGCTTAATTCCTTTTTCTGTATTATAAGTGTTTTGTAACTGTAGTTCCATATTAGTTGAGTTAGTCGGCCTATTTCCACAGTTTTTGCTTTGATAGCGCCACGTTTCGGAAGCGGACTCTGCTTCCGTCATCAGGTTTAGTCTTGAGAAGGACTGTTTTCGCACTTGAGTGGAATTCATGTATTATGATTTTTTCCCAAGCACTTGACCACTTTCAGATTTGAACTTGGTACCTTCCACTTACAAGTCTAACACCTAAGTAAACTGCTAGATCTTGAACAAAATCTTTGTACTGCAAGAAGCTACGTAATCACCATTGTAAACACATTAAAATCAATGAGAACAGCAGCAGGTAAGGAAATCGTCAAAAGGTCATGAGACATAGCAGGCTTCTGACGATAGGAAAGCTTGTTACCCGCTTATGCAATCGGCAAATACAAAGACAAAATGTGCCACCACATCAATCTGACCATTACTAAAAAGTAATAATATTCCTACCGTTCTTCAATCATTTGGATTTTAATCATAAATTTTCGTCGGGTTTGGAGTGAGTTACACTTTTAGAGAGACTAATTTCGACAAAACTTTTTAATGTTTTCGGCGATGGAGGTGGTTCATACTGCTGAAATATATTGTAAATACATTCCAGCTTCTTTCAAAGAATTATTAGCTGACATTTGTTTGTAGAAAAAGCACTGGAAAGCCTACAAATGAGTTACTAAAAAACTGCACCGAGACTTTTTCAGTATAACAGAGATTTTTTTCCCAACATATCCATTTTATTGCAACTATTTGCAACTTCGCCGGTTTCAACTGCCTCGGTAGAAAGAAAATTTTCTACTTTAAAAGGTGAAAAACGTATCTTCGTTCTACTGTGCGTGTAGACCGTTTGAATGAACCTTGGCAAATAACCATAAAGAAAGGGTGATCAATGTTAAAAAAAATTTAAAATTTTCGAAGACGAAGTAAAGAAGAATACAGCTCTCACATTGGGACGAAAAAGTAGCGACCTATAGTCAACTACATGACATTCACAGTAAATAAATAGTTTGACTTAACAAAACAAGTGATTTGTAATCGTTTGTCATCACGCATTTATAACAATTTGATAGTACCGTAACATTAAAAAAATTAGACATTTGACACTCTTACGCCGTAAACAGAAGTTGGCACTGTAGGTTTATGTGTTTAATAGTTTAGTCCCTCTCCCTTTGAACAATTCTGGATAAACCACTGATTGCAATGGTCTTCTTTATAACTTTATACCCAAACCATAAAGTCAAATTTACATTTAGCTAAGCATGCCAATGTACTTTCCCTACAGGGTTACGTTCGAGTGTAATAACGCAATAAGGGTCGGTGATGTCAACTGTGAATTCGTTAATATTCTATATGACGGTGGAAGCGGAATATCAGCAATGGTTAGGTATATTTAATTAGTTGAATGAAGCTTGAAGGTTCCGTAGTGCGTTCTTCTCCAGGCTCATGTTATGGGTAACCTTTCGTGGGTGTGCTCCCATGACTCCTGAATGCAGATTTGATATAGGTGATTAATAAGTCTCCTTAGGATAACTTATTTACTTACGTTTAAATTTCTAATCATTTGAACGGCTAGTTTAGGGGGTCCGTCTCCATTTTCAGTTTTGACCATATTATTTCAGACAGCACGCGTCATAAGGAATGATTGTAGATTTACGATATCGGGGAGATAGTTATGGCGCCATCTGTATGCACATAAAAGTATTTTTGCTTTGTCAGGTTGCGATGACGCACCCTGTATGTAGGATGCTATAATGACGTGTATTACGTGTTTTGAGCACGAGTGTATTGAGTTTGAACGGAAAAAAAAAATTTTTGTGTATGTGCATAAAGTATGTGGGTGTATGATACGCCACTGGAAATGTAGGAGAAATATAATTATGTATGTAGATACGTGTATTTGAATGTTATAGAGACTTTAGTGTTGGAATAATTAGATTTTGATGAATGTGAATGTGAAGAGAAATTTGTCCATGGGACGATAATGCTTACCACTGTATCGCTACTGTTTTGCTGCCGTTAGAGATGGAATGTTGTTGGATAAATGAGTAATTTTGGTTAGAAAATGTGAAGAATAAGTGTAGAATGTTTTAGAAAATATGTAGAGAAAGATTGGGTATGTTTAAGTGTTAATTTCCGAAGAGTTTTGTAATGTTGTGCAATTGTTTTGAGAATAAATGTATGTATATGGAATTTGAGACATTAGACTGTACTTATTTTTGCAAATGTTGCGGAACGAGATTGAGCGCAAGTTGGAGATAAGTGTTAAAAGTTGCGTAATAGTCCAGAGGGGCTATTGAATGAATGTGGTGACGAAAAATGATTTCTTCATGAAGTAATTGTAAAATTTGTAAGTGAAAACAAATATGGCGATGTGTTGTAGTTGCACGCGTGCTTGTATAGAGGGAAGCAGCTACCAGAACTATGACATTTTGAGTGAATATTATTGGAGAATATAACGCGGAAGGAAGACATGTTTAAAGATGGATGACTGAAGTTATAAATAGGGAAGTCAGAGATTGACGAGGGTTGTTGTTGTTGTTGTTGTCGTTGGGAGTTGAAGTTAAGTTAGCTTTTGGCTTGTGATGAGAGCTCGGTGAGACGCGCACGCGAGGTAGTGTGGGATAGACTGTGATGATGTTGGAGTATGTTTGTGAATTTTAATGAGGCATTAATTGTTTAAACAAATGCGTAACCCGAACCGGGGATAAATTGAAAAAGACATTCATAAACAAAACCATAATTAAAATTGAAGTTGAAGATAAAAATTAGTTTGTTTATTTTCAAGAAAATAATAGTGCGTAAGCAGATTTGAATAAAGATAACAGTTGTTATGTTAAAGTATTAAGTGCAGCGCGTGTCCGTGTAACGAGATTCGGCTAAAAGTATTTATGAGACCACCTGTTAAGTAAACGAAGCGTTCGTTGTATATTAAGCCAAAGTTTAAGTAACGTTATATGACATTGAAAGTTTTATTTGTATAAGGGACTAATTTGGTGTAAAGGGTTGCTAGAAATTTTAGGAGGCAACCAAACGTATACAGTTTATTACGTGTTATTAGTACTATTTGTGAGTGCAAAGAGGAATAAGTTTTGTTGAGCCTTTTGTAATGTGCTTCAGGCAATTTTATGCAGTACCAATGGACTACATATAATTAATTTACGGAAGAAAGAAGAAAGAAAATCCAAGGATTAATGGACGATCTTAAGTAAGGTTTATATTTAAGTATTTTAAAAATTTAGTAAAGCACGATTATCTCTTTGGTTTAGTTCATTTGTGTAATGTGATTAATTATTAAATAGTTTTGAAACGAAAAGATAATCGTTCTCGAATTATGTTGTGTTGGGTTTGTATAGTATTAAGAATTTTTGCAGAAATTGGTAGTGACGTGTGGTTTTGATTTTCAACCACGTTGTTGAGGTATATGTAAATACCCTGGTGTATGTAAACATTTGTTTTATTATTTATGCAGGACAATATATATTTATCGTTATCTTTTTTTTTTGTTGTTTATTTAACCAGGTATGAAACACAGATGTAACATTTACTTAATTGGTGATCTTGTTTTGATAATTTTAAAAGTAAGCTTTGCAGATTTTAATTTTTCAGATTTAAGGAACAACCTGAAAGTTTATATTAGCCAGGTTGATTACAAAATTTTTATGTCAGTTTCATTAGAGCAATGCACTATTAACAGATCAGCTGTTGTCTTAAAAATTTTATTAAGTATAACAAAAAGTTTGAGTTTTGAAACCTTAAATGTTTACGAATGTCAACTACGATTCAAGAGTAAATTAAATTTAAAAGATATCGTTCATGTTAAGAATTTTAAAATTAATTACCGTTCATTGAATGAATTTGAGTGATAAATTTTATTTTGGAAGTTTTGGTTTACGAGGTGTATTCAAAAGTTTTAATAACCTGGGTAGTACTAAATTTATTTGAGTTTGAGTTGAACTGTTTTGGACGAGTGTTTGTATTAGAACCTTCGTATATGAGTTTACCGAGTAAGCACAATCCTACTTTCCACAATCAAGTAGGGTTAATTAACATCCAGCTTAAGACAATTATATTAACAAAGTTTCGATTGTGGTGGCGCCTAGAGACATATTTTCCCGAATTGAGCTGTTTGAGTGTAGGTGTAAGGTGTTTGAGCATATTAATCATACATTTTACTTATTATTTCGACCACGCCCATCTCCCTGTTAGCTGGCTTGGCAACCCGCTTACATTAGTAAGCCTACACGACGCCTAGTGCGGTTTGGACGTGTAACAGCTTCTGGTAGTTTTAAAGGTAGCAAGACTTCAATTGGGTAATGGTAGGCGTTAGTTACGTGAATTCACTGAAAGCGTTACCTAATGAGCGTAAATCTCTGTATTGTAAGTAACGTCGGTGATGCGATTGTACTTTCCAGTATAGTCGATGTGTTATGAGTTACTTAATCATGATTGCTTATTATTTAAATATTGAAATGTTTTAAAAGTTCTATAGCTGTTTCCAACTTAGTGGCATGAGGGGGATGTATACTTAATCCACCGAAAGATTGCACTTGCGCTCGGATGAAAATTCGTCTGTTTCGGTCGAATCTCCGCCTATTGAACCCCTACCTCGGCACAATTAGGTCAACAGTTGCCCAGGACCGGCGCCTTACGTGATCTCAGTTTGTGTTTTAGCGTAGTAGAGTATGTAACGGTTATTTTACCTAAGTTAAGAGATACGTTTCAAATTGTGTAGAGTGTGAGTGTAGTGATTAAAGACAATTATAAAAACTTAATAACAGCATGGCAGCAGCGAGAGAGGAAATACACCCATTATCGCCAATTAAGAAGAATAAAAGAGGCCAGGTAAATAAATAAATACTGTTCGCCCCGGTCAATGATATAAATTTTATTTATAAATTTAGATGGTGCACCAAAACCAAAAAGTTCTGATAATAAACTTGTATAAAAAATTAAAGGACACTCCGAAAATGTCGTATGAAGAAACGATTTTAAAATTAACTGGACTAATGGACATTGGAAAAAATACAATAAAAGAAATTATAGCGGAGTATAATAGAACTGGCTAGGTAACAGAACCGAATTTAAAAAAAGCTCGCCTGTCTTTTAAAGAAAAGATTGATGAATTCGATAAAAATGCTATAAGAAGAAAAGTGCATGAGTTTTATCGAAATAAGGAACTACTGACTGTGGACAAAGTTATGCAAGCTGTAAATGACGATGAAGAATTGCCACAATTCAAGCGATCAACATTTCACAAATCGTTGCATGAGTTGAATTTTATTTCTGTTAAACGTCAACGAAACAGTTTCCTGGCGGAGAAAGAGAAAGAGATCGATGAAATATCAACCGTAATAGTTAATGTTAACGCTGAAAGTGATTCTGAGAACAGCGATACAGATTAATTGGTTGTACAATGAACGAAGGTTCTTTTATGTTTTTACGAAGAAAGCATATTCTATAATTAGTTTCGCAAATACATGGTGTATCAAAAAATTTTTAATGGAGCAACTCTCTACTCAACCCTAAATTATTTTTCCTTTTTTGGTCGTTGTCATTGTCATTAACTTGGAGAAGTATTCAACTACATTTGCTGTACTTGTTGCCACTTTAAATCTGTACTTATTTTTGCTGGATATCAAAAATTGCTTTTTGAATATTGTCATCAACTGAGTTTATAACAAATAAAAATTCTAATTTCCTTTCGGAAGCTAACTTAAACAAGGAGAAATTTTCACTTATATAATAAAGGTAAGTTTGAGTCACGGACTAGTTGATTAAGGTAAATTAGTTACGAAACTTACTGTAGATTGAAATCTCTTTTCTTTGCGAGGTCGTAAGGGAGGAAGATATATATATATATATATATATATATATATATATATATATATATATATATATATATATATATATACATACATACCTATAATCAGTTAAACAAGTCAGGCATCACTCACTTTTAGGTTAAATAATTAAAATACAACAAAAATGAGACAGTTGTACTTTAATACCACATGTAATCTTAATAAACAATACAACAGCTGTATTTATTTGTATATTTAATAAAACAGAATAATAACTGCTGACTAGTCTCAGCATAAAATCCAGTAAAATAGTACTTAATTTTTCGCAAAGCTTTACCGCAGTAAACTAATTCTTAATCGACAATTAAACTATACATATAATTTACCTCTACGTGGAATTATTTCAAAATGGAAGATGATTGAAACTGTATAACTACAATCTAATAACAAAGTTTAGTTTGTCGTAAGTCAACCAAATATCACTGATGTAAGGTTATGCACTCAAACTTTCGAAACAATATTAGATCAGCTTTACATTAATGTTCCTAAATCAATACGTCTAATTTGTCAATTCAATCAAAACGTAATTTGCACTAAAAAGATATGTACTTACTTGCTATACATTAACATAAATTTAATACATTATATCGAAATGAATTTCTGTCGAGAACTTTGACCATGTGATGACGTGAAACACCAGATAAGACAAGCCAATCTCCAGCACTTTTGAATAATGTAAAGCAAAAAGTTATCTATGCTTGACCCAAGGCTACCAGTACAGATATGTTGTTGCTACTAATGCGGGCATAATTAACAGCATACGTAACTAACAACAGGCGTAACATTACATCTTTCCATATTTAATGACATAAAAACAAATGGTATCCCCATTCAAACTTCTCTTCAAGATAACAAATTGCATCATCCAAAGTACTATATGCACATTAGTGTGACCTCGTGACGTCATTCAACCACGCTTCCTTCAACGTGAAATAAAATCATATATCTTACAAACGATACTATTAGATATAATAAATTAATACGGAAATGTAATTAAAAGCAGCTGCCTACCGTATCAAGACAAATCATCTTAAAATACAATGGTTTACATTGCAAGGCAGGTGGAACAGAAATGAACCTTGCTCATAAAACAAGAAAATGACGTGGTTAAATACCCATTATAGACGATAAAATATATATTCACTGGTATTCGTAATTATATACACTAAGGAAAAATATCGACATATCCACTAAAATTTAATTATTGAAGAGAAATTTCTGCAAGATGTCTAAATATATACAAATAATACAAATATATTTACAAATAACACAAATCCCAAAAACTTGCATTTAGGTAACGATAGCCACTAAATTGGCATATTACAGGTTGGTACCTTTCTTGCTTTCCTTAAGAAAGTTTATAACTATTATTAATTGATAAAAGATTGAGGCATTCCAGACAAATAAAACATACATAGTAAAGTCAAAAGTATCGTAACTTAATAAATCAAATTGTACGAAAGTAAACATAACAAACAAGTTGAGAATGCTGTTCTAGCATTGCCATGCCGAACAAAATTACATTGTCAAATATATTTCATATCCAAGCATTGACTGCGCCCGACGTTCCTTAATTTCGGCGACTAGAAAGTTATACATATATCACATCTATAACTTTAATTTTAATACTTTGAACTCCGATTTAACCATGTTTCCGATGAGATACAAAGTTGGTACAAATGGTAACGCCTATTATTTTTTGATCCTCTTTCAGAATCTGAAGTCAGATTTTCAATATTCCTTAACACAAAAAATTACACACACGCGCACACGCATGCTCACATTCACACCCACACCCACACACACTCGCACACGCGCACCCGCATACCCACACACGTACGCGGCCGCACATGCACACGAATACGAACACGAATCGGGTTGTGGTGTCTTCATGCTGCAAAACACATTTTGAAACGATTTCCTTTATACGTATTGTACAGAAGTGCTGTAAGAATCTCACATAGTTTTTCTTAATTTACAGATCCCCCCGAAATTAGATGCATTACCTTTACGTTCAGATTTCCATAACTCACTACGTGATTGTAGAATTGTTGCCTTTGTTATTTGACGCCTATCAATTGCCGATAACTTTTCAAGAAAAACATTTGCTCTATTTTTGTACAGCATCGAATCCATATCAGGAATGGTTTGTTTTTCTTCCATACCATAACCTTCATCGGCCGTAGCAAAATCAGTTTTTCGATTCTTTTTTTCTACAAAAATAATATTATAAAATTATCATAGGCTTATACATTATATAGCTTTGAGTAAGCTTTTTCTGCGTTTCTCATATAACTTTGTGTAGTACCTTGGATCGGTTTCAAAACAAGATTTCGGAATATATGTTGCAAATTCACCTTTGGTGTTGTAAAATATTGTAGCAGCTCTATAACGCGTTTGGTAGGAATATTTTACCAACAAATTTGGATACGATTGAGTTAAATGTTAAATGTTTCGGATGCATTAGTGTCGACAGCATGTAATAATCTGGAGACATTGGTTACTAAACGTTTGTTAATCACCATTATGGCAATGAAGAATGGGGATGAAACATTGAGGAAGCAAGTTCTCCTGAAATCAAAACATAATAAACAAATGCATGCAACGTACAAATACAACAATTACTTGATTCTCCTTATCGCCTTTACAAAAATAAGCTTCACAATCTGAATGGTCGTCAAGTATATGCTTTGGGCCATTGGCGATATTTCCTGCGAGCAATGCACATCTTGTGTCCCACAAATTGCCAACCTGACTTTCGTGATTACGTCTGTACTTCACTGCTTTTGTGACTGTGTTGCTAAATCTACTCAACACATCCTTTTTACCAGGTTTTTTTCCAAAATGAGAGGGTAATTACATCTTTACACAACTCGGAAAGTTTATCTAAGTAATTACAAATAGATGATTTCTACATTTGATTTTTTTAATATTAAAGGTTGGTCTATATGGAGCTGCCAAGACTAATGTCCTGTATACACTGCTATCACAGTCCCTAATAATTGTTCCATAAATTAAGTTTTAAGTTTCTACGAACTTTTGAAAACCTATAATTGCAGCTTCCATCCCAGTAGAAGTACCATTCCAGTTTTTGAAGCATTTTACAACTACGACAATACTCGTTCTTTAAGCCTAAAAATCAGGATATGTACTCCCAAATACCATATTTTGGGAATAACTTACAACACCCGATAAAGCATCAAGAAAACGTTTGATATTAATTATTCTGGTACCAGTAATATGGTTTGAGTTTTTTTTATGCTGGCCTTCTAGTTTACACACAATTTCATGATCACCTTACCGTTTGAGGTAGACGTGTTGCCCAAATTTGTCTGTTCGGCTCTACAGAATGCTGCACCATTATGGTTTTCGGCCGTATCAAGATTTCCATCACCTAGTACACAATATACTCGAAATATTTAATTGATTACATTTACAGATGCCACGCAATTATACACGTAAACCCAAAAGAATTCCTGGGATCCTGCAAAAATGAAAATAGCGTTAAACAAAATAAATAAATGTGGAAGGATAAGAGATATCGGACGAGCATTTAATATACCAGAGTCGACATTAAAAAAAAAAAAATGTAGAAAACCCTGAAGCAACTCGACTTGGTCGCAAGTATTTTTTCCTTAAATTGAAGCGGAACTAAAACATTATGTGCTGACACTCGCCAAACTGTTTTATGGTTTTACGCCAAGAGCACTTTGTCGGCTGGGATTTAAATATGCAGAAGAACACGAGATCAAACATGGTTTCTCTACTGTAAAACAGGCAGTTGATAAAGATTGGTTATATGGTTTTTTAATACGAGACCCCGAAATAAACCTTATGCAGCCAGAAAGTACCAGTATACACAGAATTGATTCTTTCAACTCCGGGTCAATTAGAAAATTGTTTGCAAACCTCAAGGTCTTGATGGATGTTTATAATTTCCCTCCAAACAAGATATTTAACGTGGATGAAACTGGCGTTACAGTAGTCCAAAAAAGTGTCAAAAATGGTATGGGCCCAATAGCGTCAAGAAATAACTGCTGTATTATCCGTTAGTGCTGCAGGTGACTATTGCCCACGAAAACGAATGGCGCCAGCGCTTCAAAACAGTGGTCCCATTGGGGCCCTTTATGCATGTTCTAAAAATAGATAAATTAATTCAGATTTATTTGTTGGCTAAAACACTTCCAAAAAAACATCAAAGCTACCGTAATAGATCCCGTTGTTTTGGTTGTAGATAATCATTCTAACCATATTTCGTCGGAAGCATAAACTTTCTGCAAAAATAATTTTATACATATGGTATCTCTCCCACCGCATCCCTTCCCCCCATCTCCAACCCATCGACTTAACATTTTTTGGTCCTCTCAGAAGAAAACTATGCGGAGTATGACCATCATCTTACGAACACTGCTCAAGACAGAATCACAGAAGGAACCTTTAAATAGGGCATTTTTAAAAGTACCTACTCTGGGTTTAGAACTGCTGAGATATATCCTTTAAACTCAGCTAGATTTACTGAGAATAATTTTGCAGCTGCAAATAAAAGGAGGCCTTTAGTGGCTGATGCCGGTTCAGCTGATACGCCGAGCAATGAAAATCAAAATTATAATATTCATTTTACATTTGATATAGCCTTCACACCCAATCTTCGACCCTCTTGTTTCGGTGGTGGCAAGTGAAGCTTGCCCTTAACGAAGTCTCCAACACAAAAATTAAGACTCGTTTGGAAAAAATAAATTTTATTCAAAGAAAATTATAAGTTGCGGTAGTTGCTATTAGGTAATGCTCCTCGACGGTTGAGCACAGCGGTCATTCGCTCCAGGGGTTAGAAAACGAATTCGGGCGCCACCCAAAGGTAAGCTATCGTTCAAGCGGTCTTTGGGTCCACTTCTGAACCTCTACGGCTTCCCAAACGGCTGCGTCGGGTTTCACAGTGGAGGATAAAATTGAGGGTCTGGTCCTTATGATAGAAGATGTACCCAAAACTCAATTAATATGGACGGATCGCGGATAAGGTAGTTGACACTGTCACTGGGCCCCTTGACAAACAAAATTCCTTCACCAATGATGGATGAAAATGAATGATTCTTAATAAATGAACTCTGAATTTATTTAAATTTCACTGATTATGATTTGATCAAAACGGTACTCGGTAGCAAAGTAATTTCCTCGCTACTTATCAAAATAAATTTAACTAGGCTTCGAACTTAATTACAGAACGAGTCTTTATTAAGTTTAATTAGATTAATCAATTGTTAAACTACTCTTTACCTCATACTCATCAGTAAACTTTAGCTTCGCTATACGTAACGCAGTGAGAAGGAACAGACAATCATTTTGGTAAAATCACTTACCTATATAAAGTACGACATTTAAAAGTGGGGAACGGCTGGAAATTCGATCATTTTAACGATGATGCTACTGCGTAACAATGTGTTTTAACTGATATTAAATCAACTACCGAATTAATATTTCTTTCGTCATGCTCGAATTATTATTTGTAAAACAACAGAACGATTGATATAAAATTCGGCCAGTTTCCATTAACAAAAAATTCTTGTTCTATCTAATAGTTTAATTAGTAATTAATAACACTTACATCAACCCGAAATCACGCAATTCCAGAAGCTGGTTACTGTTTGATACCATCTGTCGGTGTTCGCTTTATTTAAATATACAATATTTTATACAATAGTAAAAAGATTAGATACATTCTTTTCATTATAGTTGGGATTCATAGAAAGTATTTCAGATTTAACTTTATTATTTATATCGAAACTCTTATTTAACAATGCAATTTTCACTAAATAAATTAACTAATTTATAATGACGGTGTTAATTATTACTTGAATATATTAATTTAAAACTCTCTTAATTAGATTGATCGGATTTTAAAGTCTATTTGAATGCTTTGGTTTCTTATCATTGTCTAATATTAATATAAAAGGTTTTGAATGTAATTTCCATTTAACAAGTGCGTTTCACTATAAACTGAATCACTACTTATCAAGATTTAATTTCGGAATACGAAAAAGAAAACTTGCATTTATATTAACGGTGTAATTAAAAATTATTTTTAATTTTATTAAATACATAAATAAAAAGTTTACCTCGAGTAGGATTTGAACCTACGACCTGTACTTTGCTAGAGTAAACTTATAATAACGGTGTAATTATTTATAGTACCTGATAAGTTTTAATTTTGAAATAAAGCAAAATCTCTCTATTTACAATCTTTTAGTTTTACTCTTATCAATCAACGGTGCATAATTAATTAATTTACGGATTTAATTATTGTTCGTTATTAGTGAAGTAAAAGGAAAAAAACTAATCTTCACACTCTACATCAAGTGAAAAACGTCAATTAACAGCTGACAGAGCATCAACATCCGATCCTAGACCATCTACATCTCGCGAAGGAACTCAACTTACACCTGATAGAACTATTCCTGTGCAACAAAATATGTCTAGGTCGCCAACTCGTTTTTTAGCTTTGCTACGATCCCAAAAAAAAGGTAAAGCCAGAAGCTGCAAAGAGAAAGTCTTAAGAGTTCCAAAATCCTAACAGCGACACCTATGAAAGTACAATTGGAGCTAGTTGAGGAAGAAGAAAAACAGCAGCAGGAAAAAAAGGTGAAAAGTCTGTTGAAAATTGAGTATGTTGGACAAGAAAGGCAAGAATAACCAAAAGAAGAAATTGGGAATAAAAAAAGGAAGATGTCTTAAACTAGCGATGAATCTGACTTGGCCACTGATCTTTGTGACGACGACGAGCTAGATGATTTAGATCTTTTTGAGAACATTGTCTACAGAAGTATGTGGAGTTCTGTCATAACCGAGAACTATGGTACCGATGCGTCTACTGTTTAACTTGGAATCATACAGAATGCAGTGGTGCTGACCGAGCTGACGTATATACTTGTGACTACTGCATTGCTATTTAAATATAAAATAAACTTATTTACTTACTAAATATGGTTAAGAAACATATTTTTCTTTAATTGAAATTTTTTATGTACCTCAATTTTTTCTATATTTCCAATTTAAATCATCACATCAATTACCTCATTATGCGCACAATTCTCCACCGTCTGCGCAGTATTACCCTGTGGGATGGGGATGGTACGCTTTGGATTTGTTGTGCTGTTTGCTTTTCTACTTGGTTGTACAAATATTTAAGAAAATATGCTTTTGCGTAATGAAAATACAATGTCTGTTGCATATTTATGTAACTATCAGTATCGTACGACCAACACTCTTGTTGTCATCGGAGCACATAATGCTTAAGTGTGCACAGTTCCCCCACTCTCCCTTATATACAAAAAACATGTACTTACTTTATGGATACCTTCTTCGCTCCATGCTAAAGCCTTTTCTGTTTTTTGATAAGCTTAGTTTAGCTTTAGCCATTTCACAAAATAGTTACAAACAGTTGCCGATATATTTTTTTTGTTAGTATACTCATGCTCATGGTTAGTCACTTACTTATTTTAGCTTATGTAGTTCTGTGCGTTGACTGTTCAGGAGTCTTCTTCAGCCCTGGTCATTTTCTTGTTGGTGTTGCGCCATCTTGTGTAATTGAATAGTTTACAATCAAGAAATGTGGTTATTTTTGGTTTTAAAAAGAAGATTTAGATTTATTTGAATATTTCTGGTAATTATTTTAAGTGAGTGTTGTTTAGTTGGGTGTAGCATGCGGTGTGCGGTTAATCCGATTCGTTGGCCGGTATCACACTAGGTTGTCATCGAATAGACGGGGGATACGTAGGGCATATCGAGTGTTGTCTAGAGATTCTTCTATCTCCACGACGAGGTCGTCAAGGAGTTGTGTTAGGATCGCGGGGGGTATTTAAATTTTAATTTGGTTTTTTTCCGTGGGAATTGAGGTAATCGGTAGTTGTAAGGAGTGGTAAGGACCTGTCTGGTTAGGACTGTGTTGACAATTCTTTTCTCTGTAAAGTTTCTTTGTAATGTCATCTTCTATGTGAGTGGTATGTTTGCGTGCTGCATTGTGAGGTTGTTAAGATATTTCCAAGGTAACCTGTGATTAAGGTTTATGTTAGTGTATATATGGGTCCTCGGAAATCCATAACAGGGCGTATGTATGTTTTGTAGGTATGTTGTAGTGTTTTGTGGTGGCGGCCTCTGAGTCTACCCCGGAGGGCGTCCAGTAGGTTTGTTCAGTGTCTTATCCTGTTTTTAGGGTTCTAGTGAAGAGGATTCCTAAGTAGGTGACTTGTTGGAGTGGGAGCCTTTCTTGATTCAGGATGAGGAAACATTGCTGTTGGCTAGCTTTGGGAATTTATCTTCGGTGTAGTTAGGATGTCGGAAGAGGATTGTTTGGGTTTTGCTGGGATTGACGGAGACTCTCGACCGGTCCGGCCAGTTAGAGGAGTTCCGGAGGTTTTTGGATATGAGGCGGGAGGTCGTTGCGCTGTTCCGATTAACCCCCCAGAAGGCGGTGTCATCCGCAAACTGCACAACTACTCCAGGTTGTGTAACTTCGGGAATGTCGGATGCGAAGATAGTGTAAAGAATGAGGCTAAGGCAGAATCTTGGGGTACGCCTGGTGCAAGTTGAAAATGATTGGAGAAGGTGTTTCCTACTGTTCATGATTTTATCAAGATTTGACCATACATTTCGAATTTATAAATTATTTGTTAGTACCGAACATTTTGAATGGAGTATAGATTCTCGTAATTGGATGTAATAATACATTAATAATGGGAGAAACTTATCTATTGTAACATTTTCTTTTGTCAGTTATGTAAATTTAAAGGTTTACACACTTTTTGTTGTATTTTCTAAAGCGAAAATGAAGTTTTGTTTTTGATCAGAGTAAAATTGGAGTTTAAAGGGAAAATGTGATTTACGTTTGGGTATCGATATTTAGGGAAGCCCTCTTACTAGAGTTTGAAAGGAATTATTCGTGCATTTGTAAATAGGGATAGTTTTGTATAAATAAATGCTTTCGTATTTTAATTTGGTTAAATCAAGTTGGCAATTGCATCATATAAACATTTAATTAAGAAACGTATTCAAACGTTACATTGTAAGGTATATATTTTGAAAAAGATAAGATTTCGTGTAGAAGCAACTGGCTGAAAGTGCAATCCGTCCCGAGGATTTTCTAATTTGGGTTAATGAATGCGCGTAGGTGATATATTTAAATTTTTTTGACTAATTACAGTGGAAGGGGTTAAAAAACCAATGTGACCGCAAGTAAATTTTTATGTTAGCAGTAGTAGTAATACAGGCATAGAAGCAGTTAGGGTTGCGTAGTTATCGCAACACCAACCGTACCGTCGAGGTTATCGTCCGTACCAGATTCTGTGTAACCGATGGGCTTCTTTAATTAAAGGTAACATGTGTTTTTTTAATGTGGTGATTGACAAAATTTAAATAAATTTTTGAGTGCATTTTATTATGATGTTATTTAGGAGTAAAATGAAAGCATGAATGCACTCTTCAATATTTTATTGTTTAAATTATAAGGCCAATGCTTTCACACAGAGAATCGTCCAAATTTATTTGACGTGTTTATTAATGTTACTCAGTCTGACGAATGTCTGTATCGAAATTACTATAGGTTTATTAGAAGGCAGTTTACAAACTCTAGTTAGGGTCGCCGCCAAATTTCTTGAATTATTATTTATTTTATTTACATTATATTTACTTAGGTTATTGGACTTGTATTTTTTTTATTATGTGAACCTATTAATACACAGCATTTGAAGGCAAGCAATTTCCGCACTTATTACTTAACTTGCTCATTAAATTATCGTAATTATATTGAGTTTAGTTTGAATGAAACAATCACGGCCGAAAGTTTTCAAGGGATTATTTAACTTTAACATATATTTAGAGACCGATGAATATTGCATTTGTTTTGTTTCGTTTGTGAATTGAGCATAATTAAACGTGATTTGGGGAATTCGATTTCAAACGACTGTGTACATAATTAAAGCGTTTTGTTATTTCATTCTTTTGCTTGGTGAAGTGAAATTATTGTACAGATTGAGTTTTGAATTAACGTAACTGGACTAGAGTTTAGTGTTTGATTATCACAGAATTGATTGATTTTTGCGGCACGCTATTAGCTTAGTTAAGTATGAAACTATTTGTTTTGAAGCCTTACAGGTTGCGAAAGGTCTGCTGGTCCTAGAGCCGTCACCGGAGATTACGTATAGGTAAGCAAGTTATTTGAGAACTATCGTAATTAGGCATTTCATCCCCTATTTTGACATTTCAAACACTCTGGAGCCCATTTCCGGTTTTATGACGATTTCAACTCTTATTTTGGCTTATGTATGGTATACTATTCTTCGGTGTGCAAAATTAATTCACATCTGACTCACACCCGACCGCTGGCTAGCCGTACAAAAGCTAAGTTTATCTGTCATCTCGTTTTACTGCCAGTTTATACCGCAACACTACTTGGACTCGAACTGACCGGTTAGTCAAGTACGTGAGTAGGAGTTTCGAGAATGGGTCGGGTATGTTGAGGTTGCGGATCTTGTGTAGGAGACCGGCGTACCAGACCCTGTCAAATGCTCGCTTAATGTCCAGAAACACTGCCAGGTTGCATTGCTTGTGATTGAATGCTCTGGAGGTTTCCGCAAGCAGCTTCAACAGGGGATCTGGACCCGTTCGGTTGGGACGGAAGCGGAATTAGCTGTTGGAAAGGAGTTCGTTGGCCCTGAGTCGCCTGGCTAGGATCTGCTCAAAGCATTTTGCGCCACAACTCAGGAGGGAGGTGGGTCTATAGGGGGAAGGTGTGGTTAGGTCGGAGTGGGGTTTGAGTATCATGACGTTGGAGGCCGATTTCCAGTTCGCCGGGAAGTGGGATAGGATTAGGCATTTGTTGTAAATGTCGGGGAGTAATCGGGGATTGGGCCGGGTACGTGCCGGAGGATTTTACGATTTAGGCCGTCATGACCTGAGACTGAATTTCTTCCTCTCTTAAAGTACACGTTGACCTGTGCGAGAGAGTCGGGGATCTTCTGGGGATTGGAGTTGGAGACCAAAGCAGTCGGCCTTTCCTTGGTCGCAGATTAGGTTGCCCTGTGGCTCGGTTAGGTGGAATTTGGAGTTTAGTTTCCTTTTGGTCAGTCTATCGAACTGTTACCAGAAGAGTTTATCGTTTCTATAGTTCTATAGAGGTGGCTTTCACCCAGGAGTCTTCGCCGTGTATGTTTGCTTCCCGCCTAATTAAGGCGTTAAGGCGATTGTATTTTGAGAGCCGGGTCCCTGGATCGCAGGAATTGACGATAGATTTGTCTTTTCTGTTTGATCCAGTTCACGATGTGCCGTAAGAGCGGTTTGCGTGAAATGTTGATGTTTTTCAACGGGACTGAGATATCGACCGCTTGCGTAATTACGGAAGTTAGGTCTCTAATGGTACTCTCGAGATCTTGGGTCGTTAGAAGATTGGGTATTGGAAGGTTGTTGGAGATGTGTTCAGAGAACACATTCCAGTCTGCTTTCGAAAAATCGTTGAGGAGGTGCCTAAAAGGTACTCTCGAACGAAATAGTGTGCTATGAGTTCTGAAACAATGACATGGTCTATTATTGAGGCACCTAGGTGTTCGAAATATGTTGGCTGTGTGTGAGCGACTCGCAAAAGCTGCAACTGTAACAAAGCTGATGATAGCCTGATATCGTTGCCAATCATTTTGAGAGTGGTATGTATATATGATTGAGTTTTAATTACACCAAATCCGTTAACAATATACTTGTCTACATGTACAAACGAAAACATACAAATAAAATAATGATTTGAAATGTATTTTTTTGTACATAAAATATTTTTCTATAATTTTGATCTCGTAAAAGGTAATCTTCAAATCTATAACCCCGTGCCCTTTTTATTAAACAATTACGAAATCAAATTCTGAGTTTATACATAATATACAACAAGGTAGATTTCCATTCAGATAATTATATTATATAACGCAAGTAAATACTTATTGGATTATCTAAAACTTTATGATTAGTTTTTAATTACACCAATTGATAAAATCATCCATTTCAGAACACACTAAAACTAAAATTGCATTATTCATCATACAGATAACGAGCCTGGTTTTGCAACCTTTACTGATTTGTAAATTGTCAAGTTTACCCGTTTCAATAATAGAGGATTAGTGAAATTGCTATTAAAGTTCATTCGTTTAACTTATCCCGATGACGTCATGTATGCATTAAATCACGAAATGACCTTTCCTTTATTTGCTTATACGTTGATTGAGGTTACGTACGCTCGCCGGTTGGTTTGTTTCTTCGTTATTCATTCCTTTTTGAATTAATATTGTAAAAGATCGGTTCTTTTCAGAACCACATTACTTTCTAGTGTTCATTTAAGGTAAAGATTAATTCGTTTGACAGAAAGAGATAACATTTGTTTTCATTTGTAGCACATCAACATGCCTCGTAGGTCAATTACCGTAGACGAATTGATCCATAACTTAGTCGAATACTTTAATAAAGAAAAACAGAACAACGGGCCCTTATCACCATTAACAGCAGTGCATGCAAGGGTTAGCGATGCTTTGAAAATTGACACGAAAACTATTTCTAATGCTTTACGACGATATCAAAATCAAGAAGAAAACAAGGAAAATGAACCTCAACGAAAAAGTCTAAAAACAAAAGACATGGATCAACGACAAAAAAGTGAAATCCGTACTACAATTTACATGTATATTAACCATGAACATGTTACATTAGCTACGCTCTTAACAAAAATTAAAGAAAGAGGTATCGTTGAGTGTAAAAGGACTAGCCTCTATCACGTTTTGTTGGACATTGGATTTCATTTCAAGCAAACTAACAATAGAAAAGCTCTTTGCGAAAAAACTTCAATAGCATCGATGAGGTTAAAATTTTTGAGAAGTTACATCACTTATATGAAACAAGATATCTACAAGCAGTTCGTTTATCTCGACGAAACATGCTTTAAGAATCTTGGTGGGAAGGCAAACGTTATATAGTTCTACATGCTGGAACAGAAGATGGCTTTGTGGAAGGAGCAGAACTTATATTCTCTACCAAAAATAAAAGCAGCGATTATGAATTCGGAAAACTTTGTTAAATGGTTAACAAATCAACTTTTGCCAAACTTAACAAAGTCATCTATAATCATTATGGATAACGCTCCGTACCATGCACAAATTGTCAATCGCCAACCAACTACAAATTGGAAAAAAGAAGAAATTACAGAGTGGCTTAGGGGAAAAAAATTACTCATGAAAAAGAAGCATTTAAAACGGAATTATTACATATAGCAAAGCTACATAAGGAAGAGAAACAATATTTGGTCGATAATATTATTAGAGAACATGGACACGAAATTTTACGCTTGCCTCCTTACCACTGTCAATTTAACCCAATAGAAATGGTATGGGGAATAAGCAAAACTTATTATGATAAACACATTGGAAGAGATGGTTATGGGGATGATAATGTCAAGCAGATGTGGAAAGAAGCGTTTGAAACAGTTTCACCTTCAGTTTGGTTAAAACGATTAAACATGCAGAAGCTGAAATTCTAAAGTCTTGGAAACAAGAAAAAGTTTATGATGTCCAAGTAAATCCAATTATTATAAATCCAAACGATAACACAGATACAGAAGATGAAGTGTAGTGAACATCTAATTTCTTGTTTTTAAATGAATTCTTAACGCAAACAGTTTTCTCCAAAAACTTAATAATAATTATAATAATAACATATAATGTATGTTATTGTACACTAAAACATTATAATTTATAACAATAAATTATTTTCAACACAGTCATGCTTAAATGTGAATGAACAAATTTACGTTTTATTACATTATGGTGTATTTTTTTTATGTACTCAATAAGTAAGAAACACTTGGTTATAATGTATTCGACACGATACTTTGAATAAGTTTAAAAAAGTGCTATAATTCAATTACATTAAATACACCAATAATTTTGAATTGCAGTATAATAATCTTCTACACAAACAAGTGTATAAACACCGATGATTGAAATTATCATTCCGTATTTTGCAATTCAAATATTTTCTCAAAGCATAATGATTAGTAGCATTCCTAAAAATTCAATCTTTATGAATAAATCAAATAAATAACCATTAAGAATATATTGCAGAAGCTGAAATTCTAAAGTCTTGGGAACAAGAAAAAGTTTATGGTGTCCAAGTCAATCCAATTATACATCCAAACTATAACACAGATATAGAAAATGAAGTGTAGTGAACATTTAATTTCTTGTTTTTAATTGAATTCTTAACGCAAACAGTTTTCTCCAAAAACTTAATAATAATCTATAATAATTATAATAATAACATATAATGTATGTTATTGTACATTAACATTATAATTTATAACAATAAATTATTTTCAACACAGTCATGTTTAAATGTGAATGGACAAATTCACGTTTTATTACATTATTGGTTATATTGTGTTTGAAACGATACTTTAAGTTTAGTTTAAAAAAGTACTATAATTCAATTACATTAAATACACCAATAATTTTGAATTGCAGTATAATAATCTTCTACACGAACAAGTGTATAAACACCGATGATTGAAATTATGATTCCGTATTTTGCAATTCGAATATTTTCTCAAAGCATAATGATTAGTAGCATTCCTAAAAATTCAATCTTTATGAATAAATCAAATAAATAACCATTAACTCACAAATGTATTGCCGTCAAAGATCGCCACTTTTATGTAGAAAAGTATTGGAACAATTACTTCCTTTCTTTGGAAGAGTTCATTGGTCTTAACCTACAAATACCTATTTACAAAATTTTTGCAACATTTTAGAATATATAATAACTTACCAAAATTCATCTGCTACGTTTTAAGTTTTATTGAAAATAATATGCTTTTATGTGCGTACATCTACGATACGTAAATAAAACTTTTGTCTTTTATTTGCAAACATTATGACATTTATATTTATGTGAAGTAGTTAAGTTAAAGTTAGTAATGTTGGTATCAAAACTGTTCGTATAAAGAAAACTTAATTTGTTGTTAACGTTATCCTTGTTAGTTACTTGAGTTAATAAGAGCCATACAAAACGACACTCTTGGAATAATACGTTAGCTAATAGTGTACATTGTATTCAATATGTAGAAAAGGATAGTCATACACAAGTGCGCGTTTGATTCATCGATCAATCGGAATAAGTTAAACGAATGTCCTATACCGGGCTAAAATGTGCTACGTCAACTACAATAACGAGTATATGCTGATACATGTGAAACTAAAAATATTTTCAACAAGTTTAGAGGGGCCTTAAGAAACGATGTAGTCACAATGTCATACTGGATCTGGAAGTGTGAACTACGAAAAAAACAGTTTTAAGTAAAGTGAAAATTGCTGTTTCTAAATGTGTGACGATAGATCTTACATGAATATTCAATTTTTAATTAAAGAAAAATGTCAATATATTTTTATTATACACATATAATACACAATAATTGATAATTCACATCCATTATACAGTAAAAAATAGATATTATATTCATGTAATATTTCAGAAAATCCATAATTGAAATTAAATAATCACAGCATAATTAATAATAATCATATACACAACTTAATATTATTTGTCTTTTAATATTTTCTTTTCCGGATCATCACTATTTTCAAATATATCCATTAGTTCAGGATTTTCATTTTGATCATCTAGATCTTCAGCAAGTCCTATAAATAAATCTCTAAAAACGAAGCCATCCATATTCTTTGATAAATAATAGAGAAATAACCAATCAGTAAAGTTACAGTATCGTGTGACCCTTAATACCCTCCATGGATTTAGTTTTCCTGGACATGCAGAAGAAAATACTAATTCATTAAATTTCTGACTTTTTGCGTGAAGGACTATTGTCAGCAGACGCCAGAGTAAGGCTAATGTCGACACAATGAAAAGTATTAAAAACCAAAACCAAAGCATTACGTATATTTTATCATTTATAACGTTGAGAGCCATGACACACATAGCGTCATGAGATTGAATTGATCCACTTGGGCCGTACTTGTAAAATGTGCATTTGGTCACCTGAAAAGGATAAATAGAATAATTATATTCTTTATTTGCATTTTACTCTATAAATAGTTATGGTAGGTAAACTGGTATACGAATGTAATTAATATCACGTCTTTGATAATAAAGTTTTTTACTAAGCAAAAAAATTACAGTTCGCAAAGATATGAGAGTTCAAGGAAACTATATTGTAATTTCATTACATCATATAGATAGTTGCAGATTTTATGTTCGGGAACAAAATAATTTAATTGTGGCAATTAATCGAATTTAATATCTGTATTTTGTAAGCGTCCCTCTTTAGAGTATTAAAAATTTTTAATTACATCACATCAAATTTATATACTGTTACCCATTATATTTTTCATTACTTGTTTTTTCTATAGACAGATAAAAACGGCTTGTGTAATACTTACTTTTGGGAACACTATATCTAAAGGATCAACGCTAGAATCAACACCATACTTAACAATTTCGGAACCCAAATGAAGAAACTGTCCTGATAAAAATCTGTTTGTTATGTGAACTTGAATCATAACGTGAATAACGTTCAAAACCTCGCATAAGATTAAACTTATGGACCATGAACGATTTATATACAGACGTCCCATAAATGCTTTTCGAATTTCTTCCAGTTTATGGTCCCTAAGAAAATTTTATAATTAATTATTCATACGTAAATTTAACATACCTAGATTGTTTGGTAGGAATCTTTTTTTTATCAACCTGTAGCTCCTTTTCTCCCAAAGCAAATGCAGCAAATTGTAAACCATCAACTAGTCTTTGTAATCTACCTCCTAAATTTTGTGCGATTAGCGTATATAGCATGCAAAGCGACATATACCTTCTAACTTTTTCCATAATAAATGTGTAAAATAAAACATTATCGCCTGAGCAAATAAAACAAATGGTACCCATTGGTAATAAGCATGATGCTTTGTGGGTTCATCAGAATTCACACCTAAGGGTCCTACTCCAGGATGAGCTAGAAATTCTGCATCCAGTAAAGTTGCATTTAAGTGTTTTACCTTAAGAATTCATAAATTAACTAATTTTAATGAAGCGTTGGTTAATACGTACCACTGTAAAAGTTACAGTAAAAAAACAAAAGGTATTCATTACATGTGAAGCTACGCCACTATCGCTTATACATCTGATATGTTCGCCTATGTATTGTCTTGATGTTACCAAAACAGTAGCCACCAATAGCATTAATGTAGTTACTCGATAATGCAGTTTAAACGCAAGGTTATCGATGGTATAGGCTTTTGGCTTGAATGCAAAGTTTTTTCGGACATCATCAAAGGCCCGTAACATTTTGCTAAGCTATCTGAAAAAGAAATTGTAGTTTAGTAATATACAAATTTATTATTGCAGATGTAGTAATAGCATTCCAAATTAATTTAACATTAAACTTTTTGGTAGACTATGCTTTTCATGATAGTATACGTAATAGATAACCAATATTTTGATCGACATAAAGCCTTCTTACGTTTATCAAATATCACTAACCACACCGTTTTAAGGGTAGGGATCAATACGCACAAAATGATTTTATGTGAAAGTTTTAGGGATTAAATTGATAATCAAAAGGTTGGTTAGATAGTGGACACTTAAAACCTGTTTCAGTATCTTAATTGGCATATTGATACCTAAAAAAACAAGTTCGAGAAGATTTGGGCGTTAAGTTGAATAACTGACCATTAAAGATGGAAAATCGTGGTTTTCTAGATTAATTTTTTATATATATATATATATATATATATATATATATATATATATATATATATATATTTCAAAAAAGGTTCTGCTAAATTCTACGGTAAATAGAATATTAAAAATAACGTTAGTTTGGTTAATAAACATGTGTCCGAAAATGCCTCCTTAAGAAGATACGGTCCTGTAAAAGTGGCCCCAAAAATCTTTTTTTTTTATTACCTCTGAAACGGTTTAAGATACCTAAATGAAATTTAGATCACAAATTCCTTTGATTAGGTCATAATATTTTGTATATGAGCATCGCTAAAGGGGGGGGTGCCACTTATTTTGCCCCCAAACTTTTTTTATGGGGATATTTTTAATTTTTTGGGGAAAAATAGTATTTTAAGAAAATAAAAGAAATATTGAATTAATTTGATTTACTTGAATTAAGTAGGCTTAGACTGTATGTAAAAACCCGTACCTACTTATTCAATTTTTTTTCTGTTTTTTTTTGTGTTATTCGTTGTGTTGTTTGTGGTCTAAATTTCATTTAAGTATCTTAAACCGTTTCAAAGATAATAAAAAAAATGATTTCACTTTTACAGGGCCGTATCTTCTTAAGGAGGCGTTTTCGGATACATGTTTATTAACCAAACTAACATTATTTTTTAATATTCTATTTACCCTAGAAATTAGCGGAACTTTTTTGAAACACCCAATGTGTGTATATATATATATATATATATATATATATATATATACAATGTGTCCGCTAATTAATGGTACACCGCAAAACTGGATATTCCTTGGTTAAAAATATTGCGATTTAGCTAAACTTACCTTAGTCCAAAAGTTGATCATAACCGAGATACAGGGTATTAAAGTGTTAATTTGCATTTCGTTTTTTCTTAATAATTCATCAACAGGGCGACATAACGGCACAAAATTAGATATGTGGGGGTTTTCGGGGGTGAGAAATTCAAATCCGTTCTTATTTTGGACGCCACTTGTAGAGGCCGCCACTTACAGTACATAACATCTATTAAAAATGACCTAATTTTTTTGTATCTCCCTCTATTAGCCTAAATATTAAAGATTATTAATTTTCCATCTTTTTTACAAAAAAAAGTTATACCTTGTAAATGTCTCTCCGAGTGACCGTTTTCAAGATATTTGCGTATAAATTATTCAGTTCACCTTTTCAAATTCCACATAAAAATGTTGCTTGAAGTAAGCTGTGATTAAATCAGATGCAATAATAAATGCTATAATTGTAAATGTCAAACTTTATGGGTGTTTGTTGATATTTTGTACGTTTTTTTTAATTTTTATAACTGTGTACAAAATGCCCAGACATAATGAGTTTTCAAATGAAGAAATGCGTGATATGATTTGTGTATACGCGCAGAAATTATTTAATGGACGTAGGGCGCATCGAAGGTATTTGGAAATGTATCCACGACGGAAACAGCCAGATTTTAAAATTTTCAAGAATCTCTATGATCGACTGGGAGAAAAAGGCTCGTTTCGTCCCAAACGAGATTCTACAGGACGCCCTAAGATTATAACTCCTGACCAGGAAGATGAAATTCTGATTCGTGTAGCTGAAAACAGTGAACTAAGCACAAGACAGCTTGCTGCGAGAACTGGCTTAGGTAAGTCCACTGTTCACAAAATTCTTACTGAAGAGGGACTGTATCCATTTCATTTCACGCCTGTACAAAATTTACTGCCAGCTGATTTGCCAGCTAGACTGGCATTCGCTCGTTTTTGTCGTATCCAGCACAATGCCGACCCATTGTTTTTAGATAAAATATTATTTACCGACGAAGCAACCTTTACACGTAGAGGCGTTTTTAACTTTAGGAATAAACATTCGTGGGATTTAGAAAATCCACATTTAGTAGCCGAACATCACTTCCAACATGAATTTAAAATTAATGTTTGGTGCGGCCTTATTGGTAACCATGTATTGGGTCCCTTCGAATTACCTACTAATTTAAACGGCGAAATCTACCTTAATTTTCTGCAAACTCAGTTACCCGAGTATTTTGATTATTTGTCCCTAGAACTAAGACAAAACATGGTGTTCATGCAGGATGGAGCCCTTGCACATTTCTCTAGACGTGTCAAAGACTATCTAAATGTTCAATTTCCTCATCGCTGGATAGGTCGTGGAAGCCAGACACCTTGGCCGCCTCGAAGTCCCGATTTCAATCCACTTGATTTTTGTTTTTGGGGATATTTGAAATGGCTCGTGTATAAAGAAACAGTGAACACTCGAGAAGAATTATGGCAGAAAATTGTAAATGCTGTCGAACAGTTTCGAAACGATCAGTTATTATTTAAGATAAGACGGTCGTTCAGCAGACGGGTTCTCAAATGTATTGAAGTGAATGGTAATCACTTTGAACAGTTATTGTCGAAAGATGCTCTCTTTTTTTATTAAATGTTAATATTTTTGTATTGCAGTTTTCTTGTTGTTATTTCTGTAGTAATTATAGCATTTATTATTGCATCTGATTTAATCACAACCTAGGTACTTCAAGCAAAATTTTACATGTGAGAATTTGAAACGGTGTACTGAATAATTTATACCTTGAAAACGGTCACTCGGAGAGACATTTACAAGGTATAACTTTTTTTTGCAAAAAAGATGGAAAAGTCATAATCTCTAATATTTAGGCTAATATAGGAAGATACAAAAAAATTAGATCACTTTTAATAGATGTAATGTACTGTAAGTGGCGGCCTCTACAAGTGGCGTCCAAAATAAGAACGGATTTGAATTTCTCACCCCCGAAAACCCCCACATATCTAATTTTGTGCCGTTATGTCGCCCTGTTGATGAATTATTAAGAAAAAACTAAATGCAAATTAACACTTTAACACCCTGTATCTCGGTTATGATCAACTTTTGGACTAAGGTAAGTTTAGCTAAATCGCAATATTTTTAACCAAGGAATATCCAATTTTGCTGTGTACCATTAATTAGCGGACACCCTGTATATATATATATATATATATATATATATATATATATATATATATATATATATAGGTGATTGCACTTTAATACGCCTAATTTCAGGAGCGGGTTCTTTATTCAAACATAACTGTAGTTTGCCATATAAACAATATTCTTTGAAGGCTTCGTTTTCGAGATACAGGGTCATCCGAAAAATAAATACATTTTGAGGAATTCCCTTCGTTAACGGGTTAATATTATTTAATAACAAAGAAATAATGCACAATTTACAACAGCTGTTGAAACTGATATCCTTCAACTTCAATGCACTTTTGACATCTTCTATTTAAATTAACAATATGTGATTCTATTGTGACATTATTCTGTCTTAGGATATCACAGTTTACTTCTATTCGCTGCTGTAAATCCTCCCGTGTTTGCACGGGGGTCCTATAAATTTCTTCTTCTAATATCCTCATATAAAATAATCCAAAGGTGATCGGGGTGGCCGCCTGATTGGTCCTTCGCAAGGTAATCTTATTTATAAATCATATATTGGTGGCAACCGACCGACCCATCTTCCGTTATAATTTTCATCAAGCCACTTACAGATTTGCCTTCCATAATACGGCGGAGCACAATCCATTTGAATCCATTTAATGGCATATTATGTAACAAGTTATCCCTTAAGTCATGAAAACCATTATTTAAAAATTGATGAAATGATAAAGTGTTTAGCCTAAGGGGTAAAAAATATGGTCCACAAATGGAATTATGAAAAACTCCCATCCATACATTTTAGCTAAATTCATGCTGAAAAGATGGTTTTCATGTGCCCATACGCGTAGATTATGTGTATTAATTATACCAGTACGTGTAAAGTTTGCCTGATCTGTCCACATTATTCTATTCAAAAATAATCGATCTTGCTGATGTGATTCCAATAACCACCTACAAAAATTTACTCTTTTTTCGGCGTCACCTGGTAACAAATGTTACACTTTTTGTGCGTGAAAAGCTCTTCGGTGATCTCGTTTTAGTGCTTCAAATACTTTTGTTTGACATACATTAACCTGAAGAGCAGCCTTTCGTTATTGTCGAATAATCGGAGAACTCTATTATCTTCTAGATTTGGTTGAACTCCTCTATGAGCAATCTTGCCAAATCCATATTCTGAGAATTTTTGATGAGTTCTTATAAACACTCCTTTATCGGGAATTCTACGATTTGGAAATCTTCATTCATATCCTCTTATTGAATTTCTTGAATTTCCGTTACAGAAGCCATAAATAAAATGAATATCTGCATATTCACGATTAGTAAAATGATACAGCATTCTGTACACAAATCAAATAGTTTAATCAGTATCTAGAAAGTTTTAGTAAATGAAAGTGCACTCGCGCTCTACAATAACATTAACTATCTCGACACTGACATTTTAGAATAAAGCCACCCCGATCACAGGAATAATAATAAATGCGCGAAACTGTAGCTTCGCACAAAGTAGCGATTAACTGGAAATTGATACATTTTATCAAAAAAATACCTTTGTACCAAATTACTTAAAAATGACCACGCAATTTTTCTCTAAATGAGAAAAAACGTCAGTGGTGTACAAGTTTTTTTTGGAAAATGACAACCATGTTTCTCCGCCACTGGCTTACATAATCTATCGAAATAAACTTAGAATTATGAAAGACCCTTATTAGAAATACCCCTAAAATTTTGAATTATTTTAATAAACCGTTAATACTCTGGAATGCTTCTCGTACTCTATTCTTCATATCATCTTGTATGGTTGGAGGTATTTGATACACACGGTTTTTCACATAACCCCACTTGAAGAGGTCAATTTTACTTAACTCTGGTGAACGAGCTGGCCATGCAATGGGTCTTCCTCTTCGCACCCATCTTCCAGGAAAATGGGTATTAAGATGATTATGAATTAATCTAGTGTGATGTACCGGAGCTCCATCGTGTAACAACCACATTCTTTGACGAATGATATGAAGAATAGAACACGCGAAGCATTCCAGAGTATTAATGTAGAAATGTTAAGAAATGGCAGTCGAGAATTTGAAGATCGACTGCAATGCTGTATTGATGTTTTCAGTGGACATTTTGAACATTTATTATGAAATTAATTAATTTTATAAGAATTTCGTCTTAATAACCGATGTTTTTTGAATTTTTTATAATAATTTGTCACGCTTTTATTTGTTCACGGCTAACTTGTTATAATCGAAATTTTCGAAAAAAATCTTTCTGTTATTAAATTGAAAATATCTCAGAAATTAACGATTTTAGCTATAGGGAGTGCTTAATAAAAATGAAAGAACATTAAGTGTATTTTCACTTTTTAAAATAAAATACAGGGTGATTCGTTTGAAAAAATTGACAAAACCATGTGTTCGAGTTTTGACTCGCTCTATATTCAATTGGTGCAATAATAAAGAAATAGCACTTACTCGTAATACTGTACCAATGTCAAAAAGTTATGCTTGGAAAAAATTATTGTTAGGTTGTTCTATCTAGGGTATACAGGACGTTGAAATGTGAATAATTTTCGTGTACAATTGACCATAACCTTTTAAATACCCTGTATAACGTAATGAAACCCTATATTGGAAGTATGGGGGAGATGAGCTTAATCTAAATTTGAAATAATATATAGGGTGCCCCATTTAAAAAAATTATGTTTGGTTTACCCTGTAAATACGAAAATAATTTTATAATATGAAGTTTGAAGTTGCCTATAATTTTTGTAAACAACTTTTTTTGATATCTTCTTTAATAACGGATATATCGTACTTCGAGGCACTAATGCCGCACCCTGTATATATATATATATATATATATATATATATATATATATATAGGGTGTCCGGAAACTCTCCTGACAAACGGAAACTATACATACTAGACATGATTTTAGGTCGATTTAACCTAACCTGAATTAATTTAATTCAAAAATGCCTCCTAAGGAAGCTAGAGCCCTTTGAAGATGGCATCGTCAAGTCACTGTTTGTTAAATATCTCAAAAATACCGCTACGTAACAAGTTCAAACTTGGTATAACGAATAATTCGATAATGACAAATCGACCACTGAAAACACGATTTCCTTATTGCCATCAGAAGCGGTCCACTTGGGGGGCTAACAGCTTTTTTTAACGAAAATTTTTTATTTTCAATTGTAAAGAAGGCTTCCCAGTCACTCAACATTTGCAGCGTTACGCCAAATAATAAGAGAAACTGACTCACTAGTTCCTAAGATTACTGAAACTGGTAGACACAGTGATGTTACAGAAGAATGCCAAGACGATCTTTTGATGGAAATTGAAGAGAATCCTGAGATTAGAACCAGAAGACTCGGTGCTGTAGATCCTAATATTTCCAAATCTTCCATATGGAACATTATTCATCAAGAAAACTTTTATCCTTTTCATTTTCAGAGAGTTCATGCGATGTTAGATGGTAATTTCCCAACCCGCGTAGTTTTGAAACTGGTTGAGGAACAAAAAGAATCAGGACCGTAATTTTTCTTCTAATATTTTATTTTGCGATGGAGTTACCTTTACCATATCATTACGCACACATTCACGAAAACCCTCATGCAATAAAAGAGAGTAATCACCAGTAAAGATTTAGTATTAATGTCTGGATAGGTGTAATCAGTAATCAGCTGCTGTCACCTGTAAAGTTATCTGGCAATTTAACGAGACATGGGTATCTCAATTTTTTGGAAAATGTTTTGCCTAATTTAATAGAGGACGATCCCCTTATGATTATATAACAAACTCTTGACGTTCGTAAATAAAATTTACCTTTATTTAGTTAACTTAACATGCATTGCGTGCAACGTGTGTTACATATCATAGTTGCATAAAAACATGATTTTGATAATTATAACAATAAACTCGTACGCATATTGTTTGCACATTTGATTCACATGTTCAAGCGCAGACTACTTTAGCCACTCTTTTTTGGTGATATTTTTAAGATGGATGTAGCGCATCCATTGTTGCTTTGTTAAATTTTTTATAAGTGCTGCATAATTTGTATGGTAGGTTATTTAAAACTATTATATAAAGCTTGAGACGTTTGCTTTTTCAGGCACTTACTTACTAGTACTTTACGTTTTACCTTATTTTATTTATCCACATAACTACTTAATCAATTGCATTTTACCGTTAGTTACCTTACGGTATATTTACGTTCAACCAATAATGACGCAATAACCTTTGTTACTAGGAAGTGGAATTTTAATATCCATTAAACCAGCAAAAAAATTTATACATTTGGGGAATTTTAATGCATCTGAATTCAGTTTTATTTCAACTCCTACAGAAGTATAGTATAATCAAAATAAGGTATTCTATTTCTATTAATAATTCCATAAATTAGTTTTACTTAAGTTAAATAATCGTTACTAGATTTAAGATGTTCTTCTTTATAATAAAAATTTAGGTAGTAAAATCGTTACTAACATTAGCTCAATGATATTCTCATTTATAATCAAAATTAAAGTAGTAAATAAAGCTTGTTATTGTCATTTTTTAACTTTATTATATTCATGGTTTACTTGTTTTCCATAAAACGAGTGGGCGCCCTTTTATTTAACAATTTAGTTCAGGTTGAAGCAACATCAATTTGTAAAGCGAACATTATACAGCGTGTTCAGCGAGGAATGAGACAGTGCAATATCTCGAGAGCGGATGAAGATTTTTAAATTATGAAAATATTTTTGTAAATATCTTCCAAGGGCGCACATTTGTTGGCACAAAGATTTGAATCAATGCCCATCACCGCCAGGTGGCGCTCTCACTTCAATTTTTTAAATGCAATGCCCTATTTTTTATTTCATTTTTGGATTCTATGACATATTTGTGATGACTTTTATTAAGACTCCTACCAACCTATCTTTTGTAGTTTCTGAGAAAAAAAATAATTTTTGGAATTTTATTAATTGAAAGCATACAAATTAAATTAAATGTTCAAATGTTTCTCCATCATTTTCTACACACGTTTGATAACGCCTAATTAATGTAACACTAGTTGCCGCTCTTAAAGTTTCTCGTGGTATGTTTGCACAAGCAATTCTAATTTTGTTTTGTAACTCCTCTACATCTCTAGAAGGTGTTTCATGCACTACACTCTTTAAATGTCCCCAAAGAAAGTAGTCTAAGGGACTAAGGTCAGGAGAACGAGCTGGCCACATAATGGGACCATTTGTACCTATCCATCGTTGCGGAAACACTCTATTTAGATAATTTCTCACTATTGCGCTATTGTGCGCCGGTGCGCCATCCTGTTGAAAGTACATCACTTGCCGTAGATTTACATTTACATCTTCAAGCAAAGGAGGCAGTTGATTTTCAATAAAATCCAAATAGCGTTGGCCTGTTAAGGTACCATTAAAAAATATGGGCCAATCAATTTGTCATCTATCATTCCGCACCATACATTTATGTTCCATCTCACTTGGAAATTGGTTGCTCTTAACCAATGAGGATTTTCTGACGACCAGTAATGGGAATTGTGGCGATTAACGATTCCATTGTTCGAAAAATTACTTTCATCAGACCACACGATACGACCTAGAAAATTAGGGTCTTGCGCATAATGTTCCATAAAAACTCCGGTGATAAAATTAAGTCTGCGATCTTGATCTCCTGCATGCAGTCCATGTACCAAATGAATTTTAAATGGTTTGTATTTATTAGATTTTAATATTTTATGGACAGAACCAACTAATACGGCACACTCTTCAGAAATAGATCTCACAGACACATGAGGATAAGCTACACATGCTAATACACCGACTGTGTATGCTTCATCTGTTGCTGTCTTTGTGCGATTCTCGCACTTACGGTGAGGAAAATGACCGGTTCCCCTCAAAATATTTGCTACACGAACAAATGTATTTTTTCCGGGATGGCGTCGATCGTGAAACCTGCCAGCATACAATACTTATGCAGCCCTTGCATTTTTTCTACATTCACCATAAATTATTACCATATCAAAATATTCTTCGTTAGAAAACGTAAACATAATTATGGAATTTGAAGATGCACAGACGATTTGCAAAACTGAAACTGTAAACTGACAGAAACTTGATAGACACTTCATTACGCGTTTGTTTTCATGGCATGATAAATGTTTCACATGATTCTTAATCAACGACCGTGATAAGTTGGTCCCCCTTACAATTTAGTGTACAGCGTATCGCATTATTTCGGCGTTATCTGCATTATTTTTGTGGAACAGCAATCTTTTATCTTTCATTTGGTATAAAATTTGATATTTTATCTGTATCACTCAAATGTTATGAGCACTTCCAGAAATTACGTTTTTGTGCTAAAATTCCGAGCATTATTTTTTTCTCAGAAACTACAAAAGATAGGTTGGTAGTAGTCTTAATAAAAGTCATCACAAATATGTCATAGAATCCCAAAATGAAATAAAAAATAGGGCATTGCATTTAAAAAATTGAAGTGATAGCGCCACCTGGCGGTGATGGGCGTTGATTCAAATCTTTGTGCCAACAAATGTGCGCCCTTGGAAGATATTTACAAAAATATTTTCATAATTTAAAAATCTTCATCCGCTCTCGAGATATTGCACTGTCCCATTCCTCGCTGAACACGCTGTATATATATATATATATATATATATATATATATATATATATATATGAACCCCGCCTACCTTAATCTCTGACTGAGCAAAAGGCACAAAACCTACTGGGTTATAACCAAACCTTTATCAGCTAAAATTATAGCTGTAGGTGAATGGACCAATCAGACAGAGTTTGTGGTTCTTACAAGATGGTTGCCCAGCTGAATTTATTGCAGAAATTCGTCAATTTCTAAACAATTGGCCTGCAAGATCCCCAGGCATAAACTCTTGTGATTTCTGTATTTGGGGATACTTAAAATCATTAGTTTATGTTGTTCCAATAGACACGCGTTATCAGTTATGGGAAGGAATTGAAGATGCTTGCAATGAAATTAGAAATAATCTTGGAATCTTTGCAAGAATTAGACAACCTTTACAGAAAATAATAGATTTATGTATTGAAATAAATGGTCATCGTGTAGAGCATATGCTATAAAAATTCGTTCGGTTCTTCTTGTTGTTAGTTGTCCTTAGTATTATTTTTTATGTTAGATACATAAATTGTATTATACTATTAAAAATTATTATTAATTTTATTAATTACATAAATAAAAAGTTTACCTCGAGTAGGATTTGAACCTACGACCTGTACTGTACATTCCATTAATATAAGTAATTTGATTGTAAGCTCATTATATTTAGAATTTACATCAGTTCTACACACATAAAGACAACATTTACATCGATTGAGGCTTGAATCTCGGTAGTGCAGTTGGTTAGCGTGGTACTCTGGCAAAGTACAGCTCGTAGGTTCAAATCATACTCGAGGTAAACTTTTTATTTATCTATTTAATAAAATTGATAATAATTTTTAATTACATATTTACCTTTGAACTTATTCGTTCATAACAAAACGAATAATAAATGTATGATACTATCTTTAGAAAATAAAACATTTGTTTTATGAATCATGATTTCCGCATTTTACAGAAAATTAAATAACTAATTAAAACAAGTAAAATCAGACACTCTCTGTTGATTTATTACAGCCAACCAGGCATTGAAAACAATTTAGTAATGAAACGGTATTTTCTGCCAGAAGCACAAAAAATTTAAATTTATTTTTCTCGCAAACGGCAAGAGACAGCGATCACATTTTGTATGGAAAATATCGTAAAGTTTTTAAATTTAAATTAAATAATTGAAAATAAAAAATTTTCGTTAAAAGATGTTGCCCCCTAGTGGAGCGCTTCTGATGGCAATAAGAAAATCGTGTTCTCAGTGGCCGGTTTTTCATTATCGACTTATTCGTTGTACCAAGTTGGAACATGTTATGTAGCAGTGTTTTTAAGATATTTAACGAAAAGTGACTTGACGGTCTTCAAAGGGCTCTAGCTCCCTTAGGAGGCATTTTTAGATTAAGGTAATTTAGGTTAAATCGACATAAAATCATGTCTAGTATGTGTAGTTTTCGTTTGTGTTCGCCGACACAGCGTTCGACTCCTGTGGTTAGGGATTCGCAGGTCAATCAGATACCGTCGATGCTCCGTCCACCTCTTCAGTGAAAAACTGAAATCAATGTCAAAAAAATGTATAAAATACTTTACTGAGGAAGATAGCAGCAATGCATTGGAAAAAAGTTTCGCATTGTAATCGCGGACACGGGCGTAGAGCATTGATCTCAGTTTGTGAATAATAGGTGATGTGTTCAGGTCAGTGAAGTATATACAGGGTGGTCTAGACCTAGCGTTAAAATTTTTTTGGGTGATAGAACATCACAAATGTGACTCAATTACACAATTAAAAAAATTCCATTTCACACACCCACTTAAAGAAAAATTATTTTAATTTTTTGCAAACAAAATTGTATATTTACCCAAAAATTGTGAAATTCTGGGATATTTTGATAAATTCCTCCAACTAATATAAACAGGTAAGGTCTGGCGAGCGAGGGGGGAAGTGCTAAACATATATATTAGCTACATTTTTTCAATAACTTACCAACTTGTTAAAAAATATGGGCATGAGCATCACACTTCGCGTAGAGAATACCAGCTGTCTATCCATTAAATTCAGATCACCTGTTAAAGTTCCTTGATAAAATACGGTACCGATAATTCTCAAGTCAATCACATCGCCTTATATGTTAATGTAAAAGCATTGAAAAGATACAATTGTAATTTTGTATTTAAAACGTTAGCAATAATTTTAACCATTACCTTTAGAAGATAACCTTCAATTGTTACCCATTTATTCCAGTTTATTTCATTAGTTATTAATTTAGACGTAATAGTTAATTTTCGTAAGTTTTTAAAGTTTAATTAATTCCTTCGTTTTTTCAATATTATTACTCGAATTCGCATAATTTGATACCCTTTTTCCAAAAATTATGTGTAATTATCCTTTTTAATAACTAAAGTATATGTTTTCATTCTGCATCTAAGTATTAAAACTAAATTTAGAAATTTGAAACACAACAGCTTAGCTATTGAAACGTGTTCGGTGTTTTTTTTATTTTATGTGGTACGTGAGTGTCTTGTCTTTTGCTTGCTATAACATCGTGTCCTTACTAGTTTCCAGTGAACTGTGTTTTAAACTAAGTTAAAAACAAATCGGTTTAGAAGATTTTCATTAAAATGGTTAATACTACAGAATAAAGAAACAATTACTGTTCTACATAGACTGTATTGTTACGGTTCATGATAAAGAATAAATATTGGTTGCCAAAGATTCTAACACGAAGATTGATCTTGCTTCAAAATCAGTTGGTAGTAAATACTTGTTCCAGCTAAATCAGAAGTAAACATTGTTATAGTTGACGATAAGGTTAAGTTGTTTGTAAGTGTATAAATATAACAATATTATACCTAATTAATAACAAATTAGAGGGAACGATAATAATGCTTAATTATGTGTTATTCATAGAATTTAGAAACAGTAATGGCGTTTTTAAAATGAAGAGGACAATCAAAATATAGCCGCCCGAGCTCAAAAGATTACAAATGTTGGTTTCTTGACTTGTTTGACTTAATTCTCTATTGTATTATATTTCTATACTTCACTCCAACCCTGTAAAAAAGTAGTGATTCTTAATAGTTACATTATGTAATTACTTCGAATACTGATCACACAAGATACGTTGTAGGTAAATTTTGAGTAATTATATTTTTACTTTGTGTAGCTGCTTTCTCTTATCTTCAATTAGATTAACAATTATTTGAATTGGGCTTAACATAATTTTAGGCAATTACTCTTAGTATTCGCTAATAACTCTGTAAAGTTAAATTATTATAAGTTTTCTTATGAACGAATAAGTTCAAAAGTAAGTACGTAACTAAAAATTATTATTAATTTAATTAATTTTATTAAATACATAAATAAAAAGTTTACCTCGAGTAGGATTTGAACCTACGACCTGTACTTTGCTAGAGTACCGCGCTAACCAACTGCGCTATCAAGTTGCAGGCCCCAATCGATGTAAATTTTGTCTTTATGTATGTAGAACTGATGTAAATTCTAAATATGAGATTAGAATCAAATTACTTATATTAATGCAATGTAAGTCTGCAATATCGCAAGGATTCACACATACCAAAGCAACTTGACTAATATTAAATTATTAGAATTTACATCAGTTCTACATACATAAAGACAGAATTTACATCTTTTTGGGGCTTGAATCTCGATAGCGCAGTTGGTTAGCGCGGTACTCTAGCAAAGTACAGGTCGTAGGTTCAAATCCTACTCGAGATAAACTTTTTATTTGTATATTTAACAAAATTACAGGTAATTTTTAACTCTATATCATTCTTTCGACAATTTATATTACATCTTGCGTAATTGCTTACAAAAACAGCCATAGCCCAAAGATTCGAAATTCACGGTTAATATTACTAGATACAGTTTTGAAGACGCCCGCTCGACTGGTGAACTCGGTTTTATCAAAAACGTCCATAGTCCAGAGTTATAAGCAGGGAGACATTAAGTATTTCTACAACCATAGTCCACTCCAGTTTCCGTAAAAACAGCCATAGTCCTAGACAGTGTGATAATAATAACTTAACAGACTGGAAGAACAAGAATCCGAAATGTTTGAGAAAAGAATCGATCATAAAGGAAAAGAAAGTCAGCAGTCTTGCACACATAAATCATGTAGGAAAGCAAGTACCTGACAGACATACAGGTCCAGATTGTAGGTAAGTGTAATATGAAAACTGTATCTAAGTAGGCAGTTACAGGGTGTTATTCCCTTATTGCAGATGCTCCCGTTTTAAATTTTTCTCAACAACTAATGATTATATGCGTCAAGCTTTATTAAACCAGTTTAACTCCATATCATCAAAAAATGAGCAAGATGCCCACCGGGAAAATCCAAATGACAATAGTATTGATAAAATGAAACCCTTCAGCAATAATGTTTCAAGGCATTTTTAAGTATCTTTGGTGTCATAAGATGTAGAATAAGAAAAATACAGTATCATCTTTTCGTGAATGGCAAATTGCTTCATGATAAAAGAGGTACACATACCAATAGATTCAACAAAACCCCAAACTCCGCACTGAAGTAGATAGCATTGCAAAATCATTCATTCAAAGCACGTCAGTCACATTATTCTGGATCGTTTATACTTAGCCTAGATCTGATACTTGTACTACTTGCGATAGGTTAATATCAACACTGAATTTGAGTATTGACTCACAATAACACTGAACTGCTGAAGGAGACAGGAATCTTCATCTGCGTAAGTTTAATGAAATAAAGAGGCAGTGAAAACGTAAGGCACACCAAAGACTTATTATGTGCCTAACTTTTGATTACATGCAGAATTTACCGTTACCTCACATCCAAAGTAGCGAAGTATTTTTCTCCAGTCAGCCATGGTACTATGTGTTTGGCCTACATGATAACTAGCAATGATGCGACTATTTTCGTATACGATAAAACTATTGGGAAAAAGCTCAAAATGATGTAACATCGTTATCTGAAAAAAATGATATAACCAAAGAAGAGATGGTGTTGTTTAATGACGGATGCCCGAGTCAAAACAAAAATTGTATAATGGTTAGGTTTTTGTATGCATTAGTTCACATTTTCAAGCTTTTTAAGACTACTGCTTTGCTATTCGAGGACATTCTCAATTGCCAAACGACCAGGACTTCAGCTTGATATAGGCCAAAGAAAAAACATATGGCAGAAGTTCGGTATGACTGGCACTGCCTAATATTAGAAGCAAGACAGAAACCTCGCCCTTTCAATTTGCTTAATGTCAAGCAAGAAGGCTTCTTCAACTTATCTGAAGCCTTAAAGCTATATTTCATGCCTTGAGACACTATACGCTATAAACCAGGTTGCAGTTTGACGCTATATCCTCTATACCAAAAAGAAATCAAAATAAAACCCCAGAAGTTAAGTTTCCTCAGAAATCTGGCTATGTGTCTGCGGAATTATGAGAATGTGCGATACTATGGAAACCTAGTCAAGAAATGCCTCAAAACCAGGTACTAGTTCATAACCGATGAGGTATCAATCGACAATGACGAAAACAACAGTGGTGCTGAAGGCTAAACTATCAATATTTAAGCGAATTTTGAAGCATAACAGTGTATAAGAATTATGTTAACTTTTATGTCAGCATATCATTGCTTTAATAAACTTTCTTGCAGTTATTTGTTTTTGTTCTGTTTCATTTCCTTTTTTGCAGACAGCCATTGTCCATAACATGATTTCAAGAATTTTTTGAACATACTACCAGAGTATAAGTAGAAAAGAGAAGTATTTAGTGAGTTGTAAGTTGAATATAAGATGACAGATTTTCACTGGAATAGTTGTAATGAAGAAAATAGCAATATTATAATATTTTTTTATTTCCCACAAAAGTTAAATTGGACTATGGTCGTTTTTGTGAGCAACGCCTCTATTATAACTACAGAATGTATTGACTGACAATACCAAACCATACACGTAGTGTAGATCTTGTCAGAACTAACTTCTCACAGTAACCCTTTCTCGTTTCGAAAATGGTTCCATGAATTTGGAAGAAAAATTTCTTTGTTTTCATTGTGAATAAATTTAATTTGAAATATTTTTGTAACTCATCTCTCAAATACATACATTCGGAAATTCGTCCAAATGCGACAGTAATAATAAATAATAAATCAGCGCACCACTTAGATTATCTCAGTGTTTTTAAACATGTTTGCTATTATTCGTAAGAGGCGTTACCGTTTTAATTAGGCTACATTTTCGTTTAGGTTTTCCTCCAAGTGAAAACGAATAAGAACTATTCGCTAGAAAGTTGTCACTACAGAGATGATAAGACGTTGCTGGATGTGTGGCAATGGTAATCATTTTTAACATTTATTAAAATATTTAAAACAACCAATGCGATTAGTTTAAATAATAATAAAAAACAGTCATACTCATGCACTGCACCTCTTTATTTGAATGATTATTCGTTTATTGTTTTTATAATAAATAAACCTACAATTGCCTCTTTTATTTTCATAGATGTGCAAAATGATTTTCGTTCTCTCAGATACACTTCTGGCAAAGTTTTAACGTGTCCGTAAACTTTTTGTTTTATATCAGGATTGTCTTTAATTTTTCCCTTACATCCAAGGCCATACTGTATATTTTGAGATACACCGTCACTATATTCGTTCTAAAATATGGCATTCAAGCTAGAAAGTTGTAATTATCCATTTCTTACCACAGCGAGCGATGAATTAAGAAAGACACTCTTCGTTACGAGCATTGTATTGAGCTATAATGGTAACAAAGAGAGATAGGACTAGTTACACCATGTTGGACAGCAATGAAAATAATTCTACTTAAAATGATTAAGCAGTGAGTTTCAAAACGCTACGTTCATTTTAAAAACATAAAAATATATTTATAACATTATATTAAATGGTTTATAATTCTACCAAGTACATTATTACCTACAAACTGCTTACGCTTACTTATATTACACTCACTAAGTTATCGGTTTCATGTGTAATACCATAAATGCAAAGAAATTATTGGATAATTTAATGTCTTAACTACGAATGATTGATAAAGTCGATTCGCCCACGAATGCTTTTTGTGAGATTTATCAACCGCAAGTGTTAGACATTTTGGAGAAATTATACAATAATTTCCTTCGCACGAATGGTATTCAGTTAGAGAATTGCATTTAAAAAACTAGAAATGGTATATTCATAATTTGGAACATAAGTAGCCAAAAATTGTAATTATCAATAGAATGTAATTAAAATTCTTAAATCAGAAGTTTATTAAAGTCACATTGCACTCGTAAATATGTTGTTAATTATAGGTTTATTATTATCAAATATGAATTATGTAATTAGGTATGATCTTTAAATAGGTGATTTTAATGTAATTGGAAGAATACCTATTTAATGTAAATTATAAACGATTACATTCATATTCACTTGCGGCTGTACGTTTGTATTTTCAATTTCAAAATGCTTGCAACATTTTTAAACGAACGTTGCCAAGAGATTGTATTGAATGTGTATGAATATTTCCATGGTTTGGACCATTGCGTAACGTTCAGTCTGTGTAAGGAAGAACAGCCGAAGCTTTAAAGATCAGTATGACTACATTAAAAAAGATCATCGAGCGTAAGAAAAGAAACCTTCCGTTACATACAGTTATCCAGAAACCTCGTAAAAAGTTTAAAAGATGATTTATACCTGAAGGTCTAAAACATACTATACGAGATATGAGAAATGTGCTCAAATGAAAGTGGTTACATTAGAAACATTCAGGAACATATTAGTAGGAAAAGAATCTCTGCCAACCGTAAGCAAAATATTGAATAATGTTGGATTTAAATTTAGAAAAGGTTGCAGTCGGCGAGCGCTGTGCGAGAAAGGGAATGTTATGCAATCATCATCACCTCTACCAGTTGTATTCCTAGATGAAACGTGGATATTTTCTAGAGGATCTCAGAAAAGATCGATACACCGAAAAGTGTAAAAAATGCAAAAGGTAAAAGGTTCATCATAATACACGCCGGAAATCAAGATGGTTTTATTGAATTAACGTAACGGTAGAACCATTAATAATTTCGGTAAATGATAGTGATTCAGAATTTTTGTTTATCTAAATAATTAAAACATTGTGTTAAAGTATTTTTAAGCTTTAAATTTGAAATTCTAATTTATATATTTACTGAGAACTGCATTTCTACGATCTTTAACCAATCGCTGCATTTTTCTAGATAATAATAATAAGTATCAAAAATCAAATATTACTGACACATGATCAGGCATTAAATTATGCAATAATTTTCTTCCACTTACGGCATTATATATGAAAACGATAACTTAGTGAGTTTAATATAAAATAACGGTAAGCAGTTGGTGGGTACTTGATAGAATTATAAACCATTTAACACAATGTTATAATTATATTTGTATGGTTTTTAAAATAAACGGAGAATTTTTAGTGTCACTGATCAACCATTTTAAGTGGAATTATTTTCATTGCGACCCAACATGGCGTACCTAGCTCTACCTCCTTTTGTTGCAGGTTCCTCAATTACAATGCCCGTAACGAAGAATGTCTTCCTTAATTCACCACCCGCGATGATAAAAACAGGCTTAAATGCCATGTGTTAGAACGGCAAAGACATACTCTATCGTGCAATGTAAATATAAGCGCTAATCTCAAATTGAAAATCATTCATTTTAAAGACTATAACTGGTACATAACAAAGTGTTTCCAGAAGTCCTTAGGGCTCTTCTGTGAGAGATCTGTTTCTGCACTACGATAATGGTGCACAGTACATTTTTTTGCAAAATCATCATTTGTCGAACCAATTATTGGATATCAAGATGCTTCATATAATTTTCTACCTTCAGAACATGTCTATCCACATTTTTCACTTGATGTGGTCACGTTACTTTGTGTACTAATTAATAATTTTCTGCTTGGTTTTTGCAAAAAAAAATTATTTTATGCAAATAGATTTTTATTTACATTCGACCCAGTTTCCGCAAATGAGCATCTTGAATAATTGCTACGAAAATGTTTTTACTTTACGTTATTCGGACCAGTAGTTTGAATTTTTCTTCGATCAGAAGATGAAATCGATTTTTTCACAGTACCTGTTGTTGCTTCTTCCTTCTGTAAGTTATATGTATTAGATTCTCCTATGCCCGTCATATTGAAACACATTACCACAATTACATCTACATTACACCACAGAATGTGTTGTTTTAGCATAAAGTATGATAATTTTTTCTACCGATTAAGTCGAAGACAAAAATGAAACGAATTATAAATAGTATTCTCTTTTTTGTTTCATCCTATTTCCTGAAGATGGTTAACTGATGGGATAATTAAGAGAGTTAGCGATAAACTAATAGGGGTAAGTAATAAATCAAATACCCCAACTTATACCCCGACAATATCGGGTAATTCACAACTAAGTTCAAAACAAACAAAAATTTGCTTACCTTAACGTCGCATAACCAGATGAATCAGCAAATTAACTACCCTAGTCCAGAGTTTCCTGCAAAACTACAAAATATTTGCACACAATCACAATAAAAATTTCCTGATCGGTCATCAATCTTATTTGCTCTACCTTTACGTCACGTTAAATCTCAATGAAACTTATTATCTTAAAATAATATAAAAAAACAAAAAAATTGCAAATAATCTAACAGAAAAATCTCACAAATTATTACGTTGAAAGCTGTCATCAAAATCATTAAAAAAATGAATGAAGGATATAAGGTTGTGAAAATCAAAATTTCCATAAAAACAAAAATAAACTACTCAGTAACTTGAACGTAATTAAAATATGTTATCTTTTAAATTGAATACCAGGTAAATAATAACGCTGTGGAAAAGGAATGAAATCACAACTAATCTTACACCCAATAACGAAATAATACTCTCAAATTCATTAACGATATTCATATCTAATAATAATAAAAAAAAACCTTCAGAGTATTGATACAGTTGTCAAAACACATTAACTTTACTTCCGGAAGGGAGCGAAGCACAATCCTTCTTACGTAAAATCTAATAGGTAAAATTCCCAAAATAATCTACCCTTAAGTATGTTAATTTTAATTAACATCAGAAAAGATAATACCGCCGAAAACATAAATTTGATAAATTTTCGTATTATGAATTTTTGTATACAGTTAAAAGTTATTAATTTTATTCGTTCATAACAAAAACTTATAATAATTATAATAATTTGGTGTGCAGTATTCAGAATAAAATAAAAATAATGTACAGAGGGCAATAATACGATACACGGGTGAATACACTTTTGTAAAATTATCTTAATCGCCTGAAGGGATTTCATGCAAAACTATACAAATAAGAAAGTGTATTCATCCGCTTAAAAAAATGCAAATAAAACAACTTTATTAAAATCACCAACAACAAAAAATTAAACGTAGAAAAGTAGTTACCTTAATTCGCACAAAATGACCACTCTAAATTCTCCCCTTTCCTTACCACGGCGGTAAGGCGAAACTCATGCAATTGACCCTTTTGGTAATTGATCGACAGATACCAATAACTCTTTAATCTCCGTGATACAGCCTTGCAATTCGATAACTTCACGGTTGTCAAATTTCAATGACTCCGCTGTTTTCAAATGATATTTACACGAATTTATGCCAAACGCAGGTAATCAATAACTGTGTCAACTGGTATAATATACATACACATTAATTTATTTACAAAACGTTCTTTGCCTTCATATACACAATTTGGTATACCGATAATTATTTTTACACCAACCTTTTATTTGTTTGAACAGCTGTGAACGCGTATGTACTTTCGTGATGCACCATTAAATTTACTGAACTTATTATATAGGAATCTGCCAAAGCACGAATTTAACCCAAATATGAGGAGAAAATTCAACTCAAACTAATCCTCTCCAATGGACACGAAAATGTCACTTCCGCCCAACGAAATACTACCCAAAAGGTCTCCCGGATAATTGAATTCTCTTGAAGATCCACACAGAAGGTGAACGAGAAAAATGCCCCGATCATAACATCAAATACCCCGGTAGAAAGTAATTTAATTTAATGCGCCCCAAGTTCACATTCCACGTTCAGCGTCCAACCTCTTTCTTCTACAGCTCGACTTCAACTAACTGAAAAACAAAACTCGCCTTTACCCACAAGATCACGTTATCCTTTTTAATTGTCACATAGAAAAACCTTCCATACTAAATCTTCATAATGGATATTTCCCAGGAAAAGAAACAGGCTTGTTATCTAGAAATTAGATGCACACGTCTTGTTTTTCAATCAGAGACCATGTTAGCCAAGTACATTCTCTATACTCTCACCACGGGGCACAATTTGGCTAGTAACCGGTCTGCCAACTATGTGATTACTCAAAAGAACAATACGATTGCCTCGGATCGACCTGGCTACAAGGGGGGGTCAAGGTCGAAAGAGACAGGCCCCGTTGCTGACAACTGTGTAAGGAATGAATGGCGAGTAGGTACGTACGGTAAAGAATTTGAAATTGCGAATGTAATGTACGAATGGCAGCTTGATATTCTGTGTGTATCGGAGATAAAGCGCAAAGGAAAGGATGCTGTGGAGATGGAGGATGGCAGCCTAGCACTATGGTCAGGAGCTAAGACTGAAGTGCATGGCGCAAAGGAGTGATCGTAGATGAAAGAGCGAAAAGATGTGTTGAACAGTACGAATTGGTATCTCCCCGAGTAATGTGGGTTAGACTGAAAATGTAGTTTCGAAAAATTTTTCGAGTAATGTAAAGAACTTGTTGAATGTATGTAATCTAAATGAAATAGTGGCAATATTGGGAGATATGAATGGATAAAGAACGCCTGGTGAACGTCTGTGTGAAGGGAAACCTGTTTGTACCTAATACGTGGTTTAAACATAAAAAATCTAAAAGTATGATTGACTTAGTGTATGATGACGACTTAGAAACCTGATGAGAAACACAAAGGTAATGCGCGGATCGGACCACCTTTTGGTTACATCGAGAGCGTGTTTAGGGCAAAAGTGGTTCGGGAGAAGGAAAGCAAGCGTAGTGCGAACGTCCAGAATTAGGGTGGACAAACTAGTAGATAATGGTGTGACAATGAAATACGGAGATGCTGTGAGTAAAGAGTTGAATGTGAATGAAGCAGTCTGGAATGAACAAATAAAAGACACTGACGTTGAAAGTGCATGGATAAGCTTAAAAAACTGTGTTGTCAATTGTGCTGAGCAGATATGTGGAAGAGCGACTATAGGTAAACAGAAAAATGTGCTTGGTGGAATGAATCGGCAAGAAAGGCAGTATGTAAGAAAAAAGATGCGTACATAACAATGATTGCTGCAAACAATGAGACTGAGAAAAGGCGATTGATTGAGGTGTACAGATTAAGAAACAAAGAAGCGAAGGAAGCAGTGAGAATAAGTAAAGAGGAAGGTAAACCTAAAGGTAAACGTGAACAAAACTAAAATTGTGGTGTTCAATCGAGAAGGTGAAAAGGAGAGTTGAAGATAAAACTGTGGAACAAGTGGACAAGTATATATCTGGGTAGAATGTTTACTGCATATGGTACAATGGATGGAGAGATTGTACGAAGCGTCATTGCTGGATGGAAAGTCATTGGAAGTATGTGGATGATAATGAGAAACGAAAGCATGAGTCTAGCTGCGAAACGAGCAATTTATAATAGCGTGTTTGTCCCATCAGTACTGTATGGAAGTGAGACATGTATATGTCAAAAAGCACGAAAGAAAAATAAATGCCTTTGGTATGGGATTCTCGAGAAGCGCATGTGGTAAAACGAGAAGGGATAAGATAAAGAATAAGTGTATAATGAAGGAGTGTGGCGCGGTATAGACGATGATGGATATGTACATAAGTAGTACACTACGTTGGTTTGGTTACATTGATGGAATGAACAACGCAAGATTAATGAAGCAAACATATGTGGATGAGATTAGAGGTAAGGCCGGGCCTGGTAGGCCGTGTAAAACTTGGCTGAATGTAGTAGAATGTATGATAAAAGAAAGAAAAATAAGGAGATTTAAAAATAAAAGGACATGTCAGAGAGAATGTATGAATCTTGCGGAAGCTAGGGAGGTATGTAGAGATTGGAGAGCATGGAGAAAGATTGCAAATGAAAAATAAATAAGAGGCAGGGATTGTTTTGCCTACCTCGCAAGCGAATGGCGTAAAGGTTATGCTATGTTATATTATGTTAGTCTAACCAACAATAATTCCCTATATAATCCAAGCGGTTAACTTCTATATAACCGCTACTGAACGTTTATGTAGTTATCAACCGCAATACAAACAACTTCATACGCATACATATTATGTTACTTAAAAAAAACACTTTTCAACCACCATGAAATTTAATTCCTTTCGAAACTGCGATAACAATTTCAGGTAACAACGTTTTAATTTATAATTTTACATATAATATTTTAAATATCTTAATATTCGAAAAATAGGATCTACGACAAATTTCAACCACACGTGACAAACACCAATAATATTACTTCTTCACGCATATGCAATCATTATTTATGTAAAACAAGCGCAATAATGTGCTAATCACTATTAGCGTGTTATTAGGCCATTAGGGTAATATAGGTACTTTTACGTGTACAAGTAAGTTACCATTTTCTAAAAATTTTGTTCCTTAAACGTATGGTAGCAGTACGCCACTGATAACTGTCCACTAAATTAAATAATTAAAAAAATACTTTTTAAATGACTTTGTAATTAAATCAAGGACTAATTAATGTACTATTCAAAACTAACTGCTATGAGATTAGCCAGAACTGTTTGATTGTAACACCATCTTAGAATTCAATAAACTCAAGACCGTCATACCTTAACCCTACCAGTGTCTAAATTAACTTTATTTTAGTTTCTTATGTTTGGGGTGTTACTTTTTAATATTGAAAATAAAATTCCAACAATTTTGTTCTACGTGTATAATACGTAAAGAGATAAACAGTAAATCTCATTATGTAGGAATATAAATAATAAAATGTAGGTTAAACACTTACTTTTGATTATGTCAATACACAAAAATATGTCAAGATAAAATATAACTTTGCACTTCAAAATAGTGGTTCACTAAATTAAAGTAGTAATATTGACACTGATTATTTAATATACATTAAAAAGTTAAGAATGTAGTTTTAAATCATTTTTAATGGGTCAGGCACAGTAGGAGAATTCTGATTCTTGAACATGGCGCTACTGCTTGTTCAATTAAGTCAATTATTAAAGATGCTTACGTAGTTAAAAGGCCTGCGCTTGAGATCTGCATCGAACGAAATTTAAATCCTGCACATAAAAAAGCGTAAATATTGTACTAATAAAATGTGACAAATACGCTAATTCCAAAAATAGTTTTCAGTTCAGATCGCTGATAAAACAATGTTTATAATAATAAGATATGAACAAGATTGAAAACATAATGAGCGTATGTTATTTTGTTGTTAAGAAAGTATTTAGCATTTAACAAGCAAATTAAACAAATGACATTTATGGTGCTATTAAAATTTTATTTGATCAATTTTACTATAATATTAAGTCTCTACACGTGTTATATCAACAGTGAGTTTTAAATTAAATTAATTAAAAACGTTAATGTCTAATTTTAACAAGTTGGTTACGAAAATGTATAATGTACCTACATATTCTTTTGCTTCCATAAACTTCAATAAAAATGTTTTGCAGTGGGAGGTCTATAATATGGTAGAATATTTCTTTATTTATTTTAATGTCGTATATTTTATTTTTTCTACACAGCGAAACACATTGTCCATTTAACAAACTAGATGATTTGTTACTACGTGTGTTCAAATATCCATTTTATCCCATTACAAAATTATATACAATGACATGCTGTAAATAAAAAATGGTCTGTGCTGCTCAGGCTTAAATTATCTCCAATTATCCGAAAAAGATTTATTCTTTGTTTGCCACACGATGACGTAACCATTTTATCTTAATTCAGCCTCTGATAAGCAAGTACTGGGATAACTATAATTAAGATTGATAAGTTTCAAAAATGAATTAGCGCTCTCGTGAATTTATACAGGGTGTGCCAACTAAGATGAAAAGTTCGATAATTCTTTTGTTTCTATAGCTTACACACAAATTATCGTAATACAGGTACGAATCAAACTTAGGTTTTTTTTTTTAATTGGAACTGTAGGAATTAACAAACATTTATTGATGCCACACCCTGTATAGAACTTTTTTTTTGATGACGCTGCACAATTAATGGTAGGGGTTATGAGAGACAACAAGATTCGTAGATGGTTATAGTTATTTTTTAAGGCCATCCAAGTTATATAAATTAAGAGAGAATAAAAATATAGTTACGGTGAAGTTTGTTTTATTATAGGAAACGACTCCCATAGCTCAGAAGTGGGATTACGAGGTTTTAAACGAAATATTAGAAGATGGAAAACGAATTGCAAGGTGCCGAGCCACCACCCATGGGTAACGTTAAATGAAATATTACGAGAGACATTGCAAATTATTTTAAACGAAAGTGTAAGCGTAGGTGTACGAAATAATACTGGGAACGTAGTTCCTACACCGTCACATAAAGAATTATCCTCGTTATTGTCTGAATTTGACGGTGCGAACAAAAATGGAGAAGCATGGATACGCAAGGCTGACCTCATTCAAACAACATATAATGTACCTGATGATGTTATGAAATTAGTTATAAAAGGCAAATTAATAAAAAATGCCAATAATTAATTGGTTTCATTCAAAAGAGGAATATATTAGCATGCCCTTATGCTCATTCAAAGAACATTTTACAACATTTTTTACGAATAGACCGAATAAGATGCTGGCATTCCGAGAATTTGAAAATTGTAAGTGGAGCAAGAAAGAAACATTCCAAAATTATTTCCATGACAAGATGCTCTTAGCAAATCGTGCAGCAGTTAAAGAAGATGATGTAGTGGATTATTTAATCGATGGTTTAAACGATAGAACAATACAATCACATGCACGAATGCAGCAGTTCTATTCAGCAGAAAATTTCTTACGAGCAATGAAGAACGTGACGTTAGAAGACAAAAGCAGTAGGAGTCGACCAGAACCTGGCTCTGATAACAGAATAAGAACACATTTAACGACAAACACACAAGAGAGAAGACCAGAACATGTTTCCAAATGTTTTAATTGCAATTTAGAAGGTCACATAGCATCTCAATGTAGAAGACCCAGAAGAGAAAGGGAAGCTGCTACAACTGCGGATCATTACACCACCACATTAGAAACTGTCCGACCTCAAGGACAGCCGAAAGGCAACCGGCTGACTCCACGACACATTTAGTTAGTAATACCAAAGGTATGAACTCGTTTATAATCCCATTTAAATTTGATTTAGTTGATGAAATGAATTCTAAGTTTACTATGACACTAAATTCGTTGCTAGATACTGGTAGTCCGATTAATTCAATTAAGGAAAGATATGTTTTTAGCAATTTAATTGAAAGCAATGTTAATGGCATCAACTATACAGAAAAAAGGAAAAGGCCACGTATTTCATTCCCTCCTCAAGAGGGAGGGCGGGCTGCTCGAGCTTTCCGAGCTCCTTCAGCCACAATCATGGATTCCCAGCATACATACATACATTACGTATATATGCATGGTGGGATTAAGGATGGGTGTGGTCAGGATAGGATCGAAAGGAACGGATTTAAGGTTCTGAGGGGGGAAATACTACCCCAGCATTCGCCTAAGCAGCCGCACATGGCGTGTCTATACGCAGTGACCATGCCGCTACATGTGTATGAGGAAAACCCCCTGAAAAAACCTCATACAAGGTAGACGGTAACGGGAATCGAAACCATTACCTCCCGACTGCTAACCAGATCGTGTCACCACTACGCTACCAGCTCGGTAACTATACAGGCATCAATGGTTTCCATTAACTATTTTAGATACTGTAGAATTACAAATTTTAGATTATTATGTTAACACTTTATTTCATGTAGTACCTGATAATTGCATGTCTGTCGGCAGCTTGTTAGGACGTGAATTTATTGTAAATTCTGGCTTATGCATAAATTATGACAATGGAACATTAAAATTAACGAAAGGTACAACCAAACATGAGGCAGAATTTACAAACCATTTATTAGATACAGAAATTTTTAACATCGATTATGATTTTAAAGACAAACAAGATTTAAAAATTGTTAATCGAAACATTAGTTACGAAAATTTTACCGAACTTTATAATTTATATGAGAATACTTATGTTAAGCAACGTAACCTTAATGTTGAACATAATAATTATGAAATGAAAATAACGTTGAAGTCATAAACCTATTAATTACAAGACAAGAAAACTTTCATTCGGGGATAAATTAAGGTTACAAGAAGTTATTCATGATTATTTAAGACAGGGCATAATTAAGGAAAGTACTTCGGAATATTGTTCACCTATAGTGTTAGTCAGGATAAAGAATAGTGATAAGATCAGGCTCTGTGTTGATTACCGTGGTTTGAATTCCATAACGGTACGCGACGATTTTCCAACACCTTTTATCGAGGATCTTATAGATTTATTGCGAGGGAAAAAATGTTATTCTGTGTTGAATTTAAGAAATGGATTTTTCCATGTTAAGGTAGCTGAAGAGAGTAGGAAATACACCGCGTTTATTACGCCTATGGGGCAATTTGAATTTTTAAGGGTCCCATTTAGTCTAACGAGTTCGCCTAGTGTCTTCCAAAGATTTATTTGAAAAATTGATTAGGTCCGGAAAAATTGCCATTTATATGGATGACATGTTGATCGCAACTGACTCGATCGAGGAACATTTTGAAAGATTGGCAGACATTTTTACAATTGCGGCAAAAAACAATTTAGAATTTAAGTTAGATAAATGTAGTTTTTTGAATGATTCAATTAGATATTTAGGAGATCTGATAACGGAACAAGGGATTTCACCAGACCCCGATAATGTTAAGGCTTTGATTAGGTGTAAAACACCTACCAATGTTAAGGAGGTGCATCGTTTTATCGGTCTGGCAAGCTACTTTCGAAAATTCATTCCCAACTTCTCGATCATCGCTAAGCCCCGCTATGATTTATTAAAGAAGAACACAAAATTTGTGTTTGGACCAAAAGAATTAGAAACTTTCGAAAGATTAAAGGAATTGTTAACTTCACCGAACGTTTTGTCGATTTACTCACTATTATTATCAACAAAATTGCATTGCGAGACAAGTTCGCATGGTTACGGCGCGATACTTGTTCAAAAGCAAGAAGACGGTAATTGAAAACCGGTGTTTTATTTCAGCAAACGCACCACTGACGCCGAGTCTAGGTACCATTCATTCGAACTAGAATGTTTGGCTGTCATTTATGCCATAAAACGTTTTCACATTTATTTGGCCGACATCAAATTTGCAATTATGACTGATTGCGACAGTTTCCGCATGACACTTTCAAAATAAGATCTTAACCCCAGATTATCCCGATGGGCTCTCTTTTTAGAAAATTAGAACTATGAGATAAGCACCGTACTAACAGACAGATGGTTCATGTTGACGCTTTAAGTCGATTGCATAATATATTAGTAATAGAAAATAACACTTTCGAACAGACTTTAGCATACAGGCAAGTTTGCGATAGAGTAATTGTTGAATTACGTGATAGGCTAGAAAATGAAGAAGATAAACTATATGAGTTTAGGAACGGATTAGTTTACCGAAAGGAAAGAGATGAATTGTTATTTTATGTACCAAAAAGTATGGAAAATCAAGTATTAAAAAATTGCCATGACGATCTTGGTCATGTAGGGACGCGCAAGTGTGTAGAGTATATTAAGAAATGTTATTGGTTTCCTAATTTATCAGAAAAAGTAAAAACTTATATATCCAGTTGTTTAAAATGCATCGCTTATTCACCTGCGAGTGGAAAATCAGAGGGTTTCTTACATAGCATACCGAAAGGTAATGTGCCTTTTGAGGTGGTACACATTGATCATTACGGTCCTTTAGATAAAACTAGGAAATCTAATAAACACATCGTAATAGTGGTCGATGCGTTCACAAATTTTCACGTTTGTATGCGTGTAAGTCTCCTCAGGCTAGTGAAGTTGTAAAACATTTAGATAAATATTTTCATGATTACAGTCGTCCAAACCGTGTTATAAGTGATCGAGGTAGTTGTTTTACATCGAATATGTTTAAAGATTTTTGTGAGGAACATTATGTTCAACATATTTTGATAGCAACGCATACACCGCGTGCAAATGGGCAAGTAGAGAGAGGCAATAAATTGATTACGCCAATGTTAGCAAAACTTACAGATTCGGTTGGTTCATCAAATTGGGATAAAGTTTTAGTAGATGTAGAATTCGCACTTAATAATACCTTTCATAGAGCAATAGGTATGACACCAAGTGAATTACTTTTCGGACGAAATCAAAAAGGTAATAACATAGACTGTGTTAGAGAATTTTTAGAAAACCAAACGACACTGAACGTGACTTAATTAAATTACGTAATACAGCCCTCAAGAATATTAATAAAATTCAGTTGGAGAACAACTTAACATATAATAAGAAACGCAAAAACGCAGTTTTGTATGAGGTAGGTGACGTTGTTATGATTAAGGATAATACATCTAGTAGCTCAAAGTTGGCTCCAAAATTTAAATGTCCTTATGAAATAAAGAAAGTGCTATATTTAGAGAGATACATCGTTGGGGATATTGATGGTTATCAATTAACTCAAACCCCTTATGAAACTATTTGTGGACCCGACCAATTAAGGCATTGGTCTTGAAATAATTTTTATGTTCAGTTTACTTAGGGATAGCTGGGTTAGCTTAAGAATATATGTATTAACTTATGTTTAACCAATTTATATACGTGTAGATTTATGTGTTTATGTAATACTTTATGTCGCAACCTTATGTTTATTTATGTTATTTTATAATGCGTAGATTAGTTATGTATTACGGATTTAAGTTAACGGATCTGGACGATCCTATTGTCAGGATGCCCGAGCTGTAGGAATTAATAAACATTTATTGATGCCACACCCTGTATAGAACCTTTTTTTGATGACGCTGCACAATTAATGGTAGGGGGTTACGCACTAAGTTAGGTTATGAGAGACGAATGGTGGTATCAACAAGATTCGTAGATGGTTATAGTTATTTTTTAAGGCCATCCAAGTTATGTAAATTAAGAGAAAATAAAAATACAGTTACGGTGGAAGTTTGTTTTATTATAGGAAACGACTCCCATAGGAACACCTGTATATTATTGTAAATTCAAAAATCCCACATCTTTCTGACTTTTTTAATATAGGGTTTGAATATATTAAAGAAAGGAGAGTAATCATGGATCTCATTAATGTTATAAAATATAGGCTGTTTCATTTGAATTAAGAAAGAAAATGAAACAGCCGAGTTTTGAGTAATCCGATATAAAAATCGCCAGTTATTAAATAAATAACGATAAGTAATGATACTAGACCATATTCTTAAACTCAACTGGCCAACATAACTTTTTCTGACCGAGGGCGTTGTACTAAGAAGGACGCTCTACGTTTTGAATTGAGGACTTGCGCCAAAACGCGATAAGCCAACCAACATCTACCTAAAAACGCAAGGTAGTGATAGTCTAAATGTTTTACTAATTTTTACGTGCATGCAAAATTGCACAAAACATGCATCATTACAAGGAAAGCATTAATTTATACAAACGCATATGTAATAGTGATTAATGGAGAAAGGCTTTAATGTCATTTCAATCATGTACGAGAAAATAGGTGGTTAATAATTATCTTTATCTATCATAAATGGTTTTCTATTATACACGAGTGCATATATAAAATATCCATGGATCGCTAGAGAAAGTAATGAGAGCAATTACGAAATTACTTTCTTATAGTGAATTTGTATTTTGAAAAGAATAATAGTGGTTCTCCTTTTGTTTGTAATTTCTTAATTATGCAAAGATATTGTACCTACATGCAAATGTAAAAATGAATACTAGAGAAAGGATTTAATGTGCAACAATGTAATAAGAATATAATTAGTAGGCATATCTAATTCCTAATAAATGCAAGAGAAATTGAATTATTATTTAGTGACGGAAACACTAAAATAAAATTGGAAATGTAAGGTATTTTCTTTCTGTGGTTTATTGTACTTAAACTACTTAAAAACATTATTAAAAATCTGGAGTGTCTCCACGCAACAGATCTGTCGTTCAATAATTGTAATAGTGTTTTAAGATGGACCTTCAAGTATTAAGATGGGTAATGTACAATGCTTTGCATTTAAAACAAAAAATCAAAATACATTTGTAAGTAGTTTCTAATGTTCAACGCTTGTAAAAATTTTGAATAAGTACGCCATTTTAAAATGTAAATGCATACTGAAATAAAATTTTATAACAATTTTAACGCAGAAAAGTAATTTCCTCTTCGGGGGTTAGAACTTAGATTCCTTTCATTACCAATCCGATCACTAGACCGTTTCACCAATTGCTCCATTTAGTTTTAACGTATACAGTTAGAATATTATTAAATACGTACATCTGTTAATTTTTACTATGTATGTCCGTTTTTATTTCGATAATAAAGTTAAAACTACGTACATATGCGTTTTTCATGATTTTTTTTGATTCTGCAACATCAGTCGAACGTCTTGGTTAAAAGTCTCAACTCAAACTGGACAGATGTAATTATTAATAATAAAATGTATTGTTAAATGTAGCTTATGATTCTTAGAACCTAAATAACTAATTAAATTTAAATGACAATGATTTTAAAAATTAGTATCATTTTAATGAGTTTAAGGTTTTTTAAACTGTGGTTTAAATGATCCAAACGACGCTATGCCGCTATAAATAGCTGTTGTCAAAGGTATTCCACATTGTTTTTTTTTTTACATGAAATTTATCCAAAAATGGAAAAAGATTATAGTAATTCCAAGGTTTGTGGGACATGAATAAACACATTTTTGGGAGTTTTGTTGTATTTGTACAAAAAAGCACTGCACATACAGACATACTTACTTTATAAGTTGGTAAAGACATTTTTTTATTCAAATTAAATTTATCGAGGAGACACGCGCAGAGGTTAGTTTGTTTATAGAAATGTGACGTCATACAAAAAGTCGACCAGTTTTAGCGCGAAAATTTAAACAAAATTATTAAAATATTGGTTTCACAATAAGTATCCATATTTAATTACAGTCTCAATATTTTAAAACTATTTTTTTTTTAATTATTTATACAATTCCTGGTGCCTCGATCAGCTTGAATTTGTATATCTAACAATTATTTAGTGTCTTTCATGCACGCACGCAAGCACGCGCCCACATGCACACACGCACGAAAACGCACAGCCACATGAAGACGCACACACCAACGCACGCACGCACACACGCACGCGCACCCACGCACGCTCACTCACACTCACACTCCGCGCTCCGCGCTCCTCACTCCGCACTATTGAAAATAAAGTAAGAATTTTGACAGTATTTGACCGAACATTAAGGTTAAGGGCAGTCGCCAACTAGATGAATCAAACAATATCTTACTTTTAAAATCATTACCTACTAGAATGTAAACAAAAAAAATTTCCATAGAAATTTTGTAGAAAAATCTTAATAATTTTTTAATAGTTAATTTTAGGCTCATAGTTTTTGATAGAAAATGAAACGTTATTTCACATAAATACAAATTATACAGTATATATTTATATTTAAGTAAGTGGGTTTTTGTTTAAAATATAAAATAAGAATCCTTTTCCTAAACACCCTGTACTAAATATCGAAATCCTACACTGTGCAAGTGCAAGCCTTAAAGGTCAGAATAAATGGATATAAATCTGTGTTACTCAAAGTAAGGGGTTTCCGTGTTTTTATTTCTTGTTTAAATTAAATATTTTTCTTAAAATCACAATTATCACAACAGATGTAGGGAACGTTGAATAAAGTTGGCTTAATTTTTAACGTATAATCTAAAAATGACATAAAATACAGGGCGTTGTATTTAAAAAAACCTAACTTTGATATATTACAATTTTATGAACCACCTGGTATAATTGAAAATGATTTAAAAAAATAGTCATTAATTTACATATGTAACAAACAAATTTAGCTGATGTCTCGTACCGTTTACCCATAAGAGATCGAGGGAATAGTTATTAACCACCCTGTATAATTACATAATAAAACTACGTACTATGCAAAAATGAAGCCGAACATTTTTCAGTTGTCCTTCAACACTTTTATTCTATTCTAAAACAAAAATTGCAATAAGTTATTAAGGATTTTCACTTTTTTAAGTAATGTCTAATGCCTTGTATTAAAAACAAAAAGTCAAAATACGTTTTTTAAGTAGTTCTTAATGTCTAACGCTTGTACAACATTTTGACTATGTACGCCATTTTAAAGTATAAATGAATATTAAAATCAAATTTTAAAACAATTTTAACAAAAAAAAAGCAATTTCCCCGTTGGGAGTTAGAACATAACATACATACACACACACGCACACGCACACACGCCCACACGCACACACACAGACTTAATGCCAAAAATGGTCAAAATGGATTCAGGGACCCTAAAAACGTGAAAATCCGTCAAAATCTTGAGGTCGAATTTTTTCATGATCGCAACACTTTCCCTTTACTATACTTCGTATAGTATACGGGAATGTAACGAGACAAAGAAATTTTAATGTAAGATAAGTAAAAAATTATTCAACCTCGACATGATTCTCATCTCAGCCTCCATCATTCACTAAAAATTATTCATGGGTTTACCCCTACATTTCGCAACTTTTTTTAAGACCACCACCGGGATATTGTTTTTTCGGTATGCAGAAGCATACCGAATGCAAGCATACACGTACGCACACATACACGCTAGGTTTAGTGAAAATTGTCTTGTAATATAACATCTATGTGGTACCATGGAGATACATAAACAGTATTTATTTTACTTTAAACCAAATTTTAAAACGTTATGTACAATTTGTTTACTTGAGTGTAGAAGACAGTGTGCGAAAATTATACTTTTTATGGAAAGGATTTACCGAAAATCAATGTTAATAAAGAGAATGGATATCGGATTGAATTAGTGTGGTCTAAGTAAATGGGGAAGTTGGTAGTGACGAAGAAACCACAATGTAGTAGCTTGAAGACGGAAAGGACTGATTCGTTAATGGTATGCGAAAATCATGAAATAGAATCACAGATAAAGAATAAAAGAATAAAGGTAATGTTATATTTCCTCTTATCAATCTATCAAATAGCATCATTTTATTTAATTATAAACAAACGTGCCATTAAACAGTACAAATTATGAGCAAGGTAGGTGTTTGTGAAGAAGGTGCGTTATGAAGAGAGCCTACTTTTGAATGTTATGTCGAATTAATCGGTTGTTGTAGACAATACCAGAAGAGAATTAAAGGTGAACGATATGAACAGTGTGAACGTTATGAACATTAAAAGTGGTCGTTACGAACAAGGCAGTTATTCTGAACAATATCTGTAAGTGGCTCTTATAAACACACTGGGCGTTACGAACCATGAGTATTGAGGCTAAGACCTTTTAAATCTAGAAAATTACTAATCCTATCTTGATCCTTCACAATTGTAAATTTTATGTTCGAAAGTAACCTGTTAACATTAACCAAACACTCAACAATAAAATCTGATGAGCCATCAAACCCTGCTAAAATATCAACATAACGAAACAAGGCTACAGTCTTATCAGAAATATATAATTTCAAAATTTGAGGTTCTAAATTATCCAGACAGATATTAGCTAAAATTGACGTAATTAGGGCGTACATAGGTAAACCATTTTTTTTTAATAAATCTTATAGAATGTGAAATAATTTTGTTCAACCAGAGATCAAACAACTGAATCAACTCCATTATTGTAATTAATTTAATATTATTAATAAACAAAAAATTAAATAAATCAATACACTCTTGAGGCAGTATTTTAGATAACATACTAGTAACAATAAAACGTACGAATCATTTATGTAATGGTAATTTTATGTTTTGCAGTTTATTAATAAGACTATTCTGATCTGTACTTTAAATTGTTTGTTATTACGTAACTATAATTTTGTTTTTGTTATGAATGTGACTATTTATTTTATATTACTTTTCTGATGCTTTTAAAACATAGATTTTACAAATATGCGCATAACTATTAAATTTTTAGGTAAAACGCAACCGTAAGTCTTTGCGTAAGTAAAATCATGTACCGCAACCTTTGTAAGCAGATTATCTCTCGTAAAACTTACCATTCAGTACCCTCATTAGGAAGAAAAATATTTTTGAAATTTTTAAATCTGAAATGGGTTTTAGTAGTTTTAAACAAGAAAGGAATTTCTAAGTAAAAGTGAATTGTCTAAATTAGAAAAACCTTAATCCTAATAGAGGGGTTCTGAATGTTCCATCTCAAACACTTGCGTAGGTACCTACCGTTCATTGAAAGTACGTCAACCTTCGTCTGCTTATGGAAATGTTTCATTTCTTCTTACAAATGTAATTGTTTATGTAAAAGATTAAGGATTAGAAGAAACCCTTTTGAGTTATGCATAGGTATTCACATAGTTAAGGCACATAAATGCGGGTGTATCATATATTTCCAATCTCTTACTTGCATAATGTATACAAATTCAATTATATAAGTAAAATTAGTGATTCATTATTTAAAATGTCTCTGTGCATTTTGTAAATAATTAAGAATAACAAAAACTACATAATCACTTCGGAATCACTTCTAATTACACACACATTAAGAAACTACTAATACAAGTAAAGTGATTAATTTCGTTTTGTGATAAATAGTATAATTCATTTTTAATTTACAATTAACTTATAGGCGATTTTGAATAAAAAAAATTTTAAGAACGTTTAATTTGAAATTACCGAAATTTTTTTGTAGGATGGCACGAATCGCGGAAAAAATACCCTGGAAAACATACCCCGCGAAAAAATTCCCTATGTAAAAATACCCCACTGAAAAAACTCCCGGAAAAAATACCCCGCAAAATAACCAAACGGTAATTCGAAAATTTTGCATTACCAATGGTATCAGTTTATGAAACACAGCAAATGCGTTTGAAAGGTCTCTGAGGATTATGTAGCAGGTACCAGAAACCTAGAAAATTTTTTTAAGTGCCATAGTCATAATATAAGATCTGTAGAAACTTTGTAAATAATATTGTAATACATATTACAATGTATAATACCAATACCTATAACATTAAACAATAAAAATTTTTTATCTTAATTTTTTTAATCTGCTTGTAAACGTTCTCTTATTCAAAATATCTTCTGTGTTTTTGACGTTTCGTGGGAGCTTGTTTTAATCAAATTATTATGAACAACACATAAAGAAGCTGCGTCTTTGTTTGCCTTTTTATGTGGTGCTATGACAGTTACTTTTATTGTTTGTGTTATCTCTTACCACGTCAAATACCTTTTATCATTAAATCATTATATTTACTCGACATATGTATGGAAAAAGGAAATATTGACGAATTTGAATTTAAATGTTTGAGACAATCGTAAATGGGTTTGAGTTTGAGGGGTATTTTTTCCGAGGGTATTTTTTCAGTGGGGTATTTTTTCAGCTGGGGAATTTTTTCATGGGGTTTGTTTTCCGGGTTAATTTTTCATGGGGTATTTTTTCCGCCGCCCGGATGGCATATGGTAGGTGACAAATAAAATTTGATTAATACTTTACTGATTAATATATATATATATATATATATATATATATATATATATATATATATATGATTATAGGGATTTTTAAACTCACGAAAACCATAAAGTTTCAGTAAGTGATGTGATTTCAATGTTTCCCTTTTATTAAGCATTACCGAGCTGGTGGCGTAGTGGTGACACGACCTGCTTAGCATTCGGGAGGTAATGGGTTCGATCTCCGTTACCGTCTACCTTGTATGAGGTTTTTTCAGGGGGTTTTCCTCATACACATGTAGCGGCATGGGCACTGCGTATATGCACACCATGGGCGGCTACTTAGGCGAATGCTAGGGTAGTATTTTCCCCCTTAGAACCGTAACTCCGTTCCTTCGGATCCTATCCTGATCACACCCATCCTTAATCCCACCATGCATATATACGTAATGTATGTATGTATGCTGGGAATTCATGATTGTGGCTGAAGGAGCTCGGAAAGCTCGAGCAGCCGCCCGCCCCCTTGGGGAGGGAATGAAATACGTGGCGTATATGCCATATTATTCAAATAATTGCAACCAATTTATACCACCAATTTACGCTAGGGACCTATGCCTGGTACTTTTGCATTACATGTCATGAAGACTGCAATAAGCATCAAACAAAAATATGTATGCCATTTAATACAATTTATATAACGTCCATAGCTTGAGGAGGAGAACTTAAAATAGTAATGTGATCCATCGGCATTAAAAAAATTGTATTTTGAGAATGTGTAGGGCTTATACATTCAAAATAATCTAAACAAGCATACTTTAATTGACTCGAAGTGAACTAACTCAGTTCAATACGAGAAACACGAAGCAGCAGCCGAAAGTTAAACAATCTCCTGAAGATGGCAAGTGGGATCTTGCCGAAACGCGTGCCAGAACCTGAAACACCATTTATATTATATTTATATATATATATATATATATATATATATATATATATAGACACACAGGGTGTCTAGAATCTACCCACGTTCTGTGGTTATCTTTGTTATTATAAGAGATACAGAGTCGGTTAAATTAGCAAAGTTGGGCAGAATTACATGATTTAAACCTACTACATCTCTTCGTGAAATTGCGAACGAGTGCAACACTTCCAAAGATGAAGCCTACGTATAGGAAATACATTGTATGTTGAAGATTATCAGAAAAGATTACGTTTTGCTATATGGTTGATTAAAGTCGAGCAAACAATCAATTCTCGGAAACCAATAATTTACCGATTAAGCAAAATTGACAAACAACGACATCTTCAATAGAAAAAATCATATCCAAAGAAAATCCTCACATTACTGTTGAGAGGAGAGATCAATATGCTTTTTCAGTAAACGTTTGGTGCAGTATTATTGGTACCAAAATCCTTGGGCCGTTTTTTTATGAATACAATATAAATTCCGGAAGATGTCTAACTTTTTTACGAAACGAATTTGAAGAAATTTTGAACGACCTTCCGTTGAACGTAATTCAAAATTTGAATTATTTTTAATACGACGGGGCACCAGCACACAATGGATTACTTGTGCGTAACTATTTACAGGAACATTTTAATAATCGAGGTCCAATAGCTTGGCCGCCGCGATCTCCAGACTTAACCCCCCTGGACTTTTTCTTGTGGGGTGAAATTAAAGACAAAGTGTACCGAGTTAAACCTGGTAATCTAGACGATTTAAAAAATAAAATTCAAACCCAAAATTTATTAAAAGTTCAAAACGAAATTTTAAAACGATGTCAAATGTGTCACTTCTATGATTGTGTTATCTGTTTATATTTTTTGCTGTTACTCTTCGTTGTAAGTTAAATTTATTTAGAACTTTTTTATTTTGATAATGTAGTACATTATTTCTTGTTGTTTCCACAAATTTAGTAGTAGAATATGAGCTTATTTTGTTATTTAAATGTTCACAGCGCACTTTAATTTGCTTAATAAATATTATAATTACCTTTTTTTTTTGAAAATTGTGAGTTAACTAATAATATTAAACATACAAAGCTATACATTTTTGAAACCAGAAAAAAATAAGCCATCGAATGAGTCCATAGTCACCAATAGTTGCCATTTCAAAAATGCAATGTTTCGGTTGTAGCTCGAAAACTTATCACTAAAAAAATTTTTATTCGCATTTTCCCATTTTGTGTAAAAATAGCTATCAAAAGTCTCTCTTATAACTTTTTCGTATTTTGAATATTAAAAAAGATATAGCCGATTGAAAATTTGTACGATTTTTAGTTATTTTCAGATGATTTTCAGAAAGTTGGCAACAATGTTGAATTTTCTTATCGGTATTTGAATTAGCATGTAATTCTGCCCAACTTTGCTAATTTAACCGACTCTGTACCTCTTATAATAACAAAGATAGCCATAGAACATGGGTAGATTCTAGACACCCGGTATGTATATAATCTGTGACATAAAAAATGCAACACCAAGATGACGTAATTTTTGGACCAAACTTGGCAGAAATGTTTAACTAGTCAAATGTAGTAATTGATTAAAATTTCATTCACAATAATCCAGTAGTCCTGGAAAATTTGACGTTTTACTTGTTGTAACAATTGAAATTATCGGGTGTATTTCTTAAGAGATTAAGTCGATTTCGGTATTGTTTTTGGTTGCAATTCTATTGTTTTTGTGTTCTTCTTTCCGGCAACGTGAAATTATCGACAACTGAGTGAATTCGACAGAGGTCGCATTATTTGCTTACGTGAAGGTGGTTTTTCATTCAGAGAAATTGCTAATCGTCTTAAACGTAATCAATCCTCTGTAGTACGGTGTTATCAAACATGGTCTTAAAAAGGTCAAGAACGTAGGAGAAGAGGAAGCGGACGACCAAGACAGGCAAATGTGGTCCAGGACCGCCATCTCCGGTTAATGGCATTAAGAGACCGATCCTCGAGTACAAGATCAATAGCCGATCAATGGTTTGGAAACGAAGAACGCCTTGTAACCCTTCGTACAGTTTACCGTCGCATTAAAGCTTTTGGCTTGCAGTCCTATCGACCACATCTTGTGCTCGTCATCGACGGCAACGTTTGAAGTGGTGTACCCTGCGACTGGATTGGGACGTGGAATCCCATAGGGTGGTCTTCAGTGACGAATCTCGATTCTGCTGAGGAATGCACGATGGTCGCATGAGGGTCAGACGTAGACGTGGAGAACGTCGCAATGTTCAGTTTTCTGTTGAGAGGCACGTGCACCACACTGTGGGTGTTATGATATGGGGTGCTATTGTTTATAGAAGCAGGTCTCAGTTGGTATTCATCCGAGGCAATATGAATGCCCACCGATATGTTGATGAAGTGGTAGACCCCATATCCTTCCATTCCTCCACGAGCTGGAGGACCCGATTTTCCAATAGGATAATTCCCGTCCCCACATTGCAAGGTATTCTATGGAGCGCTTCGAAGAGGCTAATGTCAATATCTTGTCTTGGCCACCCAGATCTCCGGACCTTTCGCCCATCGAACATGTGTGGGGCATGATGGGTAGAAGACTCAAGCAATTAGCCAATCCTCCACAGACATTAGAAGCTCTCCGGCATGAATTACAGATTGCCTGAGATGCAATACCTCAGGAAGAAATCGACCACCTGTTGGAATCCATGCCAAGAAGGGTGCGGGAGTGTGAAACTAATAGGGGTGGTCCAACACATTATTAATAAAAATGCCTTTATGTTTTATTTAATTTCTTTGAAAGTTTAACCTATTATTACATTTTACTAGTTAAACATTTCTCCCAAGTTTGGTCCGAAAATTCCAACGCTATATTGGTGTTGCATTTTTTATGTCACAGTATATACATATATATGTATATATATAATATATATATATATATATATATATATATATATATATATATATATATACAGTAAGTATACACTCTACATTATTTATATCTTTCTTGACTCTGTCTCTATTTCTACTTCTTATTTCCTTTCTTGTTGGAGCAGTTGGCAAATAACTGTAGTAGGACGACACCGTTAGTAGGGAATGCTACATCGTCAGGAGCACGATTTGGCTAATAACCGGTCTGCCCGCTATGTAAGTACTAAACAGAACACCAGAATTGCCTCGGATCGACCTGGCTACAAAGGGTGGTCAAGGTCGAAATATACAGGCCCGAATGCGAATCTAATGTATGAAAGGCACCTTGATATTCTGTATGTATCGGAGACAAAACGCAAAGGAAAGGATGCTGTGGAGATGGCGGATGACAGCCTAGCATTATGATCAGGCGTTGAGACTGAAATGCATGGCGTAAAAGGAGTTGGAGTGATCGAGAGTGAAAGAGCGAAAAGATGTGTTAAAGCAGTACGAATTGGTATCCTCCGGGTAGTGTGGGTTAGAATGAAAGTGGAATTTCGAAGCATTTCTCTCATTGCATGCTATGCACCGCTGAATGGAGAAAGAGACCAAGTGTGTGAGAACTTCTGGAATGATGTAGAGAACGTGTTGAACGGATGTCAGCCAAACGAAGAAACGGTGATATTGGAAGATATGAATGGATGGGTGGGTGTACAGAGGGATCATACTGAACGCGTTCTAGGAAAATTCGGAGACCAAAGAGTCAATGAGAATGGTGAACGCCTGGTGAACATCTGTGTAGAGAGAAACCTGTTCGTATCTAATACGTGGTTTAAACATAAAAATGTGCATATGTATACATGGCAAACAGGTGAATCTAAAGGTATGATTGATTTGATAGTGTATGGTGAACGATTTAGAAACCTGGTGAGAGATACAAAAGTATTGCGCGGATCGGAGTGTGGATCGGACCACTTTTTGGTTGTATCGAGAGTGTGTTTTGGAGTGGGTCTGGAGAAGGAAAGCAAACGTAGTGCAAACATCCAGGATTAGGGTAGATCAACTAGTAGATAACGGTGAGAGGAGAAAAAATATGCAGATGCTGTGAGTAAAGAGTTGAATGTGAACGAAGCAGTGTGGAACAAACAAATAAAAGACACTGACGTTGAAAGTGCATGGATAAGTTTGAAAGACTGTATTGTCCATTGCGCCGTACAGATGTGTGGAAGAACGACTATAGATAGACAGACAAAATGTGCTTGGTGGAATGAATCGGTAAAAAAAGGCAGTATGTAAGAAAAAAGATGCGTACGTGGCAATGATTGCAGCAAAAAATGAGACAAACAAATCGATTGTATGAGGTTTTACAGATTAAGTAACAAAGAAGCGAAGGAGTCAGTGAGAATAAGTAAAGAGGAAGTGGTGGATGTGGAAGGAGAGATAATGCAGAATGATTTTAAGAAAAACAAGAAACTCTTCTGGAAATACAAAACGTGGCCCAAAACAGAACGCTGCATGAGTGACGGATACGAGTAACGAAATAGTATAGGATGATTGTGAAGTGAGAAAATGCTGGCAAGAATATTTAGGAAATCTGTACGGTAGTGAGGAAAATAAGACTGAAAGGTTAAATAATCAGAATGGACAAGGAATTGTGAATGAAAGTAAGAAGGATATTGGGTTAAATGAGGTGGAGAAAACGGTAGGAATATTAAAAACGTTAAAGGAGTAGGCGTGGATGAAATCACTAGTGAAATGCTAAAGTATGAAGGTGTAAAGGTTATACGAAGATTGTTTGAATTATTCAATGTATACCTTAAGTCTGGAACAGTACCGAGTGATTGGAAGAGCGCGATCATTGTACCACTATATAAGGGTAAGGGGAACAAGAGTGATTGCGAGAACTACAGAAGAATAAGTTTGCTCAGCGTACCTGGTAAAGTATTTGGAAGAGTAATGATTGATAGAGTATGAGAAACTACACAAAGTAAGATTTGGGATGTGCAGGGCGGCTTCATGCCAGGGAGAGGATGTGTTGATAAGATGGTTGCTCTCCAGCAGGTGTGTAAGTGTAAAAAAGAAGATGTACTGTGCGTTTGTAGATCTGGAGAAAGCATACGACAGAGTGAATCGGGAGAAGCTGTAGGAAATATTAAATGAATATGGTGTAAGTAAATGTCTAATAAACGGAATAAGGGCAGTATATAACGGTAGCTGGGCATATATTAGGGTGAGAGGACGTGTGAGTGAATACTTTAATATCGTGCAAGGAGTGAGGCAAGGCTGTGTGATGTCACCGTGGTTGTTCAATGTATACATGGATAAACGTGTCAGGCAAGTATGTACCGATACAAATCGTGTAATAGTTGGTGACGTATATGTACGAGTTCTGGTGTATGCATATGGCACAGTCTATCAAATGATAGAGCGAATGGGCTACAAACTGCTCTGAGGAGGTTTGATATAGTCTGTGAGAACAAGGACCTAAGGGTAAACGTGAGCAAAACTAAGATTGTGGTGTTCAATCGGGAAGGTGAAAATGAGAGTAAAGTATTTACCCTGCAAGATTAAATGGTGGAATAAGTGGAAGAGTTGGTATATCTGGGTAGAATGTTCACTGGAGCAATGGATAGCGAGATTGGATAAAGGGTCAATGCTGGAAGGAAAGCGATTGGAACTATGTGGCCGATAATGAGAAACGAAAGCATCAGCATAGCTGCGAAACGAACAATCTATAGTGGCGTGTTTGTCCCGTCAGTACTGTATGTAAGTGAGACATGGGTATGTCAAGAAAAGCACGGAAGAAAAATAAATGCCGTGGGTATAAGATTATTACGAAACGCATGTGGTAAAACCAGAAGGTTTAAGATAAAGAATGAGTGTATAATGAAGGATTGTAGCGAGGAAAAAACGATGATAGATAGGTATAAAGGCAGTACACTACGGTGGTTTGGCCACATTGAGAGAATGAACAATGCAATATTAACGAAGCAGATATATGTGGGTGAGGTTAGAGGTATGGCCGGGCCTGGTAGGCCGTGTAAAACTTAGAATGTATGATAAAAGAAAGAAAGATAAGGAGTTTTAAAAATAAAGGACATGTCAGAGACGTGATCTTGCGGAAGCTAGATAGGAAAGCATGGAGAATGATTGTGAATGAACATATCTGTTCGATTAACCTCGAAAAGTTTTGTATGCTAAAAGCTATAGGTCTGGGATCTAAAAATACCACTAATTCTGTACCTCTATTTAGCAAATTCTCCAGCCTTTAATAGTAATGAATGCTAACGATGTTTATCGGAATTGGGTAAAGTTATTCTTGTAATGTAGTAAGTACTACGTTGATTTAAAGCTTAGGTTTGCGCGCCTAAGCAAATAATTAAGAGTATTTTCTGAGAACTTGGTTAAACTTTTTGAAACCCAAACTGCTAGGAAGATATGTTTTTAAAATTAAGATCCTATTATTTTGGTTGTAATTGTGCATTTTTATTTATGTATTGTACAAATTTAAATACCAATTACAGTTATTGTTGTCAGTACATGATAGTATTTAAAAACATTAAGTTGCCCAACAGGTTATATGATAACGTAAATATAAAAAGGAGCAGAATGGTGCTTCGTAATTTTAACTAATGGTATGTCTAGGTTTTTTAATATGTTTTTCTGCTAGACCTCGAAATAGAATGCTTTACTAATTGAGTATGTTAAGTTATCACATCATTGATCATGATTTAACGTATCAAGTTAAATTAAAACAGGATTAAATACAAATTTTTGAATTTATTCAAATCTTTGAAAATTGAGCGTTATCTTGAATGCTGTCTAAAAAATAAATTTGAGTAATTTACACTTGCGACTTGAAACGAAATTTTTTTGACAATAATATTTCAATTATCTGTTAATAAACTTTTTATGTCACTCAGGTAGATAGCCACAATTACTATTGAAACGTTTAAAGCTTGAAAAATTAGCTTTTAAATATACGACTTATTACCCAAAAAAGATAAGTATTCTTAATTATGAACATAAATCGTGATAGTTTTATAAATTTATTCAAAGGTGTTAGCTAATTTTTATGAACAAATGATAACAAAGAAAAACTTTTAGTGCAGATACCCACCTTTTGCCTTCATCTCAAATTCATTAAATACCGTTTAAACACCGTTTATCTTGCACAATTTTCAACGTGCTGGCTGTGTGTACAGTTGCAAAGTTTGGGAGAGGGAAGGGCGATAGCATTGAACTGCAACAGTGAATTTTAATGAATTTTGTAAAAATTATTGATTGGTAAATTTGAAAGTTCTTTTTTTTTGCGTTTATCGCTACTGTGCAGTAGCGGAGTCATAGTCCAACACCAAAAATTGTCTTTTTATTGCGTCAGGTTTCTAGAAACTTTTAAATTCAATACTTCTCTTCCTTTAGTTTTATGTTAATGTTTGTAATTCCGTATATTCATCAAAACCATTTTCTCTTGAAATAAGTTGTGATTGTTCGTATAATTTTCGATTTAGATGATTTTTCTAATTTAATCTGATTTAATACAAGTGAAAGAAGTTAAACGTGATACCGAGCTGAGGTAGAAAAATAAGACCCTAAAGGTAACAAAAACACCACTCTTATAAATAAGGTAACGGTAGACTTCATTCAAGTTGTCTTTATTAGGTTTTGAACTAAATACAACAAAGGTATACAAACTGGTAATTTTCTATATTAATAATAAAACAACTCTTATATAGAAGTAAACATTGTATAAAATTGTAAATTGAAATTTGTTTTGGTTTGGTTGGTAGTAAGCCGTACAATAAAGGTTCGGATCTGGAAAGAATAAACTTTTTTTTTAATTCAGTGAACATTTTTGTATTTAAGCAAACTACAACTAAGAAAAAGTTATAATTTAAATCTAATACATCTATGAGAATCGTTTATGTTTTACTTTTCATTTGCTTGCTTTCATTAAATCGACTCAAATTATCGAAAGTGAAAGAGTTGTTTGGATCAGATGGTTCAAATTTTTACTTTTGTTTAGGTAGCGTTATTAAATCACATTTTTATCAAATAATTTAAAGGAGAAAATGTATATTACATAATACCGGATCGTGTTGGAACTGTCACCACCCCAGAAAAGATAACTTAAGTATTCGTCGCTTAAAATCTAGTGAAATAATTAATGCTGTAGATATTTCAAAAGAGCCAATGTGAACTGAGCATGAAGAAAGTATTGACACGGTGAGTACCGCATTTCTTAACCATGCATCAAGAACGTGTGCAGATGCTGTTAAATGAAAAGAATGCTTGGTGATTTATTAGCACACATTAGACCTGTACACATTGCTACACACCTGAAACAAAATTGCTGTCAACACCGAATTGTTTACTCTAATTGTAAGAAAAAGTAATGACACCATTATGATTAAATACCTTTGATGTTATGATTAACTACATTTAAAACGACCAACCGATTAACTGTGAGCACTACAATTCAGACTAGGATTAGTACAAAAATATAGTTTCCATCGAAGAAAAGGAAAGGAAAGGCCACGTATTTCATTCCCTCCCCAAGGGGGAGGGCGGGCTGGTCGAACTTTCCAAGGTCCTTCAGCCACAATCATGGATTCCCAGGATACATACATACATTACGTATATATGCATGGTGGGATTAAGGATGGGTGTGGTCAGGATAGGATCGGAAGGAACGGAGTTGGGGTTCTGAGGGGGAAAATACTACCCCGGCATTCGCCTAAGCAGCCGCACGTGGTGTGCATATACGCAGTGACCATGCCGCTACATGCATATGAGGAAAACCCCCTGAAAAAACCTCATACAAGGTGGACGGTAACGGGAATCGAATCCATTACCTCCCGAATGCTAAGCAGATCGTGTCACCACCACGCTACCAGTTCGGTTAGTTTCCATCACGACAATGACTAAATCATCGCATTTCCCACTTTGTTTTCCTATTACGTCTGTTTAAACCAAATACAATTGTACAAATATTCTTCTATGAAAATAGGTAGAACAATTAGTTTTACCCGAAACTCCCACATGACCAGAAAAATCATTAAACGTTTATTGTTATTGACCCTCTGTTACTGTGGGTTTTAACAAACCAGTCCATATTCTAAGTTTAACTTTTTTTTTCTGGTTAATGTTAGGTAAGGAATGTACGTGTTAACGGCAACTGACTTCAAGTAAAATAAAATAAATTTAAAAAATATAATTCACAAATGTGTATTATTTAAAAACTGCAAGAACATTAGATGGCTACTTTAATTAGATACAAACATCTCGCAATCCACCGTACTTGGTCGAGACAAAACTAGGTTGGATAATCGGTGATAATCTGCCTTACACGCAAACGCAATTTGACGGTAATCTTTGTCACCTGTCAAACCAATCGTTAGATCAACAGGTAAAAAAATTCTGGATAATCGAGGATTGTCATTCACAAAATATTTCTAACCCGAAACAGTCAATATTCGAGGAATTATTTCTCAATACGCATACAAGTGATACTTCCGGTCGGTTCATAGTTAAGCTCCCCTTTGAGCCTGATAATCGACGTTTACGCCACTCACACGACCTAGTTGTAAAAAGATTCTATTTTGTAGATCGCAAATTAAACAGAGATCCTAGCCTCAAAATCGAATACTCAAACTTTATACAGGAATGCCTAGACTTGGGACACATGTCAAGGATCCCCTCCGACAACCCAAGCATAAAACAAGATTCGGTCTTTTATTTACCCCATCACGCAGTAATTAAAGATCTAGCGTTACTACTCGACTCCATGTAAACTTCCAAAGGAGTAAATTTAAATGATACATTTTTTTTATTGGTGAAAAAATTCAAGATGATTTAATAATCATGTCAATCCGTTTTCGGGTTTTTAAGTACGCGTTCTCTGCAGACTTAACGGAAATGTATAGGATGGTACTAGTCGCGCCCGAAGATCTTAATTTCTTAAGCATTTTTGGGCGTAATGAACATTGCAAACATTTACTCTTAATACAATCACTTATGTTACGGGACCAGCCGCATTCCTTACGATTCGATGTTTACAGCAATTAGCTGTAGAAGAAAAAAAGAAAGCCCTCTTGCACACGAGGCAATCCTGAATAGCTTTTACGTTGACGACTTACTAACTGGCGCTAACGATATTAGCCAAGCAGTTAATTTGCAAAAACAATTAACTAAGACGTTCGCTAAGGGTGGGTTTGAATTGCGTAAATGGGCGGCAAATTACACTAGATTAATACCAGAAATTTGTAAAACTCAAAATCAAGTATATTTAAATCCCTAGAAACAAATATATTAGGACTACTGTGGGACGTCAGTCAAGATGTCGTTAGGTACTCCATAAAATATTCCCTAAATAAAACGTTACCAACGAACTACACTGTCAGCGTTAGCCCAACTATTTGATCCTATGGAATTAATAAACGCCTCTTAAATCGCATACGGGGTTTGCGTATATTTACGCACAATTAACAGCGACGGTAATATTTCCGCAAACTTAATTGCTGCGAAATCAAGAGTAACGCCATTGAAGACACTAACGATTCCACGCTTGGAATTATGGGCAGAATTCTTACTAGCCAAACTATTAAAACAAGATTAAAGCATCCTTAAATTTAGAATTTCGTAGTTACCGGTACTGGACGCACTATAGTTATCTCTTGGTTGGCCGCTGATCCCTCCACCTGGATGGTTTTCGTAACAAATCGTATACTTTAAATTTAACATTTAACAGATGTAACATGCTGTCATCACATTTGTGGTACAAATAATCCTGCAGATATCATATCGCAAGGTATTTCGCCAGAACACTTAATTAACTCGGAACTGTGGTGGCACGGACCTAAAGCACTACCTATTGCTATACTATTTGAAAACGAAAATACAATAGAAATTCCCAAAATTCCTGAAAGAAGAGTAACATTGTTGCTGACTAACGCTCCCAAATGGGAAGTAGTTACTATGTTTTCAAAATTTGACAAATTAAAATCAAACTTCACGTCAGGTCAGGATACACGCTATATGATTTGGAAACAAAAAATGATATAGCTGTAAGGAATGTAGTATTCGATCGGAACCAAAAGAAGAAGGAAGTAGATAATTATACTAGTTATATACAGGATGAAAAAGTGGGTAAATCAGAAGAAAGTGAGTATGAGAGTGCAGATGAGAATGCATAAAAAAAACAAAATAGAAGGAAAGCCAAAAAGAGTAATTAATGATGAAAAGAAAAATAACGAAGATAAGAATAAGTAAATGCAAATCAAGAAAAAGAAAAATTACTAGACCTACATTGCAGGAGGATTATGAAATTGATATTTACAAGGATGGAGAAGGATTATATGCACTACTGACAAGCTACCAAGACGTTCCAATAAATTTTTACAATACAAAAAGGAAGAGAAAATGAAATACAATGGAAAAGGCAATATTTGAAGAACTAATAATTTTAAAAGAAAGTGAAGCATGGAAAATTTTACCTAAACCACGTAATGAAAAACCGTTAGACAGTAAATAGATTTTTACCAGAAAAGAAGTCGGAGAGAAGGAAAGCAAAGGTCATGTATTTCATTCCATCCCCAAGGGGGAGGGCGGGCTGTTTGAGCTTTCCAAGCTCGTTCAGCCACAATCATGGATTCCCACCATACATACGTACATTACGTATATGCATGGTGGGATTAAGGATGGGTATGGTCAGGATAGTTCGGAAGGAACGGCGTTAGGGTTCTGAGGGGGAAAAGAAATACGCAAAACCAGGTTAGTTATATGAGGTTTCCAAAAAAAAGGCAATTTTGAAGATATTTATTTACCAGTACTCAAGTTAAAACTATAAGAATTCTGTTATCAGTTGCTGCTCATAGAGATTACAATGTGCATCAGATGAGCGTGAAAGGAGTTTTTTTATATGGAAGGATTGATGAGAATGTCTACTTAAAACCCCCACCAGGATTAGTAATTCCACAGGGTTACGTTTTAAAATTAGAAAAGCTCTTATATGATCTAAAGAAGAGTCCAAAATATTCGTATGAAAAATTCACAGAAGTTATTACTAATTACGGACTTTACACGTTCACACAATGATTACTGTTTTTACAATAAAGGTGTTTTATATTTGATTTTATATGTTGATGACCTTCGTTTATTCGGACCTAGTAAGAAACACATAGACTTTCCCAAAAACTAAATTCAGAATGAAAGATTTAGGTAATAATAATGTATCTTGGCATCACACCATCATAATATATAATCTATACATTTGTAAGTAAACAAATACTTTTTTTTGTTTATTATAAATTAAATCATTTCAGGTGGAAAAATTGATAAAAGTTACAATTAGTTTGTTATTCTCAAGATTTATAACAATCCTTCTAAAAGCATAATTATTGCTTTGTAATGGACATAACCTTGTAGATACTTTACGGTAACATAAATATTTCTTCTACATGGTCATCGCTAAATTTGGAATTATGTCTGCCTATATTTTTGTTGTAGTATTCTTTGCAGTTTTCCCACGCCAGTTCAAATGGATTAAATTGACAGTAATATGGTGGTAACCGTAATACTCTGTGTCCACACTTATGTGCTATTTCATCTATTTCGTACACCTTATATATATATATATATATATATATATGCAGTGTGAATAATTTAGTGTTACGGGAATATCTCGAAAACCGTTTTACTATTTAAAATGGAATTTTAGGATATTAACATGTTACAAAGGGGGTGTTTTTGAAGTCTTAGTTAAAATTTTATGACACACAATTTTGTAAGTGGTGGGAGTGACGTTAACATTTCAAATAGAATGATATAATTTTTTGATCAAAATTGATGCCGTGGAGTCAGTTATGTATTACTACAACAAGTTTATTTACTGAAACCAGAAATATAAACAAATGGAACGAGCACTGATGGGTTCTGCAATATCACCCATCATTGCGAACTTATTTATGGCAAGCTTGAGAGAAAGAGCTTTAGAAACAGCCAAAGCCAAACCAAAATTATGTCTAACGTATGTTGATGATATATTTGCGTGATATAGACGCATGGGCAGAGGAACTGGATGAATATTAGGAATATCTCAACAAAGTGCACAACAAAATCAATTTTATGATGGAAATAAAAAGTGACAGGCAATTACCATTTCTAGATGTATTAATGCAATAGAGAAACGGAAGTTTAGGACACGCTGTGTACATAAAAGGAACACATACCAACAGACACCTAAATGCACAATCGCACCACCGTACTATGACAAAATAGATTCCCAGGAAACTACATAAAGAGAGCCACAAAAAGCAAGACAGAAACAGGAAGAGGAAAAGCCATAACTAATATCCGTCCAATGCAACTCAACGCTGTAGTTGAAATACATTTATAAGATCACTTCAATTAACAGATGAAAAACATCGACCGGTAGAATTACAAAACCTCTTTTCGATTTTACTAAAAAAACGGTTCAAACCAAATTAATAAAATATTAAAGAACCAACAAACACAAAGTACAGTTGCACATTAAGCGACCAGACAACAATAATAAAAAGCTACTCATGTATCCCCGATATAAAAATGAGTTCAAAGTCGTTTTCAAATCATACAAGACCTTCTCCCATACACTCCTTAATCTGAAAGGTAAAGCTTCTGGCGAAAACATGATGTATCGATTAGACAAAAAGTTATATCATCACCTTTAGCAAGTCATGCAATAAAAACTGGACATCAGATTAATATTGACGGAGTTAAATTAATCTCTCCAGAAAACACACTACAATAGCGTATAATTAGAGAAGGCTTTGAAATAGAAAGACCACCTCAATCATTAAACAAAAGGGATGAGGGCCAACGACTACCACGTATATGGAAACCTCTTTCACGAAGCATAACACCAGTTGCGTTTTATAATTCATCAAAAATGACACCAATTGTTCATAAGTGATTCTGTACTATAACGACATAGTCCTGCTACACGTAGTCACGTACGTAGATCTCAATCTACTGATATAGAACATTAACATTAGATATGTCAATATACCCTATTCACGTCAACTACGTATGGCGTTATTTTTAGATATGTTTCCTTCACTATGAGGAGATTAGTGTATTTACTGTCCTATCGTAGTAGGGAATATTGACAAATTTTAGTTTTTTAATACACACCAAACTATTTTTCTAAAAATAATAACGTTGCCATCCATCCTTTTCATTAGCGCCAATTTTGAACTTCTCACAAACATCTTAATGCATTTTGAAGTTTTTAAAATATATGGTCCGGAACAACACATGGTCTTCCAACCTACAAAATGGAAATTAAAAGAAATGAAATAATTTTAATAACATTTTTTTTAGAATAATTATTCAACCTTTTTTATAATAAGTTTATTACGATAGGCAACGTTGTAAAAACAAAATACAATAATCTATGTCAAACAGATTTTTAAAACTTTTATGTCAGATAAAGGTTATAGACGTCGAGATGCTAACTTAAAAAAAATTCCAAAGCCGCTCGCTTCTATAAAAATATCATGACAGTTTCAGCATTTCCAATCGCATTTATTTAATTTTTACCGGACCGCAAAAATTTGATTATTGTAATAAACGTTGTTACCGCGATAGATAATTAATGGATTTTTAATATCTTGATAAATACGTCACAAATTTTCGGAATGTTTTATTGTATACATTTTTGTATAAGAAATGCGGGATTGTATGTAACTGATATTTAGGGTTGAAAAACACATGTTGGGGTTTAAGTAGCAGGTGTACGCTTAAAAACTGCTTTACTGAAGGGGCGTAACGAATCATTGGAAATTCTTATGCCCACATTCTTGATGTAAAAATGTCACTAGTTAGTAATTAATTACTAACGGTATACACTGCAATCAAAGACGTTGTTTGGTACTTGGAAACTCGAGACCTAAATGTAGTGTTTGTTACGGACGAATGCATATTTTTAAAATTAAGATGTCGTGCAATAATTAATATGAAACTGTTCCAACGTAAATTAATGTTGCTTGTTTTTTTAATCACTTTTCAAAGACGGAGCTTGATTTTCGGGAGTAGACATGGTGAGTGGAAACCAGAGGGGACGGCAGTTTCAGCTAGAGTGTCAATCGAGCAAGATTGGTTAATTAAATACCTTCATTGTAAACAGTTCGTTTTTTAAAATATTTCTTGCGTGTAGATTTTCTTTCGAATTCGCCAAGACTAAGTTGCCTTTTCTTCCGGGGGTTAGTTGTAAAGTGTGTTTCAAATATTAATCTATAAATAACAGTCACCCTTTTTTGAAGTAAACCGTGTATGTTAACGATTTGTGTCTGTGATCAATTAAATTCAAATGTAAGTAGGTATTTTTATATAAATGAAAGCTCGTAGCAAATAATTTTTCAATCCTATGTAACGTATTAAAAATCAAACATTGCCTTGCAAAGGTATCTTATTCGCACGCGGGCTCATTAAGCTGAAATCTGCTAAAATAAAAGACAGTACAGGGCTCCCTCACTCTGGTATTTGCGTGAATTAGCATTGTTGTTTATATTTATATTTGTGTAGAGGTGGGCTGGTGAACGGGTACATGATACCCCTGGTTATTAATTGTAAAAGGCAATTGCTAAGTGCTCCCGTGACTAGATAACCATTAAACATCTCGAATTTTATTTTTATTGTTGTATAGATGAATGTGTAACCTGAGAAAGGGGCGCTGTATTTTTTCTAACGCACTCAAACTTATATATCGGTCACGATGTTATGATCTATTTATAACTTATTGTTTTAATGAGTTTTTTGTCAGTTTGTTATAATTTCTCTTTATATATAATTTCTTGTAACTGTGCCTCTTTATTTTATCCTTTAGTAGTCACTAAACAACACTTACCTCCTCCAGCCTATCTAATTCAGATAGCACAACGTACCTACCACTAGACGACCACTTCGTTTGATCAGATTTGAGGTTTGCGAGTAATTAAATATCAGACTTGTAAATAAATTCTAATGTTTTAATTATTGCCAGGAAAGTCAAAGTAAGGCAAGCAATTACTTTGAGTAATAGTAACATTATTGTCAGTAAAGTCAAGATAAATCACTTAGCGATTGTTTTCTTCTTCAATTTGCATTCTTGCAAATAAGTTCAAATCACACTTTTCAGGATAGGGTACCTGGGGGACGCTACAACCTTTGGTATCGTATTATCTGCAACTAATTGCAGTAATTCTTTTTTAAACATAAGCTATGTTGTGCTTTAATTGATTCACATATTTCTTCCTTCTTAGATGAATTATTTGGATTTTTTCTAGAAGCTTGGAATGATAACTAGCATTGCCCATTACAATTAAAGATGATTCTCTCAAGTTTGCAATTAAATTATTGTCAACCCATTCAACACATATCTCCATTATAGTCTGCACTTTGTGACTTTGTAGAAAACAAAAGTGAAGCATCGGAAATAAATCCATCTTCATTACCTGCATGAACAACTATAAATCTAAAAACAGTTATTTTATTAGGAATTATAATGTAATAACGAAATTACAATAAACCGTCTTCCTTCAACCATTGGCTTCTTCTTCACGCTTTCCTTAGATTTAACATGCCACCTTCTTTTGTGCGATCCTCTATTGAAAATGAAATGAAGTTTCATCTAAGAATACAGGATTGTATAATCTTTCTTCTTTATTTTTGTAATATTCCCTTTTAAGAATCGTACACGATTGGAATAAATATGTGATTGTTCCAGTAAACCTCTCCTAGAGCAAACGCCAAATACGAAGACAACTGCGCAGAAACCGAATATTGCATTAAAAAGTAATGGAATAATGATATGCGTGAGAAGTAGATATTAAGTTCCGTCCACAAAATGTAGTGTTGTTTATTGTTTTCTAACCTCATTTTTCGTGCACGTTTTTATCAATTGTAAACAGTTTTTTTCAAAACTCCTTCCGTTTCAGCACCTTTTATTTACAAGTAAGTTGTATTTGTAATCCACAGTAATATGTATTAATATAATATATTGATTTAGTTCCTTGTTTATAATGGGTGATGCGAGTACATCGTCTGATAGTACATCAAACATTCCAGCAAAGAAGCGGCGTGTCTTATCGCAAGATGCCCGCGAAATTATTTGGAATGTTTATCAGTTTCATAAAAATATGAATGAAGCTATGTCATTATTGTACGATTAACATCTGTCCGTTTTTTCACGATTACATTTCTTTACAGTTAACGTTCTTGATATCGTTGTGAAAGCAACTGAAGTATCTAAAAGTATCGTCGTTAGAATTATTAGAGAAGGGAGTGCAATTCAACGTGGTGAAATAGAATCGTTCAAGACTTCTAATAAAAGAATGAAACCGCACCAAGATCATCTGTCGATAATTGTGGGGAACAAGTCATTCGACGAATTGTACACAATTTTTATGTCACGGAGAAACGACGACCAACTGTCAATGTTATCTATAATATTATTAAAGATGACGAATCCATTGGTTTCTCTGGGAAGGAAACGTCTTTAAGAAGATTATTAAATAAAATAGGTTTTAAATGGACGAAAACCGTTGACAATCATAAATGTTTAATGGAACGATACGATATACGATCTTTACGTTGCGCTTATATACGAGTAATAACAAAGTATCGAAGAGCAGGGCGACCCATTGTGTATACAGATGAAACATATATACATGCATCGCATACAACGCCACATTCCTGGGTAGATGATTCCAACGAAGGTTTAAAATGTCCAATCGGTAAAGGTCAACGTCTTACAATAGTACATGCTGGTGGTGAAATGGGATTTATCAATAATGCCCTCTTAGTTTTCAAATCGGGCTCAAAAACAGGTGATTATCACGACGATATGAACTTTATTAATTATAATCGATGGATTGAGCACCAGTTATTACCGAATTTGCACGAAAAGTCAGTTATTGTTATGGATAATGCAAGTTATCACAACACGTTAAACATCCAACTTTTAGCAGTAAAAAAATGGAAATGATAACTTGGTTACAAGAACGAGGGATCGTACGTGATGAATCCCAAACAAAAGTGGAGCTGTATGATTTAATAAAATGTAATAAACCAAGCTACACGGAATATTCAATTGATGCTATATTTGCGAAACATGGTCACTCTGCATGTCATCTACCTCCATACCACCCGGAGCTAAATCCAATAGAAAAAATATGGGCCATTATAAAATCTTGGGTGGCATCGAGAAACACAACTTTTAAATTAGCCGATGTTGAAAAACTAACTCGTGAAAAGTGTTCGATGGATTTGGAGAGCCACTGGCAAGAAGTGTACCGTCACGTTAAAGAAATTGAAGACATTAATACATTAATAAAGAGCATATTGTGGATGTCGTTTGTGAGGAATTGATTATATGTAGGAGTTGAGACTCGTCGGATGAATCTCATTTTATATCAGATTATGATAACGAAGAGTTAAGTGTAGAGTAATTGTGTAATAATTTATTGTATTTATATTGTTAATTTCACATTGCACATGTGTTGTTCATGTTCTTAGATATGTTTCTAAGGCATTTTAACTTCTTAAGCACTTTTTAAACACTTAATCTGTGATCTACCAACATAAGGTCTTCGTACCATAACCCTTTTTATAGTTCGCAGAGTTTTTATGCATTGTACCAATTATTATACATGTTCTACACATTAGGATTATTGTACTTCATGTAATCAATATCTGTTATGTGTTTAATTGCTTAATTATATTGATTTATATGTGAAATTTCTTATTTATCTTTATCGTATACTATATTTTCCTCATAACAAATTATATAACTTCTTCAACTTTATTTGAACTTGCATACTATCTAATATTTGAATTCGATAAAACTCTACCCCCTCTATTACACCTATTTATAACCATCGCAGTATAAAACTGTTTAAACACGAATTATTTACCCTTAGAACTGTGGTTAATAATTAAAACGCGAATTACATCATTTCCGAGTAAATTTCACTTTTCACAATTAAATAAATGCTTTTTTTTTGTTTAAATTGTCCTAATTATAAAATATAAACATCATAATTAAGAGGTTATTAACTAAAGAATGTACAAAACGTAACTTTTACTTTTGGCTTGGTGTCTTCGTATTTGGCGTTTAGTCTACCATCATCTACTTTAGATGAAAAGCCAATGGAATGTAAGAGACGTCTTAAACTTAATCTACTGAAATCGAAAACTTGACTATTGCTTAATTCTTTTTGTAATGATTCCAGCGTAACGTGTATACCTACAACAACAGGTATAGTACTAAACATGTCTTGCATGTTTGTATTTACAATTCGAATGCATTTCATACTTTTTTTTCTTTACAGCTTCTTTCACAGTCATCAACTTTGGTGGACTTAGATTTCGTACGTTTTCTCCGCTTAGCTGGTGACTGTGGAGGTTAATTTACTTTTTGGGCTTCTGTAACCCTTTTTTTATAGTACTAACTGTATTTATACTAACCCCGCATGCTTCAAACGTACGTCAAAAGTAGTACTTCCAAGTATCATATTTTACACAATAATGTACTACATACCTGTATAACAGATTCAAATGGAACGAGTGCCCCTTGATTTCCCGTAATTAAGCACGTTCGTAACTACGAGCTGCGCTTGAGATTTAAGGTAGTTATTACGAAGCATATCTAAAATTTTGTCATTTTTATATAAACTATGTAAACATATTACCAAATTACCGATAATTCTCTGTACAAGTTGTAGATAGTTTTGAAAAAAACTGTTTTTTTTTAAGTAAAACAAAAACGCATAAACAATAATTTAAAAAAATGGCAGGAGTGACAGATGCTTCTCTAATACATGTAGTTGAGGAAGAGAGAGATAAAAATATGTAATTGCGTTATAAAGTTTTACCCGAAGAACCATACACAACTTTATTTGAATCAAACTTTGCCAATAATATAAAATATCAGATTTTCGCTTGTGACAGTCGCAAAACCTTAGCATTGATGATTTCGCAAATCATAGATAAGTGAGGGGATAGATACACAACTCCTACCATTCGCGCCGTTTTAATAAATTAGTTGTGTATTACGTCATATGAGCGCTAATGAAGCACAGGCGGGAATTTAAAAAATTCATATTCAAATGCTTTATTATGAATTTATAAGAACTGGCCCGTTTGCACCCCTCAGTTTAAAACCGAGGTGGTTCAAATGGGTCTAAAAGCATTAAAACATTTACCTTCCATCATATTGTATTTACTAACATAAGTAGGTATATGAATTCTAATATACAATTTTTTTTACATCACGATAATTAAAAAGTGTCTAATTACAATTTTTATTTACTTACACTAATTTCGTCAAAAGTAACATTATAAAAGTAAAAAAATATAATCTATACAAACACGTATTTATATTTATTTATACCATACTTTGTTCATAAAATAATAAATTTGACATACACATATAAGTAATAATCATTTTAACAGAAATAATAAGGTTAAATAAATACCGAGCCTTAGGCTATTAGGGGGTTAAATGTTGCTTGACTAAAGTGACTAAATATATCGTCACCAGCGCCTTCGGTGACGTGATACATAACTATGGGGTTTGGAACCAAACTTAATACCAATTTTATAAAAGGAGTGAACAGGGCGCGAACTTTAGCAGTGATCCCCTTATCATCCCTTATGCATAAAAAGTGATACAAAACGTATGGCAGTAATTCATTTTAGTCAAAGCACTTTATATAAAAATTTTTTGGTAAGTTCTATATTTAAAACAGAACGTTAATTAGGTATAGAAGAAAACTGAGAATAGGTGCATTAGAATTAAATCACTTTTGTTTTAAACGCAATTTTGACGTGATGCTTATCTCGTTTAATGTTGCATTGTACAGAATGCTATTGAAACGGTTACCACAAAGGTCTAATTTAAAAATTACAGTGCTTGACATTAAGCCATTTAACATTATTGTTTATGGCAACACCCAAATGATGTCACTAACCAAAAATATTTTATACCAAACACAAAGTTATTTTAAAATTAACTTAAAATTGCAATTCCTTAGTAGAATTTCAAACGGTGATAATTACAATACTTGCAGCATGTCAGTAATACAATAAAAAAGTGAAATTTGCCTTAATTTTGTTGACTAAGCTAATGAAATTTTTCGATTTTACTTTTATTTGAAATTAACTCAAATTTTAGTGCAATCAGAATTACGTTAGATTAACGTAAGTAGTACTATAAAATTACCACATCTGGCTTACCTATTCAGCGTAATTAAAAAAAATTGTTATCACTGCATTAACCACATTCGCGTACAGTACTTAGAATAATAATTTAACCATATTTGAAGATAAGACTTTTTTCAACCACAACTCCGTAGTCCGTTCAGTACTTTTAACAATGTGATTCCATCGTTACACTTAGTTTCATTGGTGACGACTACGCCCAGATTAATAATGCAAAATTTAAACGCTCTTAATTCGTTTAATCAATTTATTTGTAGACATATAAAGTTGCTTCTCTTTACGTGATCGTAAATGCGTTTAACTGTATTACTATATTTTAAAAAGTTAAGATAAACAAGATATTAGGATATTTAATATACGGAACAATCGCCTATTTTGAAATTAATCATATATCAAATATACACAATTCGATTTTTATTAACAAGAGACAGTTCATTGTCCTATAGTTCACTAAACTTCAATTCAAATCGTGTCTTGATTTGTCAGAAACAAATTTAGAACAAAAGGTTTATGGCTTTCTAACCTGTAAACTGCAGAAAGTGAAAATCGTTATGCAAATTAAGTTAATTTAAACAATCACATATATCATGTTAAGTGTGAATAAAACTAAATTTGTTTATTCATTTAGTTTAAATGAAGTTCGAAAAACATTTTATTTCATATTTATTATCGACCACACGATTATTCAAATGAATTTTTAACATCAAATTATTTTATAACCAATTAGAAAATCCGTCAAAAGTAATTTATTAATATATAAGTAGTAAATTTAAGAACCATACAACATCCGCTTATTTAATAATTATAGTTAAAAGACTGATCATTTCTTTTTTTTATGCTTTACAATGTGTCTATAATACTAATCTGGTTTCATCTTAACACGAACGTGATTACCATTAGTCATTTTTTATTGTCTCGCCACTGACGTATTTTGGATAGAAATTAATGTAATGAATATTCAAGGCATGGAACAACTTTCTGAATATGATCAATAACTTTGCAAAGATCATACACGATATTATAAAATATCTCAAATATCTAATGCGAATCAATCATAAATGTGGCAGTTCCAATCAGTGTTCACATTTTTCAAAAATAACACTTAATCGGCAGACTCGAATTTTCCCACCGTCGTGAATAATAAAACAGGTGATTTGCTATTCAGCTTGATTTGTTTAAGTAATAATTCATAATGGTTATAAAATGCTGTATTTTATGTTTATTAAAAAACAGTTATTTCACTGTTTGTTTCCATTATTAAGAGGTGGTACAAAATTGTACAAATTTCATTATTGTGTTGTTCTACTCATTAGTAGTTGTTAACCCATATTTTTCTTCTGTGCATTAAATTAAATGTAGAGAAGGAAAATGAGTATACTAACAAGGCGGGCAGTGTAGGTCGGTGCAACCGGTGCCCTTGCACCGGTCGGTAAATTTTAGGGGCGACATTTTGACTGTCAGAATGCATATTTTTTGAAACATATTTTATTTACGAATACAGGGCTTTTCACGATGAGCGTTAATTAGACGTTTCTGGCAAACCACACAACGGATCAACCTGACAATTTGACAGTATGCATAAATTAATATGATCTACACGCCTAAAATATTTTAGATGATGCGGCGTTGTCGCTTTTGCTATAAAGTAGCGACTACTTTGATTTTTCAAATGGAACACCCTGTATATAATGTCATATTATGATTTCCTATTACTTTGTCAACAACTTGTACTATTTCCCTATACCTATCGATTACCATTTAAGAGATATAAATTAATTTCGATTTTTTTTACAAAACATGTACTTTTATAAACGCTGATAATCTTGAACTCTCTGGTACTAAGACGATCAAATTCGAAATGGAGTGGAGTGATACCATGAGGATCTTCACTTCGAGTCATATTTTTATTTGCCTCATACAGGGTCTTTAAAAATGCAGATACTTTGTTCACATGAAAAAAGGAGTGCAAGTCAATTTTTTCAAATAGAACACCCTGTATATTTTCACATTTTTGAGCTCTACATCCAATTTTAGATTGACTTTAATCAGATAATGCTATTTCGATTTCGAACCGTTTTCGAGATAAACTGTTTCAAACAGAAACTGGCGTGTTTTCCTTGTATTCATCACTTATTTTTTAAATTTAACAGATTCCGTTCAATGTTCCTTCATCAGTCACAGATAATACAATGAATAAATAATTATTAAAATACTCTTCAACCATCAAATGAAACTTCTCTTCAAACAATAGTTTTATTAACGCTGACACACGAACTGAAAATATTGATGAATTAGTAAGTTAATTCAATTATCAGTGTATTTCAGAAAATGTTCTCCACCTCTACTTAAACAAACATGTAATCTCTTCAAAAGATTTTCATGTGTAGCGCTTCTGATTAAGTCTGGAGTTAAACTATTGAAAGCAGTTCTAACTCTCGATTTCATATCTTCCATTGTTGTTACTGGGTTGGAGTAAACCATATTTTTAATGAAACCCCACACAAAACAATCTATTGGATTGCCATCTGGTGTTCTAGGAGGCCAACGAAAAGGTCCATTATTACCAATCCATCTGTCTTCGAAGATTTCAGTTAAAGCTTCGCCTAATGAACGAGAATTATGGGGTGCAGCACCATCCATTTGGTACCATACACGTTCTCTTCCTGGCCTATTATTTAAAATCATTTGAATTCCATTTCTCAGTAAATCTTCATATTTTGTTGCATTCAAATTATCATCATAAAACTCGATATAAGAAATTGACTCATTCTTTATGGAACAAAATACATTAAATTGCCATCTTTCTTGAAAACCCCTTTGGCGAACGACATGAGGATTTTCTGGCGCCCAATAATGACTGTTGTGTCTGTTGAATATTCCATTTTTTTGTAAACTTGGCCTCATCTGTCCATATGATATTGTCAAGGAAATGTTCGTCCTCTTAAGTCTTGACAAGTACTTATTAAGAATGCGATAAATTGTCACATAGGGTATACCTATCTCCCTTTCAGCCTCGTGTAGAGAAGCATTTGGAAATGCATTAAAAAATCCCAAAACTGTTATACCATTGTCATCATCATCCACTTCAGGCTTTCTACGAATGATTTTTGGACGAAAGGTTCCATTCAACCTACAATTTTGTAGTAGTCGATTTATGACATTATTATTCGGCTTCGGAAGTTGTGGATATCTTTCGTGAAATCCTCGGCATGTTAGTAGAAGTGAGGCACTTGCGCCGCCATCTTAGATTTTGACGTCACAAGACCGCCCACGTGGGGGACCGGTTTTTCCACCCTTATTTTTGCACATCCACGTGTGAGACCGGATTTTCCACCCTTATTTTTACTCGCTTACGTGTAGGACGTATTTTTTCACCCCTATTTTTTGCACATCCACGTGTGAGACAGGATTTTCAACCCTAATTTTTTACACATCCACGTGTGAGACCGTATTTTTCATCCCTAATTATTTTTACTCGCTTACATGAAGGACCGTATTACCCTTATTTCTATGAATTCTTTTGTGGGGTTAAACCTTATGGCTGTATTAAGGACCTTTTGACAGCTAGGACTTTTGCTAACGTGAGGACTGGGGGTGGGGGCTGGTCTTGGCTTAGAACTGTATTTAGGGTTGGAGCTTAGGGCTGGTCTAGGGATAAGTCTTAGAGTTTAGTCTTGGAGCTTAGGGCTGGTCATGGGGTAGGGTTATTTCTGATGGTATTAAGGTCCTTTTGGTTGTAACCCCTGAAGGTTGCACACGCATACAATAATTGCATAATTAATAAGATATTATTATTATCGGTCCTATTGTTTTAAAACGGTCATATGCTACTGGAGAAAACGTTTCTAATGAGGAAATGAGATAGCAGTTGTATTAGGATTAATCATACGTGGGGGAATTTGAATGACAGTAAAATTTAATTATAGAACACTTATTTTTATTGTCATAATTAAAAAAAATCTTCAGTGAACTATAAAAATTACTGACATTCCTAATGAAACAATTTTTTTTATTAAGTTAATTAATTACATTAACAGCTTGTGTTTTCTAAAACGCATATTAAAAACATAGTTTACCTGCATTGAAATAATATCCATCCGTCCGCTAAGAATGTTGTACGCCTTAATATTTTTTAAAGAAACTTAATGCTTGTGTTGTATAACTGTAATTAAAAATCTGTAAATAAATAAAGGGTTAACACCACACTTACCAGATCTGTACTTAAAGAACGTTTTCGAGGCACTGATTTACGCGTGATGGTCACCGCTTTTGTGTTGCTTGTGTAATTAAACTTTCTAGATTGTGTAAAACCAGCTATTGGTTTCCCCATAGTGTAAAATATACAACCTCATTGTCTTTATTGCACTTACTGTAACATACATTTACCTTTCTCTTAAAATAAAATCGGTTTGAAAAATATTCATATACGGATACACAAATTGTTTTTATAAAAAAACCATATTAAGTGTTTGGAATGTTTAAAATTCCATAACAATATGTAGTAAGAAATCACTGTTCACGTTTACTTTTAACTAATTACCGTGTAATTATATAACACTATTTAATTTAATAGTCTAAAAACCAATATAAATGGTTAATATAATTTCTAAAAAATATTATTAGAGTTGATATGCCGTTTTATTTCAAGTAATTGTTTCAATATATATAAAATGTGTAAGTGGACCTGTATTATTTGTTGTAATATGCGTTATTACACTTTCTTTTTAATTACCGGTTGTAACCTTCTACTTACATAACTTCAACTTATACACGAATTAATAACGACCTCCACTAGTTTATAACACAATCGCTATGTAGCGTGTTTTTATTTACACCCGTACTTCTATAAACTATTAATGCTCCATTTTAATAGGGTGATCAACTATCTGAAAAAGGTTTACTGTTAAAGTATACGATGAAGATCGTTTAAAGCAAACCTTGTATTATTCTTATATACGAATGATATTTCAAAAATACTAGTATAATTAACATGAAGGTTTATAAATCTACATCCAGTCAAGGAAACAGTTTTAAACACAAAGAATTTATCTGTAAGGGCAGACAATGCTATTACATAAGACGTTTTACAAAAACGTGGTTATTCCACATTGAGAAAATTGTTAGTCATGAGAAACAAGCTGGTCTTGAAGTTAGCCTTGAAGTTAGCTAGTCATACGTTTTGAAGTTTACCTTGAAGTTAGCCTTGCAGCAACTTTTATAAAAATGTACACTTGAGTTTAAGTTGACGTATATTGGTTTATGTCTATTTTATTATTCTAAGAAAAATGTTATTAAAAATGTTTTCTATTAATTACGCTTTGTAGACTATATGCTTTATCTATACACGAAATTTTATTTCACAACAGCATACTCATTCTACCTTGAGAAAATTGTTAACCTTGAGAAACAACTAGGTTTGAAACTCAAAAAACTCCCTGTTACCATTCTCGTCAATGTAGATAGAGGTCCAATGCTGGTCTGGTTTGTTTGCAGGATCCGTGTTTACGATAATCGCACGGTCGAGGTGCGTGTCTGGGTAGTTGATTAGAAGCACATACAAGTCGAAAACACATTCTTCTTGTGGCTGGGGATCAATTTCAAGCATCTCAACACTTGTGCCGCATACATCTTTCTTCAATTTTATCTGCACTCTGTTTCGAGGCTGTAGTACGTTTTCTAATACATAAACAGAATCTTCAATACTGTGATACGTGTAGCAGCAAAACACATTAGCTAGTTAGTTTCACCTCTATATTACTTTACATGCAAGCCTGATCTTATCATAAATAAATACATCTGTCAAAAAAAGCTAATTAAACATAACTCCACGGTCTGGGTATAGCAAGCACGCTTCCAATTATAGCTTTTAGTCAACACAATAGGGCCTACAACTACATACAATCGACTAGCACTGCTTTAGCACGAGGATCAAACGAAAAACACGCATGCACGCACGCTACACACGTACGCACCCACGCACGTCACACGTACGCACGCACGCAAGCTCACACGCTCGCACGTACGCACGCAACCACGTAAGCACGCAAGCTCGAACGTCCGCACGCTCGCACGTACGCACGCTCACACGTACGCGCGTTCGCACGCCGTACGTACGCTCGCACGCACGCACGTATGCGCACACACACACACATACACGCACGCGCACACACACACACACACACACACACACACACACACACACACACACACACGAGAGATCGAAAACACGCTAAAGTGAAAAACTTGCAAACATGAATCAAGACGGTGGAGCACCGCTAGAAAAAACAGATTTATTAACAAAACCGAAGGAAAGCTTAACGTTTTGAAAATATATTATTATTATTATTATTATAAACAACAATACATCATTATTATTTAATAACATGCTTTATCGGTTTTCTTCTTCTTCTTGAACCGTGAGTCGTCCTCATCATCATCATCATGATTTTGAGATTTGCCCTTCCCCCCTACCTCATCGTTCTTCTTTCTCTTCTGTGAACCATCACCATCATCTTGGATGTGAGATACACTCAGCTCAACCACGTCATCGCTTTCATCATTATCTTGAACGGTTATGTTGTAATAGTTTATTAACAAGTCAGTAAAATCTCTAATGACCGTTGATGTTGGCTCATAAACAGGAGAATACATTATAGTAATGCTCACTTGATGACAGTTACACTTTAAAGAGCGAAACACACGAGAAACGAGAACGCAGCTAGCCTTGGGTCTTGTGCGCAAGCGTACTCGTCAATGTTAGGGTAGAATCGGACATCTTCGGGGATGTCTGAAGTATTGACCTAATCACACTCTAACATAGCCCTGGGGCATGTTTATAAATCTAAACGCCTCTTTTATGGTCGAGGTATTTTCTCCTAAGACGCCAGAACGCAGCTAGCCTTTGGTCTTATGCGCAAGCGTGCTCGTCAATGTTCGGGTAGAATCGGACATCTTCGGGGGATGTCTGAAGTATTGACCTAACCACATTCTAACATAGCCCCGGGGATATGTTTATAAATCTAAACGCCTCTTTTATGGTCGAGGTATTTTCTCCTAAGACGCCAGAACGCAGCTAACCTTTAGTCTTGTGCGCAAGCGTACTCGTCAATGTTCGGGTAGAATCGGACATCTTCTGGGGATGTCTGAAGTATTGACCTAACCACATTCTAACATAGCCCCGGGATATGTTTATAAATCTAAACGCTCTTTTATGGTCGAGGTATTTTCCCTAAGACGCCAGAACGCAGCTAGCCTTTGGTCTTATTCTAAGCGTGCTCGTCAATGTTCAGGTAGAATCGGACATCTTCGGGGATGTCTGAGTATTGACCTAACCACATTCCAACATAGCCCGGGATATGTTTATAAATCTAAACGCCTCTTTTATGTAATTAATTAATAAATACATATCTACCTTTGAACTTATTCGTTCATAACAAAAACTTATAATAGCCTCTTTTATGGTTCTGCGTTCTGGCGTCTTAGGAGAAAATACCTCGACCATAAAGAGGCGTTTCAATTTATAAACGCGAACGTGTGAGCTTGCGTGCGTGCGTACGTGTGTACGTGCGTGCGTGCGTACGTGTGTACGTGCGTGCGTGCATGCGTGTTTTTCGTTTGATCCTCGTGCTAAAGCAGTGCTACTCGATTGTATGTAGTTGTAGGCCCTATTGTGTTGTCTAAAAGCTATGATTGGAAGCGTTGCTTGCTATACCCAGGCCGTGGAGTTATGTTTAATTAGCTTTTTTGACAGATGTATTTATTTATGATAAGATCAGGCTTGCATGTAAAGTAATGTAGAGGTGAAACTAACTAGCTAATGTGTTTTGCTGCTACACGTATCACAGTATTGAAGATTCTGTTTATGTACTAGAAAAACGTACTACAGCCTCGAAACAGTGTGCAGATAAAATTGAAGAAAGATGTATGCGGCACAAGTGTTGAGATGCTTGAAATCGATCCCCCAACCACAAGAAGAATGTGTTTTGGACTTGTATGTGCTTCTAATCAACTACCCAGACACGCACCTCGACCGTGTGCGATTATCGTAAACACGGATTCTGCAAACAAACCAGATCAGCATTGGACCTCTATCTACATTGACGAGAATGGTAACAGGGAGTTTTTTGAGTTTCAAACCTAGTTGTTTCTCAAGGTTAACAATTTTCTCAAGGTAGAATGAGTATGCTGTTGTGAAATAAAATTTCGTGTATAGATAAAGCATATAGTCTACAAAGGGTAATTAATAGAAAACATTTTTAATAAAATTTGTTCTTAGAATAATAAAATAGACATAAACCAATATACGTCAACTTAAACTCAAGTGTACATTTTTATAAAAGTTGCTCGCAAGGCTGACTTCAAGGTAAACTTCAAAACCTGTGACTAGCTAACTTCAAGGCTAACTTCGAGACCAGCTTGTTTCTCATGACTAACAATTTTCTCAATGTGGAATAACCACGTTTTTGTAAAACGTCTTATGTAACAGCATTGTCTGCCTTACAGATAAATTCTTTGTGTTTAAAACTGTTTCCTTGCCTGGATGTAGATTTATATACCTTCATGTTAATTATACTAGTATTTTGAAATATCATTCGTCTATAAGAATAATACAAGGTTTGCTTTAAACGATCTTCATCGTATACTTTAACAGTAAACCTTTTCAGATAGTTGATCACCCTATTAAAATGGAGCGTTAATAGTTTATAGAAGTACGGGTGTAAATAAAAAACACGCTACATAGCGATTGTGTTATAAACTAGTGGAGGTCGTTATTAATTCGTGTATAAGTTGAAGTTATGTAAGTAGAAGGTTACAACCGGTAATTAAAAAGAAAGTGTAATAACGCATATTACAACAAATAATACAGGTCCACAAGCAACACAAAAGCGGTGACCATCACGCGTAAATCAGTGCCTCGAAAACGTTCTTTAAGTACAGAGCTGGTAAGTGTGGTGTTAACCCTTTATTTATTTACAGATTTTTAATTACAGTTATAAAACACAAGCATTAAGTTTTTTTAAAAAATATTAAGGCGTACAACATTCTTAGCGGACGGATGGATATTATTTCAATGCAGGTAAACTATGATTTTAATATGCGTTTTAGAAAACAGAAGCTGTTAATGTAATTAATTAACTTAATAAAAAAAATTGTTTCATTAGGAATGTCAGTAATTTTATAGTTCACTGAAGATTTTTTAATTATGACAATAAAAATAAGTGTTCTATAATTAAATTTTACTGTCATTCAAATTCCCCCACGTATGATTAATCCTAATACAACTGCTATCTCATCTCCTCATTAGAAACGTTTTCTCCAGTAGCATATGACCGTTTTAAAACAATAGGACCGATAATAATAATATCTTATTAATTATGCAATTATTGTATGCGTGTGGAACCTTCAGGGTTACAACCAAAGGACCTTAATACCATCAGAAATAACCCTACCCTAGACCAGCCCTAAGCTCCAAGACTAAACTCTAAGACTTATCCTAGACCAGCCCTAAGCTCCAACCCTAAATACAGTTGTAAGCCAAGACCAGCCCCACCCCAGTCCTCACGTTAGCAAAAGTCCTAGCTGTCAAAAGGTCCTTAATACAGCCATAAGGTTTAACCCCACAAAAGAATTCATAAAAATAAGGGTAATACGGTCCTTCATGTAAGCGAGTAAAAATAATTAGGGATGAAAAATACGGTCTCACACGTGGATGTGTAAAAAATTAGGGTTGAAAATCCTGTCTCGCACGTGGATGTGCAAAAAATAGGGGTGAAAAAATACGTCCTACACGTAAGCGAGTGAAAATAAGGGTGGAAAATCCGGTCTCACACGTGGATGTGCAAAAATAGGGGTGGAGAAACACGTCCTACACGTAAGCGTGTAAAAATAAGGGTGGAAAAACCGGTCCCCCACGTGGGCGGTCTTGTGACGTCAAAATCCAAGATGGCGGCGCAAGTGCCTCACTTCTACTCATTTTCTACTTGCAATTCTATTGCACTCACCATGAATTATTAATAAATTCAAGAAATCTGCATTACTGTAACCTAATCTTGACATTTGTCTATTATAATTAGTATCACAATCAGTCAAAACCACCAACGAAAGTTTGACGTTTCAAAATTGGATCATTTATTTTTCCAAAGCACACTATTAAAAAATATTAATTTGCAATGTTGTACGGTAGAGACACTCAATACCTCAATGCATACAAATTGTAACTTTTTCTAAGGTACATATCAATTTCGAATTGACTGATTTGAGACTGTTGAAAAACTAAATCGAAAAGAAATTGTATTACGTAGTATAAAATAGATGTTGAATCTCAAAAATAAGTGATGAATACAACGAAACCACGTCAGTTTCTGTTTGAAACAGTTTATCTCGAAAACGGTTCGAAATCGAAAAGCATTATCTGATTAAAGTCAATCTAAAATTGGATGTAGAGCTCAAAATGTGTAAATATACAGGGTGTTCCATTTGAAAAAATTGACTTCCACTCCTTTTTTCATGTGGACAAAGTATCTGCATTTTTAAAGACCCTGTATGAGGCAAATAAAAATATGACCCGAAGTGAAGATCCTCATGGTATCACTCCACTCCATTTCCAATTTGATCGTCTTAGTACCAGAGAGTACAAGATTATCAGCGTTTATAAAAGTACATGTTTTGTAAAAAAAAAATCGAAATTAATTTATACTCTTAAACGGTAATAGATAGGTATAGGGAAATAGTACCTGAAGTTGTTGACAAAGTAATAGGAAATCACAATATGATATTATATACAGGGTGTTCCATTTGAAAAATCAAAGTAGTCGCTGCTTTATAGTAGAAGCGGCAACGCCGCATCATCTAAAATATTTTAGGCGTATAGATCATATTAATTTATGCATACTTTCAAATTTTCAGGTTGATCCGTTGTCTGGTTTGCCAGAAACGTCTAATTAACGCTCATCGTGAAAAGCCCAGTATATATGATAAAAAGCGCTTACTCCCGAATTATCTTAAACTTGAAAAAATACATACAAGTATATTTTGGATACATGGCAGTTGGAAAATAACTAATTTGTATACAGGGTGTCCCGGAAAATCACCGACAAACTTCTACAGTGAGTTCCCAGGACCAATTAGGACATTTTTCGCTCTTTAAATTTTATCCGTAAAAAGTTATACGCTCTCAAAGTTCAATTTAAAATGTAGAAAAATCACTGTATCTCCGTAAATTATGAAAATTTTTGATTGGTGTTTATACAGTCGACTTATGTTATACAAGTCAAAATTTGACAGAAATTAAAAAAAAAATCGATTCACTATAACTACCCGTTTGGCAGTGGCGTCAACCTTCAACCCTTAAACAAAATAATTTTTGCAAAACAGATTAAAATTTTTCTGCTTTATTTTGGTAATACACCTTAAAATAAATCCGCACATCACTCACAAAAAACTGTATGCGTCATCCAAAATCATCGACTGAATGAACAACCTGACCCAAAATCATTGATTGGATGAACAATCTGACCAAGATCCGTGGGAGGCAGGGGGTTGATAGATCTCTCGCAACTGCACTAAAAGCAGTTAGCCTTCAAATGTTTTTTATCAACAAAAGCAATAGCTCACCCCTACACAAATCTGTAGTAATGGCAGATAATAAATACACCCCACTAAACCTAAGCAACGCTTTACCAACAAATGACAACATTAATGCGATACACTGCAATAGAAAACTGCAATGATGGTCCCAAAAGGAACTTCACGGCCGTCATCAAAGCGCATTAAATAAACCTAATGTTGACAAAGCCGCGTCAAACAAATGGTTGTTGCTTGGAGAGCTTTATGGCTTCATGGTGGCTATAAAGGACCAGGTTATTCACACAAGAAACCATGCAAAATATATTTTGAAAGACCCAAATATCACCAACGATACCTGCAGAAAATGTTTCCAGGCACCAGAAACAATACTCCATATAATCTCTGGCTGCAAATTATTAGCAAACACATCTCCATCGACATAATCAAGTAGCTAATATTATTAATCAAAAACTGGCATTAAAATTCAGCTTAATAAATACACCTTTACCCTATTAAAACAATAACCCTGAAAAAGTCCTGGAAAACTAAACCCACAAAATATATTACAATCTAACCATCCAAACAGATAAAACAATATATCACAATAGACCAGATATCACATTCATAAATAAACAAAGCAAAATTTGCCATATAATAGATATAGCAGTACCCCTTACACATAACCTGGAAAAAACAATAGAAGAAAAGTGACAAAAATATCAAGAACTAGCTATTGAAATAAAAAGGGTCTGGAACCTGCAGCAGATATTCATTGTACCCATCGTCATGTTCGCAACTGACGTCATATCTAAAAACCTCCGTCACAGCCTGGTTACTCCAGATCTGCACCACATTACGTACATCCCCCTCCAAAAAGCAATAGTAATTAATACATGCCACATTACAAGAAAATTCCTTAATATCTGATAACGAGGGTGCTTTGGTAATAATACCCGTGCATTCGTCAACACTCAGCTTACGACTGAAGTAAAAAAAAGTAAAAAACAAATAATAATAAGTAAGTAATAAGTATTGCTTGTTAATCTTGCATTGTTCATTCTCTTAATGTGACCAAACCAAAGTAATGTACTACTTTTATATCTATCCATCATCGTCTTTTCCTCGCCACACTCCGCCATTATCCATTCATTCTTTATCTTGTCCATTCTCGTTTTACCACATGCGCATCTCAGCAATCTCATACCCACGTTATTTATTTTTTCGTGCTTTTTTTGACATAACCATGTCTCACTTCCATATAGTACTGATGGGATAAACACGCCATTATAGATTGCTCGTCCAATCTTGCCCTCCATTGTACCATCTGCAGTAAACATTCTACCCAGATATACCATCTCGTCCACTTGCTCCACAATTTCATCTTGCAGAGTAAATACTCTACTCTCCTTTCCTCCTTCCCGATGGAACACCACAATCTTAATTTTGTCACGTTTACCTTTAGGTCCATTCTCTCAAAGATTTTCCCTTTAGGTGGGAAAGTTAAAAAGTATAACAACTAATGAAGCACTCTAATTGTAACCTTAATGCTAGAGAAACTGTCGTATACCATCACAAGTAATCACTCATGGTAGCACACAAATTTTACTTACTCGTTGAAAGTTTGCACCTGTACTAGGCTATATGTGGATTTTCAAACGGAGAACTTTATGGTTTTATCACATGCAGACTTACAATGAACTGGGAAAGGGAATCGTGGGATCCTTATCAACGTCTCGGATTGTGCAGGAGAGGGGCTGAAGTTTGGGAAGTATATTAGTGGGTAGTGATCACGGTATGGAAACTAGAGGTTTCGAGTAGGGCGCTAAGGGTTGAAAACGACTTGATACTTTTTCTGGGACAGTTGCGACAAGAATTGATATGATGATGACAGCTGTTTTGGCAGATTCCCTGGACATCGACGGTTGCATGAAGGTCTGTTGAGCTTCTGTAGTGCAAGTAGACTTAATGGTCACCCGTCTCAGGATTGAGGAAGAGAGCACAGGAGAAAACGGACATCGTTGTGAGGCTTTCCCTGCTTAACTATGGTATTGTGTGATTTGAGTTCAATCGGTGCAGTCCGTCACCATGTAAACCGTGTAGACACGGGTGAATATGTGAAAATATTTTATATAGTGTATTACTTGACCGTTGATGAGGTACATTCTCGCACTCCGAAATTAAGGCTTTATAACAACGGTATAGTGCAGTTGATGTGACAACAGAGATATATTGCCATGTGATAATATTAAATTGATGGATCAGAGCTAAAAAGTTTACCCGCGTGTGACTGTATTCTTCAACAGGGCAATCGTCAATAGGTGCGCTTCGATTGCAGAGCACAAACATCTTCGTCCAATGTGTACACGTGCTCTTTTACTGATCACGCTGACTAATCTTGTTTGAATGCAATTGTTACCGCGAAAGAAAAGATAATTAATAAATAATAATTAATTAACCGCCCCGTATTGTGTTTAAACCGCGTATCGTAATCCGTCATGTTTGTAGATAAGTGGTTAACTAAAGGATTATATTCAAACGTAAGTAGGTATTTTAATATAGACTAAAGCTCGCAGCATGCAATTCAACAAGCCTACGTAACATATTAAAAATCAATCATTGCCTTGCAAGAAGTTTCTATTTAATTACGCAAGCGCGCTCATTAAGCTGAAATCTGTTAAAATACATGGAATCCGCGTCAAACAATACAGTGTCCCCTCCCACATTGCTTGTATTTGGCATTGTTGACTGTTTACTAATATTTTCTCCCGTGTAGAGAATAATGCGTGGACGAACGTGGCACGATAGACCCAGTTAATTGGAGGGGTTTACAGACACGGGCCCAGACGACATTAAAACCGCCTCGAATTCCATTGTTACCGTTAAACTAACCGGTTCTTATTGTTTTAAATGCAGAGAGATGTATAGATAAGCGTATCAGCTGGGGAAGGGATACTGTAGTTTGTAACGTGGGCACTCAAACTTGCGGATAGGTTATCGGTCACTTTGTTATGATTATTTGTACCTTACCCTTGCAAGGCTGTGTTTTAATGATGTTTTTTTAAGTGTCTTTGCTTCAGCCAACTTATTTAGCATTGTTTGTCTACGAACTAATTTTTCTTTATATATTTAATTTATTGTAATTGTACGTATGCATTTTGTTGTACGTTTATTATTAACTATAAAATTGTGTATGTCTAATTCCTTGTCTATTTTTTTGTTCTTATCTAAGTGCAGTTAAACTGCATTGCAGTTACCTTATTGTTACCTGTTTGTCGTATTTTATGTGTAACTTAACCTGCATTATTGTTTTCTTATTTACTTTAGTGTTAACTTAAAGACCGGCATGATTGGGTGTATAAGGGTCACATGTTTGGTATTACAATCTTTATTCTGAATTATTTATGACAATTTTGGGTGTGATTTCACCGGTTTTTTTTTGTTTATGTGTAGTTAAACTGGTTTTTATTTCTTTCTATTGTTTATGTATTTATATATTGAACCCTTTCTTTTTTTTGTTCTTTGATTTATTAATGAACTTGTGCAATTACTTATTTATTAATAAATAGGGTTTTCTGCGTGGTTCTCTACCAATTTAGCAAATGAACGCATTGAACCATCATTGCGCAAAGCCCGTTAATTCTAATTTAAGTAGTTTCATTGTTTACCTGTCCCACTATGATCCAACACTTAACCTTATCTAATCCTATCTCATTCACATACCACGGAGTAACTTATCACTAGACGGCCAATTCTTTCTATTAGATTTGAGTAATTCAATATCAGACTTGTAAATAAATTCTAATGTTTTAATTATTGCTAGGAAAGTCAATGTGATGTAAGCAAATAATTTGAATAAGGGTAACATTATTGTCAGTAAAGTCAAGATACATCCTCTAGCGAGTTTTTTTCTTCAATTTGCATTATTGTGAATAAGTTCAATATTACGCTTTTAATGATTTTATAGTCTGTTAATTTTTGAGAGTAATTTAAAATTGCAATTTTAAGGATGGGTACTTTAGGACACTACAACTTAAATGACTTTCCTATACGTTTCTCGTTCAACTCATCTTGCTCAAATAATATAATTAAAATATACCTGCAGAAACATATGCCCGTATGTTATTTTGCTTTTCACAAGCGAAAATAAAAATGGGGTTTGCTTTCGTACTATTGGGCTCATTCACATCATGATTATCATTGAAGATAAAGTAACCTATACCGTTTATTGGAAGTTAGATTTCAAACTATTTTTCTAAGATCTCAAATAATGCCCCATAAAGGGTGCGGAATTAGTGCGTCGAAGTACGATATATCCGTCACTCAAGGAGATATCAAAAAAGTTATTTACAAAAATTATAGGCAACTTCAAACTGCACATTATAACATTATTTTCCTATTTACAGGGTGTTACATATTACCAGGGTGAACCAAACATACTTTTTTAAATGGGACACCGTATATATTATTTCAAACTTAGATTAAGCTCATCTCCCCCATACTTCCAATATAGGGTTTCATTACGTTATACAGGGTATTTCAAACTTATGGTCAATTGTACACGAACATCATTCTCATTTCAACGTCCTGTATACCTAGACAGAACAACCTAACAATAATTTTTCCAGGCATAACTTTGACATTGGTACAATGTTACGAGAAATACTATTTCTTTATTATTGCACCAATTGGATATAGAGCGAGTCAAAATTCGAGCTATCACCGATGATAATCATAACACTAGTTATATTATCGAAAATATCTCAGAAAGTGCTTAATAAAATGAAAGAACATAAAGTGTATTTTCACTTTATAAAATAAAATACGGGTGATTCATTTGAAACAATTGACAAAATCATGTGTTCGAGTTTTGGCTCTATATTCAATTGGTGCAATAATAAAGAAATAGCACTTTCTCGTAACACTGTACCAATGTCAAAAGTTATGCCTGGAAAAATTATTGTTAGGTTGTTCTGTCTAGTTTATACAGGACGTTGAATGAGAATGATTTTCGTGTACAATTGACCATAACTTTGAAATACCCTGTATAACGTAATGAAACCCTATATTGGAAGTATGAGAATGAGCTTAATCTAAATTTGAAATAATATATAGTGTCCTATTTGAAAAAAGTATGTTTGGTTCACCTTGGTAATATGTAAATACGAAAATAATTTTATAATGTGAAGTTTGAAGTTGCCTATAATTTTTGTAAATAACTTTTTTGATAATTATCTCCTTTAATAACGAATATATCGTACTTCGACGCACTAATGCCGCACCCTGCATACTATTAGGTCGTGATTCTCAATTGGAAGTTTTGTTTCTGGGCAACTATCCTCATCGCTAGTTGATGAATTAAAACTAACCAAATTATTATAACATCTTTATCGAACGGTGTCAGACATTCAATGGCTTAAAGCCATTACTAATACTGCACTTAATTTGAACTAAAGTTGGAATACATTGCTTCGTCCAAACAAATTAAGTTTTGCAGCACCACTACCCTATTTTCTATTTTCAGGTTATTGTTGCATAAATGTCATCGTAGTAGCAGTTTATATCGTTTCTACATCGAGTTACAATCAACGTGATGTATATTGACAATTATTTGACAGTTGGATAATCGTCCATTATTCCAAATATGATGAGATTTGCTCATGTTTGGCGTATAGGAGACTATCATAGGTAGCCGTAACTAGATCTTCGCTTTGAATTAAAATGTATTTCTTCAAAAAAGTCCACATGTAGAAGACTTATACGGAAGGTAACTATGAATGCCTAATTTACGAGGGCGTATTGATAAACTCTTAGCCTAACATAGAATAAAAAATTTAAACTAGAAGTAATTCACTAAATACAACTGGGAGAACCATAGTAGTTCCATTCCATCGACTGTGGTTTCGTCTGTGAATCATAGAAATGTAGCCCGGTTTCATCCATGGTAACAACATGGCTCCCCAAAATTAGCATCTCAAAACAGGCGAGGTTTCTCGCTGTCGTCTACTGAAGATGTACTTCTCTTGAAAGATGCCCCCATTTTTTTACGGTTGAATACGAAGGGCAGACAGCGTCAAGTATTTTAAACACATCATAAATTTCTTTAATCCTTTTAAAAACATAACGATTGATCGATATACAGTTCTATCGATATTCACAATGTCGAACCACATGTCTTTTTGAAAATTTTATTGCACAACAATGCGTTAAATTATTAATTACAGATTACCTCGGTGTTTACTTCTAACAATTGAGTATGGCTTGGATAGCACTGTAGAACAAAACATCAATTTCATATAATATGGTGTATTAAGTACGTAAATGTATGGCAGATAAATATTTCGTTTTAATATTTTACACCCAAACCCTAGCAATCTCTCGGTCCCTGGGTGAGGCAGGCTAGATCCAGATTCCCTCCGGTAAAGAAAGTCTAACATCTATCTAGTTCTTGGGAGAGATTAACCCAGTTCTGAAGAAGGGTTACCGGAGACACCCTCTCTATTACAAAACTTTTGTTTTTGGCGGTATTTCATTTTTGAGACGTTGGCGTGTACTAGTATAAAACGTACATTGCATTTAGCTAGATAGTTTTTATGACATAGCCATTACAAACATTTTATAAAGTTAGTGAAACATCAAAAATTTTTTCGAAGATGAGAGAAGAATAGCAATTATTGTGATATAACAATAATATTTCTCGACTTGGAGGTATGTTTTGACAGATTCTCCAAAGTTGGAATGTAGTAACCATAAACATGAAGAAGTGGATGATGGGAATTGCTTATTCGAGAACATCAAACACTTAAAAGCTCCGTGATGTCAACGCAGCAGATCTCAAAAAAATATTTTAATTACTATTTTGACTAGAAAAATAAAACCCTTATTCTATAGTATCGTTTTCTACAAAGTATTGCACAGTTAGGTCACACGAAGTGTGATTCAAAAAAAATATAAAGAACAAACTTCTATACCTAAGGTGGTTCAAAAATACAGTTTACATACTTATGGCGTTAACATCCAAACAAACAACTATTTCTTTACAAAACGTGAATATCTTCAAAAATGCCCTTCTAAAACATCTGCTTCCTCACTGATCAGGACAAAAACTAACACATATGGAAAGATTCGTATGGATTTTGACTAAACTTGTTATTTAGTTGAACCAATAAATTCACTACGTATATCTACTGTATATGATGAAAAGCAATTAGGATTTAACCTCGTTTTTTATACAAAATAACTTCGTTCACGTTTTAACAAGTCCGGGAAAAAACGACCACGCAAGAAATCAAAATCTAATGATCTACCTGAAACATCCAAAATGAGCATAAGGACTACGTTATACAAGTATGTATGCACAAAGTGAGTAATATTACATCACAATCTGTTGCACATGATAACCTTCACGCCATTCCCTTGCGGTAGGCAAAACAATCCCTGCCTCTTATTTATTTTTCATTGACAATCTTTCTCCATGCTTTCCTATCTCCGCATACCTCCCTAGCTTCCGCAAGATTCATACATAGTCTCTGACATGCCCTTTTGCTTTTAAAACTCCTTGTCTTTCTTTCCTTTATCATACATTCTACTACATTCAGCCAAGTTTTACGCGGCCTACCAGGCCGCCTTTCCCTAACCTCACCCACATATATTTATTTCGTTAATCTTGCGTTGTTCATTCTCTCAATGTGACCAAACCAACGTAATGTACTACTTTTATATCTATCCATCATCGTCTTTTCCTCACCACACTCCGTCATTATGCATTCATTTTTATCTTGTCCCTTCTCGTTTTACCACATGCGCTTCTCAGGACTCTCATACCCACGGCATTTATTTTTGTTTCGTGCTTTTTGACATACCCATGTCTCACTTCCGTACAGTACTGACGGGACGAATACCCCATTATAGATTGCTCGTTTCGCAGCTAGGCTCATGCTTTCATTTCTCATTATCGTCCACATACTTCCAATCACTTTCCTTCCAGCATTGACCCTTCATCCAATCTCGCTCTCAATTGTACCATCTGCAGTAAACATTCTACCGAGATATACCAGCTCGTCCACTTGCTCCACAATTTCATCTTGCAGAGTAAATACTCTACTCTCCTTTCCACCTTCCCGATTGAACACCACAATCTTAGTTTTGTTCACGTTTACCTTTAGGTCCATGCTCTCACAGACTGTATCAAACTTCCTCAGAGCGGTTTGCAGCTCATCCGCACTATCACTTAATAAGACTGTGTCATCTGCATACACCAGAAGTCGTACATTTACGTCACCAACCATTACACCATTTGTATCGGTACATGCTTGTGACACTTATTCATGTATACATTGAACAACCACGGTGTTTGACATACTAATGTATTTACAGAAAAACATTTCACAGTTGCAAGTTTAAATGTAGCAGTCGCATATTAAAATTCAAAAAGACTCCAACCGTAGAGCTTTATTGGAAAAAAAGTTACATCGCAGAAATGCGAATTAAATTTCTTAAACGATACATTAAAGAGATCAATTCACCTTATCTTCGGCAAGTAAACTCGTTTAATTAAAATCATTATGGACTAATAATGTGCGACTCTGCAACATACTGAAGAAACAATAAAGCAATGGTATAAACAGGAAGAAATGTTGAACATCACAGTTGACAAACTAATTTTAACATCGGAAACTATTCTGAAAGCTCGGATGTAGATAGTGACTGATTAGAAGTTTTACACTTTGACAACCATGTTTCTACAACCCACAATTAGTAATAAGAATGTGTTAGTTCATATGTAATACAATTTCTATTAGTACTTAATGTATTCTAATTATGTAAGTACAATATATTTGGTGGTAAAATGCTTTTCAAGATGTTAATTCAAACATTTCCCATAGAATCCCATAGAATTTATGTTCCAGATTAAATGCCATCTTTGTACGAATAATAGTTCCAATTTATTTAGGCACGTAAGTTAACATCCATTTTAAAATATTTATCTTTTTTGGGTTTTTTAATGGTGTATTTTAAATTATACAATCTAAAATCTTTAACAAATTTTAACAGATATTACTACTGACGAAGATAACTGTAAGTGTGTTATCGAAGCGTTTAGATTGCATAATTTAAAATACGTCATTAAAAAAAACAAAAAAGATAAGTATTTTATTATGTGTGATAATGGTGAAAGTTTATATTTTCATATAATATCCATTTTGTGTAATAATGTCATCATCTTGTTGTGGGTAATCATTGCTACTAAATTGGTAACAACAATAAGAAATTATAATTATAAACAGTACAGCTCGATAGTCGTTCCATGCAAACCTATAAATGGAGTTTTTAAATTATCAATTGTATTATTGTTTATCAGCAACTTGCAACACAACTATCCTCCTGTATTTATAATTCATTAAATGTTTACATTTTGTTGAAAATTGCATTGTTTGTAATAGGACAGCAATGTGTTATAACCTACATAACCTGCAGGCTGCAAAAATAACGTACCAAAGTGTTTTGTTTTTCAACCGTTACATTACGATTACGATAATCAACGTTCTCTAATTTTACAAAATAAATCACAATAAATAAGTAATTGTATTTTGGAATTCTGCAGCTTTAAGTGCTGCCATCTCGGGGTATATTTTCTAATCAGAATTTATTATAAGGAGTAACAAACAAAATACACCCACGTACCACACAAAATTAAAAAAACACCGAACGCGTTTCGATAGCTACGCTATCATCATCAGCGGTCGTATAGTTAAGGAGAATAATTTTGGCTCCATATTACATAATGTGATTGTATGTGATGACGTAGTGGTAAACACTCCTGGTAAGGATTATATGTGGGCGCTGATGTAAAATTGTGACGTCATTTGAGTATGTACTAGTTAGTGCGGTAGACTCAACGTGTTGGTATATGAGAGTTGATATCGTTTGATTGCACGTTGATGTCGAAAGCCCTTAATTATATGTTGTGAAAACGGCGCCATACCTTCCAACTGTGCTACAAGTGGGGGGCCTGTGGGTGGCATAATGATGACACCCGATATCGATTCGTTAGGACCCAAACTGTTTAGCGGCAGTTATGTGTCCGGGGAAGCCTAGACATATTTCAGGTGACACTAGCTAATTGTTGAAGAAGTAATTATTATTATTATTATTAATCCACAAATGGAATCGATGTAAAAAGATCAATAATGGATCATAGAATAAAGTAAGGGCCGAAAGACCCCTGGTGAGTACACCTAAAAATAAGATTGTACAGAACAGTAATTATAATCTTTGTAGCATGGTTTCTCATCTTTCTCTTATCAATACCTGTGATAACGCCGAGGGATTGAATTGCATTGCGAATACTCACGTAAGTTACGAGTAAATAAAATGTATGTATAAAGATCTACATTAATAATTTATTTCTTACAGTATGATTTTTCAGATTTGACCTTGTGACAAAAATAACGTTTCTATAGTTTTACTTGTTCGTACGAGTACTATTATCAAAAGGTGTAGAGGTGGTTGTGCACAAAGTAATGTGTTTGTGTATTATTGTATTAATTTTTAGATTTTACACAAATTTATTTTTTTACCAATATACCAAACCAATAAACCAATGTTATCAGGTTGATGCATAAATAATGGCGTTTTTTATTTTAAAATATATATATTTTACCACAAAAATTTACATGATACCTTCCCAGTCCCACCAAACACATAACATCGTCTTTTGATGGTGAAGATCTTGTTTCGCTCCAGGCGTCCCTTGTTAATTGGGACTTAACCACTGCTTTCTCTGCTTGATATTCACGATCCCGAGCGAGCAATCCAGCGGAAATTGTGAAACGTTGATTTTTGTTATTCTCGTTCAAAACATGAGGAACCCAAGCGCCAAGTTTCTGAACTTTTCCTAAGGATTTCAAATATCGACATATCGTTGATTGGTCACATTCCATTTCATGGCCCAACTCCCTAGTTGATTAGCGTGAATTTTCATGAAGAAGTTGATTCAATCGCTCTTGAGCGAATCTAACAGGGCGTCCTAAACGATCCATATCATTAAGGTCGAAAATTCCGCTTTTGAAACGTTCAAACCAGTTTTGCGCCGTCCTAACAGGCATATTCACCGTAAACATAGCAAATCTCACGAGCAGCTTCACTGACTTTGGGACCTCGACTAACACAAATAGAAGATAATGTCGGTAATGCAGGTTTTTGTCTACTCGAGATTCCATTATAATAAGGTTAAACTTTAACAATTAAGAGCGAAGTACAAAAGCAAACACACTATATGACAGAACTACTAATTATCTGACAAGCTGAATATTGAGTAATCAAAATTTTGTTATTTCAGAGCCAACTTTTAAATTTAAAAAAAACGCCATTACTTATGCATCAGCCTAATAAATTTTATTTTATACTATTATGTATAGATAATATTGTATTACTATTATTATTACTACACTATACACCAACATTAACACTACTTAATTATACTGGTATTCCCATAGTTTGTATTCCCATTTTGATAAATCATAATTATTTACCTAACCAGAACTAAAATGTACAATCAATCTTTCTATTCAAATGTTTAATTAATAATTTTATGCTACCTTCTGTGTGAAAAATTAAAAAAATAAATCAAAACCACTAATAAAAAGTAAAAGTCCCTTCATCCAATAGAAAAGAACTGATGAGCTTCAAACTGGTGAACATATTTTCTTGTATCATAGCTAAGAACACTCCCGATCATTTCACCTTTCAAACAAAAAAAATTAAATCAAAATCAATTTTTCTTTCGAGAAATCGTTCAGCTCGGTCTAACAACCACGGTAAACTATCTCGTTTGCGAGCAGAGATAAAAAGATGAGGTTTTCGCGACCGTGTTCTACATTTTTCGAAAGATGCCACAAACAGAATTGTCATAGTCCTATTACTTATTAGTATTTGAGATACAGGATGAAATTCAAAATTTGCACATTTTAAGCACCACTCATAATTGCTTTACCTTGTAATTTATCGAAATGGTGAAAAGTGAGTTTTATACATAATTTTCCGTACAATTTATTGAACACCTTGTATATTTATTTTATTACATAATAGAGCTTACTCTCAGCTTTCAAAAAATATACATTGTGTGGCACTTCTTTTTCATTATTAAACTCAAAAATAAAGTTACGTTAATTTAACAATTTGATGATATAATTGGCCATAAAACCTATACACTCAGTATTTTCTGGAACGTCCAAGCTATATTTGAGTATTTAAAAAGGGTTATTAGATTCTTACAGCTTTATTGTAATTATAAATATGTAAATACGCGATTGTAATAAATCTAAGGGCTTTTACGCAGAAATGCAAAAATAATAACAAAAAATTATGTAAATTAGGTACAACAATTTTTGAAATATATATATATATATATATATATATATATATATATATAACTTCAATTTTGTAATGGTAAAATGCATCTTACAGCTTCAGAAAAATATTAATGGTAATAAAACTTATAAAGAATACTTTATATCTAAATTTGTAAGTAGGCTGGGCCTAGTCTGATCTAAACGTAATTGACCTCTCAAATCTGATTAAAATTAGTTTTGTGCAACAAGCGTATTGTTTGTTCATTGTGCAAAATAGGGCAGAAAATCGAAATTTTTAAAACTTTGAAAAATATGATGTGCTGATTTGCTTTGGTCAGAGTAATGAAAACTCCGACGCAGTAATAAATGTGTATTTTAACAGATAAATGTAGTTTCTTTGGTATTAATTTTGATAATTAAGTAACTTTACATCTATGTAAGTTTCCAGAACGGAGACAACCTAGTAAAATCACGTTTTATATATTAAAAAGAAATTTAATTAATTATGAATCATTTTCTGAACCCAGGTCAAAAAAATATAATAAAGAAAATCGAGAGAATAACGAGGTTACCGTTTTAGCCAGTGTGGAAGGCAATCCTATAAGTTCTTGCAGAACTATGGAAAGTAGTATTGGAGTTCCGAAAACACGAATCCACCATAAATATAAACCATATAAATTTCGGCTTGTTCAACATATACATCCTGGTGACGCTGAACGTAGGATAATATTTTGCAATTGGTACTTAAGCATGTTAAATATCGTACCCACTTGGGAAGAAACGTCCTATAGTCAGACGAGGCACATTTTAGCAATTTCAGGCACAGTAGCAGATTTTGGTCTCAAAAAAATCGACACCAAATATTCCCCCAAAGACAACAAGGACGATTTGGACTAAACGTTTCCTGCTTTATATTAGGATTAAACATGAAATTTTACCTTCTCGAAGGAACTTATCCGCTCCTACATATTTGGACATTTTAGAAATGGTTCTGCTTGAATTATTAGATGACATTCCTTTAGCTTGCTTGAACCAAATTCATTTCCAACAGGATGGAGCCCATCTCACAATGCGCAAATTATACTCCGTTTTTGGAAAACAATTTTGGCAATAGATGAATTGACACTAATGGGCCGATAAGATAGCCTCCCAGGTCTCCGGACTTGTCAGTCTTAGATGTCCTTACAAAATAAAATATACCGAACTCAATATGATAACATTGAACGTTTGACAAATGCAGTTAGAGAAGCTTTCAAACGTTTACAAGATCACCCTATTATTCTGCCTAATGCTATAGAACGAATTGGAAGAGTGTGTGAAGCATGTATAAGACAGAATGGTCATCAATTCGAACATCTCTTTTAGTAATTTATATTAGGATTGTAAAGTTCTAGGTAACCCTTAACCTTGTTTTTTCATGGCCAACTATATCATCAAAATGTTAAATTAAAGTAACAGTCATTATTGAGGTTAATAATGCAAAAGAAGTGCCACACAATATATATTTTTTGAAATCTGAGAGTAAGCTCTATTATATAATAAAAAAATATACAGTGTTCCATTTAAAAAAACAAAACTTTGGTTTATTGTGAAGAAAATGACTTTTGTGGGGAAAGCCATGCACGCCACTAAATTCTACGGAAAATTCTGTATAAAAGCCACTTTTCTCCATTTCGACGAATTACAAGATAAAACAGTTATGAGGGGTGCTTAAAATGTGCAAATTTTGAATTTCGCCCTGTATCTCAAATACTAATAGGACTATGACAATTCTGTTTGTGGCATCCTTCGTTTCACGAAAAAGTAGAACAGGGTCGCGAAAACCGCATCTTTCTATTTTTGCTCGCAAACGAGATATCCTACAATTTCAACCAAAATGGGACACAGTCACATGTATTGCATTTAAAGCCAAAAAATCATATGGTTCGTTATTAAATTAAATTACGGCTGGAAATGGGTTAAGGTTAATAAAAAATAAAAATTATAAATTAGAGAGAAAATTTTGCTATTGCCCTTCATATTAATATTATAATTAAATATTCCTTTTGTTTTTAATTAAATCATTAGATAACCAGAAATAATAATTTAAACTAGAGGTTACGTATAAGAATTAGTATGTACTAAATGTAAATTTATAATAGAACTATTATTTACTTATTAACGCATTTATTTTTAGTGTTGTTTTTTCTTAATAATTATTATTTGAAATAGTTGAATACCTGCACCTTTTGGAAAATATCAATTGTTAATTGAAAGTGATCTAATTTATAATAAACTTTTACAACCACTTATCAATTTACACGTTAAATTCTCATTAAATTAATATTTGCATTTGATTTATAGGAAAATACACGATTACAACTCATTATTTTTTTTGTAGAGTATCTTTCTCTAAAGCGGGTTTTCCAATATAACGAACCACTTAATATTCATTAATACATTCTTAATATAATTATATATGGTCAATATACTCAAATTGTAGTAGTTCATTGTCCGAAAAATGGATAAATTGTCTAATAAAACACAGGTTGTCTTATGTGTTCCACGAACAGAACTAAAAGAAAGTAAAACAAATAGTCATAATACCAGACTTATTTAAAGTCCATAAATAGCAGGATATAACTTGGTTTAATCTTAATCATACATACTTTGTCATTATCTAAATCTCACGGATTTTATTCACTTTACATAGAAAGTCATATTTTACATTGGAACTGAAAAATTAATTCTAGTACACTATCACATTCAGTAATGAGTTTTATATTCGATTATTATACAATATAAATTTAAATAAAAGTTATAAAATCCAAACCAAGAGATCATTAAATGCTGACTGTGCATTTATTTATTAGATGAATCAGTTAAGTAAATGATGGCAAGATATTCTTACTAGAAAGTCTATATTACACAATAATCAACATTAGAAGTCATCGTAGTAATTTAGGTCAATTTAGATTCGTTTAATTGTAACAATCAACATTAAGAAACAGTAAAGCAGTTATAAAATTATTACAATAACAACCAAACCAAGTTATTTTTAGTTTTAAACCGTTTTAATTATAGACACGTTAATATGTTTAATTACTGTTTTCATAATTTAAAATAAATGATTATAGTAGTAGTAGTAATAGTAGTAGAAACAAATTGTATTTAGAAATTAAATTAGAATCTAGAAATAGTCGTTAACCAGAACTAGTCTATAGTTAATTGACATTTATGCACTAACTTACATTCTATATTGCATACAAAAAAGTAATGTTATATCTTGATAGTATTAGCATTGATTAATTATTAGGTAAATTATATTTTATTCAAGCACTGATAACACAACTTTATAATGATGCAATGTTAATGTTTAATTTATTGTTATTATTATTACTATTTAATAAATATTTTAATTTGTCAAGGTTACATAAATAGTAAAAATACTGATCTCTTTTGGGGTTTTTTAATGGTGTACTTTAAATTATACAATCTAAACGTTTCGATAACACTTACAGTTATCTTCGTCACAATTTTGTCAAATTTGACAAAATTGTTTACTACATCTTGAACAATTTTTAACAAACATTACTACTGAAAGTTTACATTTTCATATTACATAAATAGTGTTTACATTACATTAATAATTTTTTTTTTTTTAATTGATAATAATTTTTAATTACACATTTACTTTTAAACTTATAACTTCATAACAAAACTTATTATAATTTACATTACATTAACTTTAAAAATGAACGTATCCATTTTTAACTAAAGAGAAAGTTATTGTAATCGGTCAAAAAATTCCTGATTGAACTGAGACCGGAGATATCCGTTTTTAGGCCCCCTGAGTCTAAAAAAGTGCACAGGGGTCCGTATCTATCTGCCGGTCTGTTCGTCCATGTGTCTGTATGTCTGTGTGTCGTATGTCTGTGTGTCTGTGTGTATGTGCCTTTGTGTCTGTATGCCTGTGTGTCTTTTTGCCTGTGTCTGTGTGTCCGTGTGCCTGTGTATCTATATGTGTGTGCGTTTGCGTGTCTGTGTGCCTATGTGTCTGTGTGCCTGCGTACTGTTTGTCTGTGTGCCTTTATGTATGGGCGTCTGAGTGTGTGTGTGTGTGTGTGTGTGTGTGTGTGTGTGTGTGTGTGTGTGTGTGTATGTGTGTGTGTGTGTGTGTGTGTGTGTGGTGGTGTGTGTGGTCGTGTGTGCGTGCGTGCGTGCGTGTGTGTGCGTGCGTGCGTGTGCGTGTGCGTGTGCGTGTGCGTGTGTGTGTGGTGTGTGTGTGTGTGTGTGTGTGTGGTGTGTGTGTGTGTGTGTGTGTGTGTGTGTGTGTGTGTGGTGTGTGTGGTCGTGTGCGTGCGTGCGCGTGTGGCGTGCGTGCGTGTGCGTGTGCTGTGCGTGTGCGTGTGCGTGTGTGTGTGTGTGTGTGTGTGTGTGTGTGTGTGTGTGGTGTGTGTGGGTGTGTGTGTGCTGCGTGCGTGCGTGCGTGCGTCGTGCTGTGCGTGCGTGTGCGTGTGCGTGTGCGTGTGCGTGTGCGTGTGGTGTGGTGTGTGTGTGTGTGTGTGGTGTGTGTGTGTGTGTGTGTGGTGTGTGTGGTCGTGCGTGTGTGCGTGCGTGGTGTGCGTGCGTGCGTGTGTGCGTGTGGTGCGTGTGCGTGCGTGCGTGTGCTGTGCTGTGGTGCGTGCGTGCGTGCGTGGTGCGTTGCGTGCGTGCGTGCGTGGTGGTTTTGTAACGTGCCAATTCTTGTCTATCGTTACCTTAATTTAAGTTTCGAAATTTGCATTATTATTGATAAATATATTTACATTACATTAGTATCTTTAAGCATTTCTTTTCTCATTCAATAATTAAATTTTTCATATCTCGAAATTTTCACTTTAGTCTAAATAATTACGAGTACCTCTGTATATAGTATGTTATGGTTTTTGCTTTGTGCGCAACTCAACACGCTTTGACGCTTAACTCATGTCCGTTTCTTATGCCGTGCAGTTCAGACGTTATCTTTTTTAAGTTTTGCTTCCCTTTTATAAGGTATGTCTAATTACATTTTCTAAAAATGCATAAAATGGCACGCATGACGATGCAATTTTTGTCTTGAAAAATTAAACCGTCGTATCATAACCGCTTACTGTTAGTTTGCCTGCGTTTGTAGTTTTTCCATTATTGGTATGTAGAAGACATGAAAATTACCTTCATGTATGATCTACAGTTTCTTTATTTGTACGTTATTAACAACTGAAAACTATCGTACCTTACCATACGTTAATCTTATGGAACTTACGTTACCTTCATTTATGACCTACCGTTTGTTTATTTGTACGTTATTGACAAATGGAAATTACGTTTATCGTATATTTGTCTTATGAATTGGAAATGAAAATTCTCCGACTGCATTGCAGTTATTTTTATTTTGTACAAGCAAAGAGTATGTAATAGGGAAGTGAGGCATTGTCCGTATTAAATATCGCCAAAGTTAGTCGACCGCTTTCGGGCGCTAACATCGGCCCTCTAGTACTCGACTAACCAAACCAATTCATTTTAGAATTGAACCGTTTTCCATAAATTTCTTCATTGCTGTTGACACAGCGTTGTCACATAATCTCCGCGATTACCTGCTGGAAAGGATACCGTTTTGATTTATGACGTTTGTTTATTTAGCAACGTATTACATTTAGAATTCTACAAAGGAATGGTCGTTTTCGTTTTGTTATTTAATTTAGTTGTTTCATACACAACACAATCGCTCTTTAAATACGTAACTTAGGTAGAATTGCATTGTGTGGGTATTCATAAAATTGTTTCTCTTGTAAAAAGCAGCATATAAAAAAAGTCTTTACTAATTTGTTGTTTTTATGGAGTAAGACAATACATGAATTTGACGTTTTCGTGTAATACTTCCCCATAAGTGATTAGACTCTTTTGTGTTTACGTTTAAAAAGAAGCTGTAATTTCTAACTATTACAAATAACGATTTACTTATAAAAATTATAATTAATGTTACAATTAGTGCAATTCATTCTAATTTTCATAGCAACTAAACAAAAATCTGTCATTTGTTTCTTGATTTGAAATAAATATTTTAAATATGAACTGTTGTCATTTATTTACAATTATCATTCTAAAAATTATTGTAATATTACTACCTAATTACCACCTAATTTAAATTGTCGTATATACAATATTAATGGCGATAATCACTACTTTTCAATACTTGGTAATTAATTTATGGCGTGAGATTTCTGCAGTTTTGAATAGCGTCTACCTGCTTAGTGAACCTTTAGAGTTCTTAAATGTAAATACTACATTGGCATCATTGGTAAAGGAAGAAGAGCAGGTAAGGTTGACTCTCTTTCCTATTATATACTCTTTGATACAAGTAAGTACTTATCCTTTTAGTGCAGTTTAAGTAAATAACAAATCAATTAGTGTTATTCTGATACGATTAAAAGGAACAGCTGAGTTCTGCTCCTAAGATAAAAACATTTAAGTTTCATTATTGAATACAGTGTTGATCATAATGCATTTTGAATTTTAAGTGAATATAGATTATAAGGTTCTACAGTGTTATTAATTCTTATTGCTATGAAACCTATTATCAATTAGTATCTACTTTTCACAGGGAATCTAAATGTGAAAAAATATATGGGGTGTTGCATTTGAAAAAATTGAGAAAAATTACATTTCGCGCAAGTTAATCATTATGTATAGGTTTACATGGTTTCGAAAAATTTCCCAGTTTGTTTGTTAGTAGACTATTATTAATAGTCGGTGATATAAACAGATTTACGAAATCGTGGTGACAACGTTCGCATCGTGGCTCCAAAGTTAACTCTATTTTGGCACTAAAGTAACGATATCTGCAGAACGGTTAGTGATACAGACACAAATTTCTACACTTTTATTCTAAATGTAACAGTGAATCCAAAAATGCAAAATATACAGGGTGTTCCATTAAAAAACACAGGTTTGGGAAATTGTAAGGTGGTGGAGGATAACGCAAAGTATCTCTGGTGCAGTTAGACAAGCCACCCTTATTTTTTAATAAGGAATATCAGCTACAGAAGTACTTGTTTATCTATAGGGTCGAAATTGAGCGCAAAATTACAAAAAATCAACCGTGGAACAAAATTAAACTTTTTAGGTCCAGAGGAAAAAGTTATGTAGTTGTTAATATTATGATTGAGTATGAAGTTTTACGATTACTTCGTTACCAATCTCAATATAACCCTAATGAAAAGGCTTCTGTAAAAATTATTGCAATAAGCATTATTAATAGTCGGTGGTCTTCTACTTCCTTGGGCCGTAGCAATTGGTTCAACCGAACTGATCTTTGATTAAGAGTGCACCCGGGGGATAACTTGTTGCGCAGTCACCCCCATTTTGTCGCAATATTACGTAATATTTTTGGATATACTAGGTTTCTTCTTTAAAGTGTCGTTGATATTTTTTCATTTAGGTAAAGCACTAACCTTTATCTAAGAATTTGTTATTTTGGAGGATGTCCCAAGATTACGTACAATTTTTATAAGGACAGGTTGTTTATTCACAAATTTTATACTTTGTTGAATTGAACATAGCCAATACGTACTTCAAAACTTTGAAATTTGACTACTAACGCTCATGTGTGCTATTAATCTAATCTCAAATCCAACTTAATTCAACAAAGTTTAATAAATTCTTACTATGCCCCAAATTACTGGATAATAATGAATAGCTCATGTATAATTAGTGGGACAGATTTACAGAGTCAAGTACACCATTGTTAAGCTTAGTTAGGGATACTTAGCCTACCTACTTGAGTTACGTAAGGAATACTATAACCTTTTTTAATTCATTAATTCAGAATTTTATTTCAATAATTGGTTTTAGTTTAATTAAAATGTGGAATTCCTACTAATACATTACAAATACAGGAGATTTTAGTAATTTGAATAAGGAACAAGTAATACTAAATATTTCCTTTGAAATCGTTAAGATTAGTTGATGTATTTGTCTTTGAATTTCATTCGCTTTAATAATCACTCAATTTAGGAAAAGAATATCTTAAGGTAGGAAATGGTTTGTAATTTACTAATGTAATTAAAATGTAAATTAAAGTTGTATATAAATATGAATCTTTTATTTTCATTAACTTGTCTGAAGTGTGCAGTTTACACATGTAAAATTGTAAAGGTAATTTAGAGACCATGGGAGCAGGCAGGAGTGTTAAGAGAAAAAATTGCAACATCTTTCCGCCGACGCTAAAAAACCAGTCAACTGACAAAAGTTCCAGAACATACGGTGTTAAGAATAATAAATTTTGAAATACAAGTCCGAGTAAAACGTAATAATTTAGAACATTAAAAAGGATTTGATAGTTGTAATGCAGAGCTTATGAACTTCATGAGCAAAGGTGAGTGCGTGCAGTGGAAATTTTAAATAATGAATTAAAATGTGACACCAACATCGACATTTCTGACTTTACACATCGGAGTGTGTCAATTAAGTTGGGTTTCAAATATAAAAAGATCAACCACATGTAATTGTTGACGCGAAAAGAATTGAAATAATAAGTGAAATTCCAAGAGAAAGAGAGGTTTAATTGTTATTTGAATGAAACGATAAAGTACTGAAGGGTGGGATAAATGATTCGCGTTATTCAGAATTAGATAACTATCCTTAACGCGGATTCTCTATAGGTTGGGTAAGTAAATGTCTACTTTCTGCAGCCATGAAGATATGACATCAAAGTTATTAAAGTGCTGGTTTCGACCAAAACTCTTGCTATCTCTTCCTTAAAATTCTGTAGTAGTGTTGACAAATACAATTATCACTCCCTTTTACAGAAGAAAATTCCGAACGACCTGTTCAGAAAATTCTATATTATTGATTTCTTAATTACCGAGGACATACACGTTGACATATTTGAGCGAGCGAATTATTTTATATTCAAGTTTTAAAATATTTGCGCGTAATTAAATTATGACGCACGTTAGCCTCCTTCTGGAGGCCCATCATGCATCTTGGATGCATAATGGTCGTCGCCGTGATCGTCGAACCCGGTCTCTGCGGGAACCCTCCCGATCATAAAATTATTTCTGCGGTAGATGTATAGGAACTAACCTAAGGATCCTCCAGTTGAACGTTGAAGGAGTATCTAAAGATAAATGTGAGGTTCTATCACGCATGGCACTGGAGAACAATGCCGATACACTCCTTCTTCAAGAGACTCACACATCAATTGATAGCGAACTCCTATAATAAAATGCCCCGAGAATTTTAGTAAAATTTTTCCACATCCAACAGCATATGCTGATGATTTTAGCTGTCACCATAACATTTGGGGTTATGCAGGTAATGACAGTAATGATGAATCTTGGTTAGAAATTAATAACCTACATTTGGTATTTGATGCCAAAGATAGAAAAAGTTTTTATTCTACTAGATGGAAAAAGAATACAATCCAGATTTGTGTATTGTATCTAGAGATAATAACTTAAAGCCATTAAAAATTTCTCGTGCAGTACTAACTGACTTTCCACATGGTCAACACCGACCAACATTACTTGAATCTGGTCATAAAATAAATTTTACTACTTCGTTAAATAAGCCACACTGAAATTTCAAAAAAGTAAATTGGTCAAGCTATAGAAAACAAGTTAATAGTAATCTTCGTTGGGTACCTCCAATTGTTAACAACTACTCTAGATCTGTGGGTGTAATAGAAGGAGCAGCTAGAAAAACAATTGCAAGAGGCTACCGCAGTGAATACATTTCAGACTGGTCAAACAATAGGAATATTTTAAGAAGTGGCGCTTATCTTCTAGTCCTATAAAAGCAGAATTTAGTTGTTTCCATCTAAATAATAAGGACAAGGATCGGAAACTTAATGTTATGCTTAATGCGACTATGTTAAAGCATATCTTTAATCCAATTTATACTAGTGCACGAACATTGCGAACTGCAGGACTTTCGTTGGTGTATTCAACAGTTGAATATTGTAGTCTTGTATGGTTAAACAGCTACTTATGTTAACAAAACAGATACACAGCTTAACACCTCAATGAAGATAATAACAGGCACTATTAAACCAACACCATTATCATGGTTGCCTGTTTTATCAAGTATTGTTCCTCCGGATATAAAACGACAAATAGCTGCTAAAAGAGAGTGAGATAAATATCAGATCAATCCAGAGATATTCAATAATAACAATGATTTGCTCAACTTACCAACTGCAAGGCTCAAATCGCGCTATCCGTTATGGAAAAGTAAGTATTTACATCAGCCATTTAATGCAAATAATCAATGGAAACTGAGCTGGAATACTATAGTTATTCAGAATAAAGAGCTGATATCTGATCCAACAATTAGGATTTGACCTACCAAGAAAAAAATGGTGCGTTTAGGAACATGTCATGGTCATTGCAATGACATTATTTTTAAACAGAATGCTTTAGAATCCCCAAATTGCTCTTGTGGAGAGAATATACAAACTATTAAACATATTGTGGAAGATTGTCCAATCACAAGATTTGCTGGGGGTTTTATGACAATTTATAAGGTTAAGCCTGAAGTGCTTATTTGGTAGCACAGTCTCCTACCTCTTTAACATCTAGTTACCTGTTGGACTTTTTGCCGTGGTTTCCCGTCCATCCATTTTGCAGCAAACGATGGGTCTGAGAGTTTCCCACTAATAAGGATATGAATTTTGATATTAATTTGCTTTAATTTTACATACCAAATTTGATGTTATATTATATTTTTATCAAACGAATCAATAAATAAATGCACTTTGAAGAAAATTACACAAAGAAACAATTACTCGAATCAGTCAAATCTCAAAAATTTTCGAAGGATTATATAATTGATGTTAATTATTAGTGTTTTTACAGGATTACTTAAATTTTTATTATCAAAATATTTACTAAGAAATTTCAATATACAGAGTATCCCGGACTAGGTGCAACAAACTGCGGCAGCAGATAGTACTAATGAAAATAAGAAAAATAGTTCTTACAAACATTGGTCATAGCTCTCTTCATTTCAGATATACCAGGTGTTCTAGTTAAGAAAAAAATGCCTTTTTGCGATACTTCAATATTGACTGAAGATGTAACGATGCGACTTAGAAAAGTGAGATTGCATGATGAAAGCTAAATTTTTATGTAACTGTCATATACCAAAAATATTCCAGTGACGTTGTTTCGAGGATGGTCTGATACTTCAATGAACCTAACTTGAATACCACTGATATTTTCTCAAAGTTGTGGATTAACTTAGATTTTTTAGGTTTTCTCGAAAAAGGGTACTCATATTCTGAAGCTGTAACCTCGCCTATTTCTAACAAAACGATACCGAACGTTTCAAGATTTAATTTTCATACTTACAGGAATACTTGCAAAAATAACGGGATTTTTATTGGAAAAATTAATGAAAATGAAAAAATATATACCTACATATCTCTGCCACGAGTGGCACTGCACAATTCCAGCTTCCCCACAATTCATTAATGATGACTTCCATTGTTGGCAGCTGGACAAGCATAAGAGATATTAGGCATTCTTCATTCTGAAATAAAAACTTGTATTAATACCTCCCTGTGATAGCTCTGAGCAAACGTCATCTTAGAGATTTCTACGGCACGCTACGTATAACTACCTTAGTCAAACGCTCGCTTTTTATCTGTTGTGGTGACTAAACGCGGGTTGCCTCGTTAATGGGTTTGCCCTTGTGCAGGCGATCCATCGTTTGTCGATTTTTCGAAAGAATGCCTCCCAGGTACTAACGGCAGTCGTCTGTTCCATCTCTGCTGGGCGGTCCGTGAACTCCCTAGTGGCGCATCCTCAGCTGTCGGTGTTCCACTCAGTAGCGGTAGTAACCTTCTAGCTACTACTTTCTATTACTGTACCACATTTAACAACTCATAAGTTCCATTGAAATGTATTTTTTGCGTACGTTTTGAGTAAATGTACTTCATTCTTCAGACCCAAACATCTCATAAAACGCTGCTTTATTAGTTGTATTACTTATTATTCTCGGAAACACTCGCTCTTCCTTATACTTTTCAATATAATATTCAAATTCTTTTCATTATCCGACTTATCGACTTTTTATATAGAAGAAAAAATTCCAAAACCGAGGGCTTCCATAAAATTTAAACGTACACTTACGTTTTACCTTAGGATTTTTTTTGCTGCGAAATGACGCATCGTATCAAAAATTTGCATAGATCATTTATTTCCTAAATCATAATTTTAAAATTTATATGGTGGTATTTTCATATCTTTGAAATATGGAGCTCTTTTAAAAACACTAGATAAGAATTAAATACTACGCTTAATAAACCTCCCTCTTCGCCGCACAGCACTAGCAGAAATAAAAGCAAACTTAAATACAAGAACTCAAGTACGTACGTCTTACCGTTTTGGACTTATCGTGAATACTGGGATACTAATATATGTTCACACAAACACGCACGTACCGACACACACAGACACATACACACACGCGCACGCATATATATATATATATATATATATATATATATATATATATATATATATGTATTTGCTATGTGTAATTAGCTTGATAATTATTTATTTAATTTAATAAGCATATACTTGGGGATGTAAGTTCAATTGAATTTTGTTGGCAAATAAAAATAATACCTGTTAATTATAAATTGAAATATTAACGTGAAATCATAAAAATTATTTTCACACAGGGAAATGTTCATGTGTAAAATTTAATAATTCTTTGCAATTATTTGCTTTAACGTGTAACAGACTTCTATGGAATTTGCAAAATGTACGCATGCGTTGCATCCTTGCTAAACTAAAATATGTGCAACTTGTCAAAATTCCAACAACGATCTTTACTTAGTAAGTACGATTTTGATTTTCTTTAAATTAGAATTATTTTATTTATGATTACACTTGTTCATTACCTTTCCAGATATTGATACACGTCGTCGCACAACAATTATACACAAATTCAAAAAAAACATAAATACAGGACATCAAAAGGATACTCAATGCAATTTGTTAGGTTATGATAATAAAATAAACTCACATGTGTTGTTGAATTTTCCATTAAATGGTCACCTTAAACTTGTTCCATGTTAACATTGGATGTAAACTTCATTCCATCTAACGATGTTACTGCCTTCCTGTTGAAAATGGTACTGCTTAATTTCCATAAATTCATCCAGCTTCACTAACTTGTGATAAATCTTCTTTGTGATAAATACGTTGCACTTGGGTAAGATGCTCATTTACTTTTATAATTGCACTTTTATTTTAATTGAATATTTATTTAACTATTGATTTAAATATTCACTAATTTTCCGGATTAATCTTGTAATTTATTCTTTCATAAAATTTTATAATTGCTAACACTTTTATTTTAGATACCAATTTGAAGTTAAAATTATTCTATAACCTCAATCACTTTTGAGAAAAATAAACATTACATCCAAAAATAACAGAAGAATTTTATTTAAATAAAAAAAATGCACATCAACCGATGTTGAACAAGATTTCGAAATGAAACAAAACAATAGTATCGAAAATTATAACCGGTAGCCTTAGTTTTAAAAATTGTTATTTGTTATTTCAACTTACATGTTAAAAAATGCACTATTAGCACTATGACTTATTACCCACAAAAGGATTAAAAGAATAAAAAAAAGAGAGTGAGAAATCAGGAGCAATTCCTTTTATAACTTCTCATAGATACCAAAGCTTTCAATTTTTTTTTAACATTACATGCAAAAGATCCTTGCATTCGATTGGTCTAAACAAAAAAATTAACTTAACTAAAACATAAATTAGACCATAACCTTTTCAATTCAATTCGGGTTTGCTTTTTAAATACATTTTTCAACTCAGGGCAAAATTCTGCATAAATAGACACCTCATATGCTATAATTTGCTTCATCAATTTAGCTTTTGACAATTTTATACCTAAAATTACTAATATCTAACAAATTTTATATTTTACAGCTAAACTGATGACATATTCAGCTTCTGCATAAAAAAACTGTATAAGAATACACTTATTTCAAAACATTTTACATAGTTTTAGCAAAATTTCTACTTTAATACCTTAATTTTAGGTACTTAACCCGACTTTTCTAAATTTATGTTTAAATTACATATTTAATGTTAATTTCTTTGTACAAATAAGGGGAAACCTATTATTATATGCTTTTATAATTTATTCTGAACTTATCTTGCCCTAAATAAGCTATAAATTTGTAAAATTCTTAAATTTGGTACTTAACCTAACTTTATATAATTTAATTTAACTTTGCGTTTTAAACGTTTATATCACTTCTAATGTTTACCTAACTTGTTCCTATATATGTCTCTAACACAATCACTGTTTATCTGTACTCTACAGTTTCTAATTTTGTACTTCTTAGATATGTTTCTAAGGCACTTTAACTTCTTAAGCACTCTTTAAACACTTGGTCTACGATCTACCAATATAACGTCTTCGTACCATAACCCTTTTTATAGTTCGCACAGTTATTATGCATTATACCAATTATTATACATGTTCTACACATTAGGATTATTGTACTTCATGTAATCAATATCTGTTATGTGCTTAATTGCTTAATTATATTGATTTATATGTGAAGTTTCTTATTTATCTTTAACACACTAATATGTATCGTGTTTACCTTTTTAACATGCTACTGCCATAGCTCAATGTTTTTATGAATACAACATCATTGTGCAAACCCCATAAAACCTGTTTTGTTGTATAAAAATCATCTGTTTATATTCGTATACTGTATTTTCCTCATAACAAATTGTATAACTTCTTCAACTTTATTTGAACTTGCATACTATCTAATATTTGAACTCGATAAAGCTCTACCCCCTATATTACACCTATTTATAACATCGCAATATATAATATATAATATATATATATATATATATATATATATATATATATATATATATATATATATATATATATATATATATATATATATATATATATATATATATATATATATAATATATATATATATATATATATATATATATACATAAGATAAAAACAATTAAACTAACTGTTTTTGTATTATCAGAGACTGCGGCTTGCTAGGGCCTTAATAAATTAAAACTCTTTGATATCTGCCAATATTTCGGTGCGTTTATTTTGTTCCTTTATCAAGGCTTCTACAATAAAAACAATGTAAAGTTTAGGTTAAGCTTAAGTTTTTTGTAACACTGGCTTTTTAAACTTAATAGGCGTTATCGTGAAATGAATTTTGTTTAACATTCTATAAAAGTCAATTAGTGACGAAAATAATGAATGATGATGCATTTTAACATTTAAACTAAACTTTGTCATGTACCTACAACATGTGCTTACATTTATACAAATTTTTCTGTCTAAGTTAGTTACATTTATTTTCTTATGTTAATTGAATTGAAATTGTCAGAAGCGGTGAAGAATCTATGAACTTACGAATTTTGATCCTCGGTTAAATTGTCTGAAAGTTGAATATGTTGTAGCTTTTGAGTCGCTGATCAAAAGTCTCCATGGACATAAAGCTCTAAACACTATATTTTTTATGCTACGGGCAGTTGAATGTCAGCATTTCAGCGATATATAAGTTATTAATTATGTTTATGAAACTTACAAGCGGAAAAAAGGGGAATTATTCGTTCCTCGGAGCAAGTAAACGGTCTCGGCAAACTCCCTTGAGAATTTTTTTGTTCCTACGATCGAAAATTCCACTTTTGAATCCTCTGACATGGTACATAAAACTGTATGTCGCGCTCGGCGCGCTAGCGCCCACGGATATGATGTATTATACTATTATAATATTATTATAATATTGAAATGAAATTAAAGAAATAAAGAACATTACTTGTTGTAGATAAATATAATATTTTATGAAAGTATTATAAAAGTTTCTTACAATTCGTTTATATTATCTTATTCAAAAAACCACTTATATAATTGAAAACGAATCGATAAATTAAATCAAAACCAGTTTCTAACATATAACAGATGTATATTTCATAACTTCAAGGAATGGAAAAATATTTATCGTTAGGAAAGACGGTTGGTAGATTATATATTTAACAAATGACAACGAATTTATATGAATTATTATTGAATTACAAACTTTTCTCTTGCGTGAGTCTTTTTGATCCTCCCGTTTACTTACTTATTAATAGTTATTAATAACCTCCATGTGAATATCGTCATCTCCTCTATGAGCAGCGTCCATGTGAACATGTTCCCAGGGTCCTTGCTTCAGATTGACATGTGCAATGATACCCTTTTACAGGATTGTTTTCTTCTTGAATATCCTGGTTGACGTGTGATATAAAAACTTGATGCTGCGTAGCATTGCGGAATCTAGAATACACTCTCGGTCTGATGAAATTATTCTCATTTAACAGTGTATCAAGCTCAAGTTCATCGTTTCCATCTGTGTGCAATTTATCTTGAATACATGCGTTGGCGAGCTTAATCTGGTAAACTCCTATTGTCAAATCACGCAGGTAGTTGGCATCTAGGCTTGGAAATTCTGATTATCCACTCTCTAGCAAACGGAACAGTTGCTTCTTCCATACGAATAAGAGGATGATACCGATTTATAATTGTCCTGGCAATTCTGCAGTAATCACCAATATGTTTCGCATTTTGGATGTTAAAAGTGTGATCGAAGAATTTACAAATAGTTTTGAAATGTCCATTCGTTGCTTCGACTAACCATCGGTGTTTTGTTATTAAACGTGTATCGTTTGCTGGTTCTGCGGTTACTTATTGTTGACTACGTCCTAGCAATACTGGCATTTTATGCTCAATTCCCAATTGCTGTAAAAGCGGTACAATATCTCTATAGCCTCGATCCACCAAAAATATATCACCCTCTTAAAGCCAATCTCTTAATTTCTGGACTCTCTGTCATCTAGAAGAATTGCAGTATCGTTATTGTGAGCATCTGAGAAATATGGTCCTAATATTGACAAAATGTATCCATTAGCAGCTACAATTATTATGGGTTTTAGGAAGTGCCTTCCTTTATGCAGTGAATACGATTATCGTAAAGCACGAAAATTACTACTTTTGTTAATGTACACGTAAGTAGCGTCGCATATGACAATAACTGTTATTATACGAAAACCATTAACAATAAACCACAACCACAACAATTATTAAACACAAAAGGGATATCGACCCTTTGCTCGTTGAAGTATCAGTAGTTTATGGGGTTATTGACCATTGATAAGGTTATTGCTAGGCAAGCGATTGTTTTACGTGGTTTTCATATGTGCGCAATCTTGTTATTATTTTATCATTAAAAATCAACAGTTGAGCTACGAACCTATCTTCAGTGCTATTAATATCATGTAACTACGTACACTTCAGTTTATTATTTTATTATCATCAACATTCGTTAAAGGTAAGTCTACCACAAATAGTCGAATCAAGGATTAGAGTAAAGTAAAATCCTTTATATTAGCAATATATTTATAGAATGGTCGAAAGAAGACAAATAAGATGTTACGTTTGCAATCTCTTAGGAAATGCACGTCAGATGCCAAGGATCGGTAAAAATCAAGACAAGCAACAAATTGTTATGTTAACAGATTGTCTTTGGAGTGCAGAGTCCATGTTTTTGTGCAAGGCAACGTTTATGTTCCAGACAACGCTACATCGTGTGCTCATCACTTAGATGGAAATGGTTTTCTCATTACAGGACTGATACCTGGTTTGGTTTTACAAATAAGCCGTGTGTTCGTGGTGAACAATTACAAGTTTTCCTTCAACAACTTCGTAATGTAGCGCTCAAGGTTGGAAGATGTCAGTTCTTTAAGTGATGAAGAATTTTCATATTTGTTTCCGTTAAATAAACAGCAATTTAAAGATCTCTTATTGTGATCCAGTTCCACAAGAGGGAGGTTTAAGATATATCAGGGTAAAAGATTTGATGACATTTTTATGTAAGTTGAGGCAAGGAATAGCAGATGAATTCTTACAGATACTTTTTAATTACTCAACTAAACAAGCTGTAAGTACGGCTATCAGTTCGGTGCGAAGACTAACAGTTATCGTCATATGTGAGACTACTTACGTATACATTAATAAAAGTAGTAATTTTCGTTCCTTACGACAATCGTATTCACTGCAAAAGAAAACAATCCTATAGAAGGGTATTATTGCACCTTTGGAACGTGTTCACATGTTGCAAGAATTTTGTGGTATCTAGGATATGCGCAACATGAGAAAATGTTAAATATCCAGATGATAGCCTTCTGCACACAACAATGGACGCTGCTCTTAGAGGAGATGACGATATTCACGTGGAGGTTATTAATCATGAATAATTAAGTAAACGGGAGGGTCAAAAAGACTCACGCCAGAGAAAAGATTGTAATTCAATAATAATTCATACAAATTCGTTTTCATTTGTTAAATCTATAATCTACCAACCATATTTCCTAACAATAAATATTTTTCCATTCCTTGAAGTTATACAATATACAAATATACATCCATGAAACTTCGTTTTCAATTGTATAAGTGGTTTTTTGAATAAGATAATATAAACGGATTGTAAGAAACTTTTATAATACTATATATTATATTATCTACAACAAGTAAATGTTCTCTATTTTTTTAATTTCATTTCAATATTATAGTACTATTATAATAGTACATTATATCCGTGAGCGCTAGCGCGCCGAGCGCGACATACTGTTTGTTTTACGTGCCGTGTCAGAGGACTCAAAAGTGAACTTTTCGGTCCTAGGAACAAACAAATTCTCGAGGACGTTTGCCAGACCGTTTACTTGCTCCGAAGAACGAATAATTCCCCTTTTGTCCGTTTGTAAGGTTCATAAACATAATTATCAAAATAACTTAAATATCGCTGAAATGCTGACTTTCAACTGCTCGTTGCATAAAAATATAGTGTTTAGAGCTTTCTGCCCATGAAGACTTTTGATCAGTGAGTCAAAAGCTAAAAAATATTGAAATTTCAGACAATTTCAGGGCCAAAATTCATAAGCCTAGTGCGAGACCCTTTAAATTTGTGACGTACAGGATGTTGTTTAATAATTATCTCCAACATTGAAATTATGAATATTTGAATAAACTGCTGAAAGCTGTTCTGTATCTCATTGAGTTACTTTCCTTTTTTATGTGGCATATTTCAAGAAATAATCTGAATTTATACAATTTTTCAAACTTTAAAATTTTAACTTTATTGAAATCAGTTTTTTACTGTGAGTTGCTAGGGCACAACTATTGTTTTTTTATCAATTCTGCAAACTCTTCTGTGTTGCGTCACTCTATTACGTAGCCATTGGGACGTCCGTCCTATGTATAGTTCCGTGCACTCAATGCAAGGAATTTGGAAGATGGCATTAGAGTTAAACAATACAGGAGTGACATCCTTGACTCTGGAAAACAATTTGGTGGTATTTTTTACATAATATGTACTGATTTTTATGTTGAAATAAATTTGTGATTTTTTGTGTTAAATGTTTAATAAACAGTAATTTACAATATCTGCTTTTCCTGGATCGCCGAACTATTCGAAAGTAACCGTTCGCTGGGTTCCTGTATTAAAGATTAATCTATTGATAAAGGTGAATGGACAATTATTTTTAATCAAAATTTCTTTAAATTTTTTTGTATAAAAGTTGGATGAGATATTTTTATGTTTGTAATTCCTGTGATAATATTAATTTTTTGTTGTAATAGGCGGCAAGAGAAGTAATTAATGTAGCTGCCTGAGTACGTTGGTTTTTGATATCAGTTAATGTGAATTGTTGCCTATTCTGATTAGTCTGGTGTCAAGAAGAGAAAACCAACATTCGTTTCTGCTTCTACTCTGAATTGAACATGTTTATTAAACTGATTGAAAATATTTTAATTTCGTCAATTTTATTGTCTGGTACGGCACAGATTATGTCATCCACATGTTTCTTTAGAGTTCAAACGATAACAAAGTATACTATCGTTTAATAGTTCGTCCATCACTATTGTAGCAGTAATGCATAAAAAAAAATTGGTCGTCAAAAGTTAAGTAACTGTTGCTGATATGAAACGTATTAAGGCGATAATGATTCTTTAGTAATATAACAATGTGGTGAAACTAAATTCCTATTCGTGTTTAATAACTCCAAAACTAATTGCAAAGGTATGTTGGTGAAAAGTGACTCATCAAGTGCGCTACCGGTAATTGAAAATTTAAGCTTTTATTATTATCTATTAATTCACTGAATTTATTCCTATTAATGTTCTCTGATTTAACTTTTTATTATATTTAATTGATAAACCGTAATTTCCTTTTTATGCAATATTCAAAGAACATAAATCAGGACATAAAGATACTCAATAAATTTGTTAGGTTATTTATAAATATTTTATGTGTGTTGCTGGCTTTAAATGGTCACCTTAAACTTTCATGTTCTTGTGTACTCATTCCTAACATTGGTACTCCTTCCTGTTGAAAATGGTACTGCTTAATTTCCATAAATTCATCAGCTTCACTAACTTGTGATAAATCTTCTTTGTGATAAATACGTTGCACTTGGGTAAGATGCTCATTTACTTTTATAATTGCACTTTTATTTTAATTGAATATTTATTTAACTATTGATTTAAATATTCACTAATTTTCCGGATTAATCTTGTAATTTATTCTTTCATAAAATTTTATAATTGCTAACACTTTTATTTTAGATACCAATTTGAAGTTAAAATTATTCTATAACCTCAATCACTTTTGAGAAAAATAAACATTACATCCAAAATAACAGAAGAATTTTATTTAAATAAATATGCACATCAACCGATGTTGAACAAGATTTCGAAATGAAACAAAACAATAGTATCGAAAATTATAACCGGTAGCCTTAGTTTTAAATTGTTATTTGTTATTTCAACTTACATGTTAAAAAGTTGCACTATTAGCACTATGACTTATTACCCACAAAAGGATTAAAAGAATAAAAAAAGAGTGAGAAATCAGGAGCAATTCCTTTTATAACTTCTCATAGATACCAAAGCTTTCAATTTTTTTACATACAATAGATCCTTGCATTCGATTGGTCTAAACAAAAAATTAACTTAACTAAAACATAAATTAGACCATAACCTTTTCAATTCAATTCGGTTTGCTTTTTAAATACATTTTTACAACTCAGGGCAAAATTCTGCATAAATAGACACCTCATATGCTATAATTTGCTTCATCAATTTAGCTTTTGACAATTTTATACCTAAAATTACTAATATCTAACAAATTTTATATTTTACAGCTAAACTGATGACATATTCAGCTTCTGCATAAAAAAACTGTATAAGAATACACTTATTTCAAAACATTTTACATAGTTTTAGCAAAATTTCTACTTTAATTCCTTAATTTTAGGTACTTGACTCAGCTTTTCTAAATTTATGTTTAAATTACATATTTAATGTTAATTTCTTTGTAAAAATAAGGGAAACCTATTATTATATGCTTTTATAATTTATTCTGAACTTATCTTGCCTTAAATAAGCTATAAATTTCTAAAATTCTTAAATTTTGTACTTAACCTAACTTTATATAATTTAATTTAACTTTGCGTTTTAAACGTTTATATCGTTTGTAATGTTTACCTACCTTGTTCCTATATATGTCGCTAACACAATCGCTGTTTATCTGTACTCTACAGTTTCTAATTTTGTACTTCTTAGATATGTTTCTAAGGCACTTTAACTCTTAAGCGCTCTTTAAACACTTGGTCTATGATCTACCAATATAACGTCTTCGTACCATAACCCTTTTATAGTTCAGTTATTATGCATTATACCAATTATTATACATGTTCAACATTAGGATTATTGTACTTCATGTAATCAATATCTGTTATGTGCTTAATTGCTTAATTATATTGATTTATATGTGAAGTTTCTTATTTATCTTTAACACACTAATATGTATCGTGTTTACCTTTTAACATGCTACTGCCATAGCTCAATGTTTTATGAATACAACATCATTGTGCAAACCCATAAAACCTGTTTTGTTGTATAAAAATCATCTGTTTATATTCGTATACTGTATTTTCCTCATAACAAATTGTATAACTTCTTCAACTTTATTTGAACTTGCATACTATCTAATATTTGAACTCGATAAAGCTCTACCCCTATATTACACCTATTTATAACCATCGCAATATATACAAAGAATTATATATATATATATATATATATATATATATCATATATATATATATATATATACTAAAATATATCATATATATATATATAATAACAGGTAACCCAAACAATAAATTTAACGAAAATTTTTTTTATCAAGAGCGTTAGGGCCTTAATAAGTTAAAACTCTTTGATATCTGCCAATATTTCGGTGCGTTTATTTTGTTCCTTTATCAAGGATTCTACAATAAAAACAATGTAAAGTTTAGGTTAAGCTTAGAATTAAACATATTTCAAAATCCTTCGTTTAAACTTACAGGGTGTCAGGTTATTGTAAAATTTTTAATTTGTTTAAATAGCTTCCACAGTTTTAGATATTGATTTGAAATTTAGTAAAGTTATTACCTTATCAAGAGGCATTAATTTGAGTATTTTAAATTTTTTTAAATTCTACAGGGTGTCGGTACCTTAATCCCCCACAAACTTTTTTGTGGTACGCCCCTGGTGTATTTTGATTGCAGATTTAGGTCTCTTATTCAATTTAGAAAAAATTGTGTTTCTTGAGTTTTTTTCGTAAAGTGCACGATTTTCGAGATTTTTTAACTTATTATTAACTTATTAAACGAAATTACAAACACCAATTATTTAATTAACTACAATAAATATGTGCATACATATTATTTAAAATTTTATAAATGTTGTTCAAAATGAAATCCATTTGAATTAATGCACATTTGGCAACGACGATATGTTGAGTTTACAGCATCGGATAATTGATGTGGTCTATTGCGCAGGGTCGCACATGCTTGCTCGATCCTCGCATGTAGCTGCTCTTCTTTATCAACTAGAGTAGCATACACTACGTCTTTAGGATAGTGTATTTTGATTGCAGATTTAGATTTCTTATTCAATTTAGAAAAAAATTTGTATTCTGAGTTTTTTTTAGTAAAGTACACGATTTTCGAGATAAATGAGAAAAAGTGTTCAAAAACATAGGAATTTTAGTTTACCGCTTTTTCGCATTTTTCTCAAAAACAATGCGTTTCTCGAACAAATGTAACTTATGAAGAATTGTTTAAATGTAATTGACATACCAAGTTTTTTTTTAAGTAAATGTCGCACTCCGAAGAAGTTTGGGGGAAAAAGACGTTCTGAAACCCAAAAAAATAGGACACCCTGCTAGTAAATCTGCGAAGATAATTAGAGTAGGCTATGATGCATAGCAATCATTTGATATCTGACATTTTTGACAACTTAAAACGTAAATAAAGTTTAATTGCGTTTGCGTGTAAACAATTCAGTTGAATTTATTTAAGTGTTTACGTTTTTTTTAAAATACCTAATGTGTTTACAAACGCCGAATATGCGGACATACATTTTATTTACGGTTTCACTAATGGAAATTCTTCTGAAGCGGTTAGGGAATATCGTCGTAGATTTCCCAATAGAAGACAACCTAACATAAAAGTGTTCAGGGATGTATATCGTCGATTTAGAGAAGGTGGTTTAAAAAAAAACGTAAGGGGTCATGATATACGGAATGACAGACATAGACCTGAAATGTTGCGTTTGTTTAACAATAATGATCGCTTAAGTTCTCGTGCTGCTGCAAGACAACTGAATGCTCAAAACCTACGGGTATCCAAAAGTTTTACGAACATTGCATAAAGATAACAGAAAATCATTTCACTTACAACCCGTGCAACATCTAAGGCCTGGAGATGGTCCAAAACGAATTGAATTTTGCAACTGGATTATAAGATCGGTTGAAAGAGAAAACTCATTTTTACTGAAAATATTGTGGACGGATGAGTGTACATTTACTCGCCGAGGTGTAGTAAACTACCGTAACCTCCATGTTTGGAGCAATCAAAACCCACATCAAATCAGGCCGCGGTCCTTCCAGACCAGAATGTATGGTTGGGAGTCATTGATAATATCTTGTGTGGTCCATTTTTCCTTCTCCCCTCCCCGAGTAAATTCACAAGTATTTTTGAATTTTCTTAAAAATGATTTGCCCATTTGTTTGGAAGATGTTCCGCTAGATTTAAGGCACGAAGCTTGGCTACAAATGGATGGTGCACCAGCACATTTTGGAAGAAACGTACGCGAATGGTCCGCAAAAGTGGATAGGACGGTTAGGAAGAGATGCGGACCATGCACCAGCAATAGGGCCAGCCGCCTGGCCGCCTAGGTCTCCCGATTTGACCGACTTTTTTGTGTGGGGGTATCTTAAAGACGTAGTGTATGCTATTCCAGTTGGTACAGAAGAGCAGCTACATGCGAGGATCGAGGAAGCATGTGAGACCCTGCGCAATAGACCACATCAATTATCCGATGCTGTAAACTCAACATATCGTCGTTGCCAAATGTGCATTAATTCAAATGAATTTCATTTTGAACAAAATTTATAAAATTTTAAATAATATGTATGTACATATTTATTGTAGTTAATTAAATAATTAGTGTTTGTAATTTCGTTCATTAAAGTTAAAAAATCTCGAAAATCGTGCAGTTTACGAAAAAAACTCAAGAAACACATTTTTTTCTAAATTGAATAAGAAATCTAAATCTGCAATCAAAATACACCAGGGGAGTACCACAAAAAAGTTTGTGGGGGATTAAGGTACCGACACCCCCAAAAATGGACCACCCTGTAGAATTAAAAAAAATTTAAAATACTCAAATTAATGCTTCTTGATAAGGTAACAACTTTACCAAATTTCAAATCAATATCTGAAAAACTGTGGAAGCTATTAAAACAAATCGAAAAATTTTACAAAACTATGACACCCTGTATCTTGGAAACGAAGGATTTTTGTATATATGCTTATATCGAAAACTTATATTATTTTTTAAAGTAGAATACGCCCTCGAAGTTATGAGCATAAAATTCGGACCACCCTGTATATATATATATATATATATATATATATATATATATATATAGTTGAAGGAAGTAACAGCTTAACAACGCTAATAAGAGAAAAAGTTAAAACTCTTAGACATCTGTCAATATTTCAGAGTTTAGTTTTTCCTTTATCAGCGGGAAAAGGTAAAGGACGCTTATTTCATTCCCTCCCCAAGGCGAAGGTTGGCTGCTTGAGCTTTTATAGCCACTTTAGCCACAATCATGGATTCCCAACATATATACATACATTGCCAATATATGCATGGTGGGATTAAGGATGGTGTGATCATACATATATATATATATATATATATATATATATATATATATATATATAACACACACACACACACACACACACACACACACACACACGATCAAACCGCCTGTAGACGTGCACAAGCTTACCAAGATAAGGTTGCCAAGCTAACTGCAGTGGAAATAAACGGTTCGATATAAAACCAAAAATGGTTGAAATTTAGGCCCAAATACTTTACACAAATAACAACATTCAAAGCAGGAAAAACTGTCTCTAGGCACCACCACAATTCGAAATAAATAGTCCGATAAATAGGCGAGCTGATAAGTTAACCCTACGTGACTGTGGAAAATAGAAGAGCCTGTTCAGTAAAATCATACACCATTCAAGTTCAAACATTGAGTTCGTACACCCTTTCACTTTAAAAGAGTACGTTAAATTTCGTCACAGTAAAGTTAACAAATTTATCTTAATCCCAAAATTACAATCACCTACACGTAAATTCAATTTTGAAGATCTTCAATTTCAATTACCATTAAAGCAAATTTATTCAAAGCTTAATGAAGTTTTCAAACATATACGTAGTCGTAAACTTATTGATCATTTGATCATTTATATTCATAAAATCAGAGTAATAAGATGTTATCTGAATACTTTCTAATTCACCCTCGTATTCTCATAAACTAATATTTACAGCTGTTATAAAAATTCTGAAATAAATAAATATTACCCAATCTGAAATAAAAAATAATTTGGTTTAATAATTTTTAATCACAAAAATATTAATTTGTATCTTGAAAATAGAAAAACCTAACGATCAGTGCGTCGTTTATAAATCATATATTTTCTCAAACACTATTTGCAATTCTTTATCTTTAAAATATATTTAAACGTTCATAATGAAAAATTAATGATTCAAATGTGAAATTTCTGTTTAAAAATGACCTGACCACTATTGGTGTACCAATGACTTGAGGTATAAAGTAATTAAAATTTATAATCGATCTGACTCAAAATAAACAATTTTCAGATTAATCATTTAGCCAGAATGTCAAAAGTTTTAATTTGTAACAATTTACTTACCACACAATTTCAACAACGAAATTTATTAACAATCTTGGTTCTCTTTAATTTAATAGATTAAATCCTAAATTTTATAATCTAAAATTTAAAACAGGTAATCAGATTGATAGTAATGCCGAATGAAATTTTCAATATAATTATGACTTATCTAAAATAAACTTCCTATTCAAATATCTGAAGCCAACTAATTTTATTTTATATATATATATATATATATATCATATATCAGACACTTTTTACCTACTATACTAACCGGCCTTAACGGGGTTTTCCTACTGCTCGACGACTATTTACCATAAATGTCGTTCTCAGCCGTTCATGCGATGAAGTAACTATGCAATTTATTGACTGAATAAACTATAAAAATATTTGTCAAAAATGCTTAAATGCATTTGATTCCAAATTCTAGTAAAAAGTTTATAATGTCTAATTTATCTAAACACCTTTTATTGAGTCAAAACTAAAAATGCTTCAATTTCAATTTCGATCCCGTGGGTTTAATGAACTTATTAACCATGCAATGATTGCTGTTATAAATTGTTTATAATTTCTCCAATAATTAGAATATATAAAATTAAGCTTTCTTATTATTTCTGTTCATTGTAAACGTTTAAATTTTTAGCAAATGGATTTCGTAAATTAACAATTTGCAACTTTAAAATTTTAATTTAAGCAACAGATGTACAAAATATTGCGTGCAACTGCCTCTTTTGAAATTACTGAGACCGATTGTCTCCGTGTTCAACCGAAAACAGGATAAGGCGTTCTTCATACTTCTTTAGTAGCTCCTTCGGCAAATATCTAGATTTCAACATGTCAAACTTTAAAATTTATGCATGTAAATCATTTAACGATTGCTAGGCCAAATGTTTTTAATACTTAATTGATAACCCTGATTACGAGCTCTATACGTAGTCTAAACCACCAAACATCCTTTTTTCCGTAATTACAGGTGAGTCCGGGAAGAGTAACAATTGCGCTAATACATGCAAGTTTATAAAAAATAGTTTGTTAATGTTGATAAAGTGGGATTTTTTACAATATTATATATTTATATTTAAATATATATATATATATATATATATATATATATATATATATATGTAAATCAATTTAATTTAAATTACGGTTTTAAATAACAGATCCTAGGGAGATTAAAATATTGAACTTAAGTAATACAATTCTTGATATCAAAATTTTTTTAAATTTTTGAGATTATTGATGTGAATTGTTTTAATCCTTATAATGCTAATTTTTTTTATAGGGAAGTTATGGTAATTTATGCCAAAATGCCAGTGTTCGTTTTGTGAACGTTGAATTATTTTTATCGTTGTTGTATCTGATTTAGTTTTTAGGATGTTACAAAATGTTCGATTATCTGATGAACTTTATTCAATATAAAAGTTTGTAAATGTTTTTACTTGTCTGGTCGTTTTTAACATCATAAGTTTTTAGATAATAACATTTAACAAAGTATACTATTAACACTAAACTAATATAATTAATGATAATGTAAAAAATTGTGGTGCAAAGTCAAGTATCTTTCTTGAAACGTGGATTGTAGAGTTTGTTTGTAGTGTAGGATTTCCTGTTGACAGTGTTGTGCTTAGCATTGTTCAAGGTCGTTGAAAAAGATGTGGTGAGGAGATGATGTTGTTGGATGTTTGAGATGTGGACTGTCCTATTGAAATTTGTGGCTGGTTGTTGATGCCTTATGAATTTATTCCTATTAATGTTCTCTGATTTAACTTTTTATTATATTTAATTGATAAACCGTAATTGAAGTCCTCAAAAATATTTTCATGCATTAAAGTTTTGCCTGAATTTTTCAAGTTTGTTGATATCTAAGTTAGTTATTTCAATTTCAAAATTTAAGATTTTTTTCCCTAACCTGTTATTAAATTCCTGTATATTATTTAGCATTCTGGAGGTAATGGGTTTGATTCCCGTTACCATCTACCCTTTATTAGGTTTTCCTCATACCCATGTAGCGGCATGGCCACTGCGTATACCATGTGCGGCTATTTAGGGTGGTATTTTCCCCCTCAGAACCTGAGAACCCTATCTCCGTTCCTTCCGATCCTATCCTGATCACACCCATCCCTTAATCCCACCATGCATATATTGGCAATGTATGTATATATATTGGGAATCCATGATTGTGGCTGAAGTGGCTATAAAAGCTCAAGCAACCAACCTTCGCCTTGGGGAGGGAATGAAATAAGCGTCCTTTTCCTTTTCCCGCTGATAAAGGAAAAAACTAAACGCTCCGAAATATTGACAGATGTCTAAGAGTTTTAACTTTTTTTCTCTTATTAGCGTTGTTAACGGCTGTTACTTTCCTTCAACTATATATATATATATATATATATATATATATATATATATATATATATATATATATATATTGTGTGTGTGTGTGTGTGTGTCCGGATACGGGAAACGACTCTTGTAAAAGGTGCTTGAAATTCTAGAAGTAGGACTCTTTCATGATTCTAAACAACTTTTGTTAATCAAATTTTATTATATCTTCACTAACAAAGGCAGTTTACTAGAACCAAAATCAAATTTTGAAAAGATCCAAGGCATACATGATTTTAGAAAACTAAAATTATGCCAGAAATTAGTCTTTAACTAAGCAGGGCTGAACCCCAAACAATGAAATTTTATATCGAAAATTTTTATCTTTTACAAGAGGCGTTTCACCTATCCGGGGACACACTGTATATATATATATATATATATATATATATATATATATATATATTCGTATATATATGCGTATTCTACTTAAAAAATAATATAAGTTTTCGATATAAACATATATCCAAAAATCCTTCGTTTCCAAGATACAGGGTGTCATAGTTTTGTAAAATTTTTCGATTTGTTTTAATAGCTTCCACAGTTTTTCAGATATTGATTTGAAATCTGGTAAAGTTATTATCTTATCAAGAAGCATTAATTTGAGTATTTTAAATTTTTTTAAATTCTACAGGGTGGTCCATTTTTGAGGGTGTCGGTACCTTAATCCCCCCACAAACTTTTTTGTGGTACGCCCCTGGTGTATTTTGATTGCAGATTTAGTTTTCTTATTCAATTCAGAAAAAATTGTGTTTCCTGAGTTTTTTTCGTAAAGTGCACGATTTTCGAGATTTTTTAACTTTAATAAACGAAATTACAAACACCAATTATTTAATTAACTACAATAAATATGTGCATACATATTATTTAAAATTTTATAAATGTTGTTCAAAATGAAATCCATTTGAATTAATGCACATTTGGCAACGACGATATGTTGAGTTTACAGCATCGGATAATTGATGTGGTCTATTGCGCAGGGTCTCACATGCTTCCTCGATCCTCGCATGTAGCTGCTCTTCTGTACCAACTGGAGTAGCATACACAGGTCCATCGCAGTTTGCGCCTGAGCGAGCGCCGCTGCCACCTTACGGGTGACAGGTAGGGCCTTCTCCATATCGAGACCTCCGAGGAGGCCCAATATGGCGTCGAACCCTAAGGCGGGTTGGGCAGGCGGGGTAACGACAGTGACGGGAGCCGTTTTCGGTACTTCCGCCTTCTCAACCTTGTCTGCTGTCGCTCGGGCGTAACTGACGCCGGTCCGGGTTGAAGAAGGCGCCGCTGTCGGCGGTGTCCTCTTCGGTCTCTGCTGTACTTCCGTCTTCTTCCGTTGCGGAGGTCGAGGGAACTTCGGTCATCCCCTGTAGCTGGCGAGGTGGTCCCCACCGCAGTTCACACACTTTGAGCGGTCTGTACGGGGTTTAGTGCATTCACTGCTGTGGTGATCGCCGGAGCACTTGACACAGGGTGCTGCCGCCCTGCAGCAACGCTGTGCGTGACGGAAACCTTGACACCGGTGACACTGCCCGATGCCGGATTTCCGCCGCAAATCCTCGACAGTGACTGGGAGGCGGGCGACGTGCTGCACCTCCCGGATCTTTTTCCTGTTGTCCTTGGACGGTAACTCCACCATCACGAGGGGGATCGGCCGTCCTCGCTGCTTCATCCTGAAAACAGAGAGTAGAGTATTAACGCCTTGCGCTTTTAGCTCTGAGCTAACGTCGACCTCGGATAGCTCTACGGGCACGCCGCGTATCACCACCTTGACAAATCGCTCGCTCTTTGCCTGATAGGTGTGATACGGAGTACCACACCTATCCATATACCTGATCAGCTTGTCTCGGTCCTGGAGTGAGGCAGGCTGAATCCGGATTCCCTCGCTGAAGGCATTGGCCCTCGTGAAGGCGATCCGCTGTCGGTCCATTTCTCGGAAGAAAGCTATCCAGTTCTCCTTCTGACGAAGGATTACCGGAGGCACCTTCTCCCTGGTGTCCTCTTGGGTAGTCTGCTCCATTGTTGCAGGTCTGTCGGTGTAGGGTTCCAGGGCCGTTGTCCGTGGGCGGCGGCGTAGACGGGCGAATCTTCTGGGTCTTCTTCGGCTTCTTCTTTTGCAGCACGAAGTCGTCGGAGCTGGTGGATCCGGGGCGGGCCTCTTCTTCAGCGTTGTCGGTTGCGGCTACGGCTGCGGCGGTGGACGGCGTATCTTCTAGGGGGGCGGTGCCTTCTAACGGTGGCGGTCGTGTCTTCTTTTGCCGCCTCCTCTTCTGTGCGGTGGCGCGTCACTGCTCGCTCTCTCGAACGGAAGATCGAGCAGTGACGGTATCGTTGGCGGTATCCGGAGCTCCTGCAACTCCTGGGCCGCCGTCGGTAACAGCGGCTCTCCCCGGGCTACCATCTCCTCTAGGTACTGCTGGTAGCGGCGCCATCGTCGTAAAAACGACGGTATCTTTTTTTTTCAAATAGACTGGCTAGTCTTGTCTAAAATTGATCTTTTCGGTTCGAGACCTCAACCTCGAATGTACTTGGTGCAAGAAGTACCGTTCTAAAATTAAATCATTATCCCCGCATACATACAGTTGTTTTATTGGGAATTAATTCAATTTTTTGTAATCCTTTCTTTTAATGTATTTTTTTAGTGTTTCCTAATACTATCAAGTATTCTAAATGAGAACTAATAAAGTCTTGGGGGTTGTACAAATCTGAAAACCGCTGCACGAATCGCTCTTGGCATTGAAGATTAATTAATTGTTGATCGGTCGTCATTGAAACGCGAAACACGATTGTGTGATGAAGTTTTAAAAAATTAAACTTGTTTGTTTTTCTGATGGTAATTTATATAAAATAATATTTTTATTCTACAATTTCATCATTAGTGAGCAAAATTTGTTGAAGCCATCAATCAATCATTGACTTTTTTTGTGAAACGTCGGATTATGTGCTGTCACCGTGTACTTCACATATCACGCTCAAGTAATAATATACGAGAAAACAATATGAATTCGCTGGTATCCAGTTCATCAGGTGAGGAGCGACAACATGTTGTTAATTACTAAAACTATCTGCTGCTAAAATATTGTGTATTCAATATTTTAGTTAGGCGAAGAAAGTGTAATGAATATGTTTAATTACCGTTCATATAAAATGTACACTTTACGCTGCACTGTTCGTCCAGTTCGTTATTGGAAAACATGTATCCAAAACATGTATCTTATTAATCTTGACGCTTGTCTCAGTTCAAATCAAAATAATGTACAAAACAAAACATTACTAGTACACATTAAAGCAATAGTTATGATTGTGGAAAATATTACGTTTAGACCTCTTAAGCAAAAGCCTCTTTACTCTCGCTCTAACTGAAACACTTCGATCGCCGGAGTGTTCAGATTTAGAGGTCGACTGTAAAAAGTGCTTTTACTCACTTGTATTAAAAACTATAATGTAAATATTTTGAAGTAAAACGTTTCTCACAATCACAGCTTGACAATGATATTTTAAAATGACAAAACTAAAACGTGTGTTGATAAAACAAACTTTTTTTTTGTGAAAAAATATTTTGGGTTAAAGTATTCATTAAAATTACAATCCTAAAGAATGACTATTATGTTTTCAAACACTTGTGGTTAAAAATTTCTAAGCAAAATAACGTAATAGTATATTACGTAACGTGTGTTGTAAGAAGCATTTTATGCACGACTGGAAAAGTTACGCATGAAGTCGCGAAGTTTGGCAGTTCTTGATGTTCGTTCGCAAATCTCTATTGCGGCCTACTTAATTTTGATGGTTTGACGGCTTTTACCATATGTATGTTTGCTATTATGATACATCCAGACAGCTAAAAGAAGTGGGTTGAAGGAAACGGAACAAATAATTATATAATTCCAAATAATTCTTAATATTAAATGCAATTCTATATCTAATAAATAAATGTTATCTACCATTTATATACAGAATAAAATTCAATGTCTAATATGTAAATAATAAATTTTGAATAAAATGGTAACGTCTATTTACAATAATGGTCGTAGATAATAGTTATTTTTGTATCTAGTGCGCGAAATGCTACTTTGGTGATCGAGAATTGAATTTTTTAACGAGGCGCAACCGAGTTAAAAAATTAGTCGAGATCACCAAAGTAGTTTGCACGTGTTACAAACAAAATTTTGTCTACAACAATCAAAATAGGTATATCCCTTAAAACTGTTTTAAATAATTTTTTTCTTGGATACAAAATATTTTCTATAACCATCAATATATGTATATCCCTTAAAATTGTTTTAAATAATTTTTTTCTTGAATACAAAATGTTTTCTACAACCATCAATATATATATATATATATATATATATATATATATATATATATATATATATATATATATATATATATATATATATATATACCCTTAAAATTATTTTAAATAATTTTTTCTTGGATTATTGCTTGATTGAGAACCACAAAAATTACAATACAATAATCTCATAGAGTTTACATGCAGTGCGCGAAACATGTATTTCGCACACTATTTCGCGCACGTTATGATGGTAACGTAGGAAAATCAAAAAAGTGTCATTTTGCATATTGTTATTAATCCGCGAACCTCGTCATTTTTTGACGTTTATAGAAAAAATTAATAAAAAAGCAGTCTCCCCGGCGGGGAATCGAACCCCGGTCTCCCGCGTGACAGGCGGGGATACTGACCACTATACTACCGAGGAATGTGTTACTGTACATATGTAAGAATGGAATTATATAATTGCGTTTAGATTGAATTTGTATAAATCTTGATTGAATATTTATATATTGAAATTTACAACTTTACAAATTATATATTTTTAATGCGTTTCACAAAAATCATTTATTCTGTTCTAAATTATTCAGAATTATTACAATGGACTTATTCATAAAAATTAATATTTCGCACCTTAATAAAAGTCTTGGTAGTTCGATATCGGCCAACTAGGTTCTTTAACATAAATTAAAAGGTAATGGTGCTAAACTGGGTGGGCTTTAATTCCAATAAAAGAAAAGAGGTTAAAATAAATGAATTCTTTAAAATACAGTTTGCAATCCTTTCAATATAGCAAAGATTCAAATTCAATCATCATTTATACGAGATGCCCTAGGACTGAGTTTCAAAAAGAAATAAATTTGTTTTAGGATTATTGGAAAAAGTCCAAACGAAAACAAATTTTGCTTAATTTGAAAAAGAATTAAGCGCCTATTCTGATTTCCTAAATACAATAAAAATAAATATATATATATATATATATATATATATATATATATATATATATATATATATATATAGTATATGTATATGTATACATATAACTTCTTTAACGCAATTCCGCATTTAAATAATAAATTCTTATATATTTGTTTTTGATAAATAAAGTACTGACTTAATTAAATAATACATGGCCACAAACTATAAAACTAGGTTTTTCAAAACTGAGTACGGTTTATGAAATACTTTATGCGATTAGTCACTGGTGGTAAAAATAACATTTTGTGTGGCGAAGGTGGACGTTTGTTTGCAGAACTAAGTTAGACACATAATCCAGTGTAAACCACACAGGTATTTTTCCTATGAATAACAAACATTGTATCTTTATACGCTATAAAAGTTGTAGGTCAGAATTAATGTTTTTCGTGGTCATCATGTGTTGCAATTGTTTGGAATAATCCAAAAACAAATTTGTTTCTTTTTGAAACTCTATCCTAGGGCATCCTGTATAAATTGTATTGAATTTTTACTATATTGAAAGGATTGCAAAATGTATTTAAAAAAATTATTTTATATTAACCTCTTTTCTTTTATTGGGATCAAAGCCCACCCAGTTTAGCACCATTATCTTTTAATTTACGTTGGCCGATATTGAACTACCAAAACTTTTATTAAGGTGTGAAATTCTAAATTTTATGAGTAAGTCCCATTGTAATAATTCTGAATAATTTACAACAGATTAAGTGATTTTTGTAAGACGGATTAAAAATATATAATTTGTAAAGTTGTAAATTTAAAGTAAAACGTTAAAATGTAATTTATCGATTTTGCTCAATATATAAACATTCAATCAAAATTTATACAAATTGAATCTAAATACAAATATATAATTCCATCCTTGAATACACTTTTAGTACAAGTGAGTAAAAGCACTTCTTACTGTCGAGCTTCAAACCTGAACATATGAGCGAGCGATGTGGGTGAGTATTTCAATTAAAGCAAGAGAGTAAAAAACCCTATGCTCAAGAGTGTAATTTTTTCTGTAATCATAATTAAAGCTTTAATGCGTACTGGTAGTGTTTTGTTTTCATCTTCTGTGCTTCTCTGGCCATACTTTATTTTGATTTGAACTGAGACAAGCATCCAGATTCATAACGTACATCTTTTGCGATAACTGACTGGACCAACTGTGCAGTGTAATGTGTAAATTTTATATGAACGGTAATTAAACATATTCATTACACTTTCTTCATTCAACTAAAATATGTTATACACAAAGAGCAGATAGTTTTAGTAATTAACATGTTGTCGCCCCTCACCTGATGAACTTCATAGCATTCTCGTGTATTACTTTATTATTCTCGTATATTACTTGAGTGTTATATGTACACGGTGACAGTAAATAATTTCCCAAAAGAAGCCAACCATGCTTCAAAGTGTCAACAAATTTTGGTCACTAGTGATCGAATTCCCGTTTTAATCACTAAAATTAAGGATCAAAGCATGCCATTTCTTAATAATTATGGAATAAAAATATTACTATATATAAATTATCATCATAAGAACAAAAACGTTGAATTTCTTAAAACTTCATCACACAATCAAATATTAGATCACTGTATCTCAACGACGCCATATCAAAAATTGTTTATAATTTTCAAGAGCTCCAAGAGTGATCTGTGCTGTAGTTTTTATATTTTCATACCCCCAAGATTTTTAAATTCCCATTTAGAACACATACAATATATTAGGAGATGCAAAATTTCACGATTATTATTCATAATTAAGATACTTACCTTTTGAGTTTTAATCCCTTTTGGTCTTTTGGTTCCTAAATAGAAACGCTGAAAGGAAAAAAGGAAAATACCATGTATTTCATTCCCTCCCCAAAGGGGAGGACGGGCTGCTCGAGCTTTCCTAGCTCCTTCAGCCACAATCACGGATTAGCAGCATACATATATACATTCTTCTTAGCCTTCTTTCACCCAGTATTGAGTATAAGCCTCCCTCAATCATATACATTACGTATATATAATGGAGGGTGTGGCCAGGATGGGATCGAAAGGAATGGAGTTAGGGTTCTGAGGGGGAAAATACTACCCCAGTATTCGCCTAAGTAGCCGCACACGGTGTGCATATATACAGTGACCATACCGTGGAAAACTCCCTGAAAAAACCTCATACAAGGTAGACGGTAATAGAATCGCTGAAAAAAATACGTTAAAAGAAAGGATTGCAGAAATCGAATTAATTACCAATAAAATAACTATGCGTATGCAGGAACAATGATTTCACAACCGTAGTATCTACGCCATCTAGTTACCTTGCTCGAAGTAAACAAATATTTCGTACAAAACTTGCTTGTTGATGCGAATGAACTTCGGTGGAGCATTGTTAGTTTTTCGTAAACAGTGCGCAAACAAATATAAACAGTGCATATACAACAAACGATAAAAGAAAAAAGATTTTAATCTTGCACATTAGGAGCAGTGGGCATTTTCGTATAAATTTCCATAACTCCTAATAAGGAATAAGAGACATTACCAGTTGACTTAAGGTTTAGTCGACGTTTTATTTACAGAAAAACATGCTAGCGATGACGAGAACGAACATTTATATGTCAATTGTTGCGTTACTTAAGCCTCGTCTTTATTGATGCTCCGTTTGTCGAATGCCACAAGTTACTACAGCTATTTCTAGGGAAGGATAGGAAGAAATAAAACGAAATCTCCATTTCTGTACTAACGAAAATCTTTAGCACGACCGAAATTATGTAATAAGATACATGTTATTCAAACTATGGCCGTTTCTATATTATCTATAGTCGAAGTTCACAAATTTATTTATTTATTTTGAAGTTTACACTGGGAAAATACTTTCAGCGCTGTGGAAAGAAAATCTCTACAAGAACGGAATTTAGTCTTCAGGTACTGTAAGAAAAGACAGAATGCGTGATTTAGGATTTTTACTGATAAGGAGATTAAATCTCTACAAGAACGGAATTTAGTCTTCAGGTAAAGTAAGAAAAGACAGAATTACGAAGCTGTAGATTTTGGATGACGCTGAGTTCAAATATAATATTGTCCTGAATGTGGCTCTTCCGGTTATACCGGAATAGACGTCAACTTTGTTATTTTAAATGGAACCTAATATTTTTATTTTATTTTCGAATTCTACATGAAATTCTAGATAAAATTTGTGCACAATGTCCTATACCAAAAATGAAGTATTTTCGAGATATTTCGATTTTTTTCAAAATTTTGAAAAAATCCTAGTCCACATTGAATAACTATATCTCCATTAATAACGTAGCTAGTGACGTGAAATTGTAACCAATAAACAACAAGCGCTTTCCCGTTAACTCCATATATTCATCTCATTGATATTTCATACAGGGTGTTTTAAACTTAGCCGCCAACATGCACAAATCATTTATAAGTTGCTTACTTTAAATAGAACACCCTGTATTTTATTACATTTTCCACTTTTTTTAAGCCAATTCGTTTGGTATCAGTATTCCCTATACCTAAATCCAACCACTTTTGAGATATTTCATTATCTTAGTTAGAACATAACAACACTTAATTATTTCAACATTAGTAAAGGGTAGGCCATGATTTCCATTATTTAAGGTGATATTTTGTTATTTTTTCATTATTGATCTGAAAAGTAACCAATAGCCTGAAAGGATTATTAATTGTGGATATCATTAAAAACATTGACTAGGTATTTTGTATTAATTTAATTAGATAACTTACAAACAAAAATAACTAAATGTAATATTAAACAAAGTTTTATAATAAGTGTTCAAAATTAGCACCATCTACTTCTAAACATTTATGAATCCTTTGCATTAAGTTATGTCTTATAATTCTGGAAATATGGTCGAGTGTTAGAGAATTAAAAGTAAGTAAGACTCTCTGCATCATACCTTCCTTCGTTATAACAGGGAACACTGGGAAAATACTTTCAGAGCCGTGGAAAGAAAATCTCTACAAGAACGGAATTTAGTCTTCAGGTACTGTAAGAAAAGACAGAATGCCTGGTTTAGGATTTTTACTGATAAGGAAATTAAGATAGGCAGAGGTTCATATGAAGAATATAAGGGTGCAATAGCCTACGTGCAAATATATGTATTGAAATGGTTTGACAACAAAACTGTTTGTTTGGCCAGTACGTTTTGCGGATCAACACGAAAAGATGTCATTCGGCGTTTTGACAAAATATCGAAAACCAAAAAAAAACATTCAACGTCCAAATGTTGTAAAAGAATATACCTATTTTATAGGTGGAGGATTTGCTAGATGAACTAATTCCATACTACAGGAAATGGAATGCAAAAATAGTCTTTCATGTTATTATCCAAGCAATACGCACAGTTTGGATACGTTATAAAGTCGACAAAACTAAAGCAGGATTCGAAAAAAGGACATTTTAGATCTCCTGAGTTTCCGCACTCGGTAGCAGAAGGTGAATGTCTTAACGGGAATTCCAATATACAAGAAAAATAGTAAGCCGAGTAGAAGTATTGCAAAAGATTTTGAAGAAAATGAGTAAAACTGGGCCTATATGTGACAAGAGTATAATGTAATATTAACTTTCGAATTATCATTGATATTAATTTGTCTTAGATGAAATAATCACTCTTACCATGGTATTGTTAGACAATTCACATTTAAATTCAATTTTTATTTAGTTCAATTTATAACATTTAGATAATAACATTATAAACATTTTCTGAGAGAAAATGCAGTTAATAATAATGTAACATTACCTGTCCATTCTATTTTATAATCAAAACATAAATTCTAATCTTAAAATCAACAACCCATTATTTATAAAAAATCACCCTATTTGTACTACCCAATCTCAATATTGGCAATAATTAACTTTCCTGTAGATATGATTAGTTAAAATAGCACGTAAGGGTCGTTAGGAGTATAGAACAAAATTTTCCAATAAATCTAATAAAGAATAAGAGAGATAAAATACGTAAAGATCTAATAGTCGTTATAACATTACCATTCGCTGTGGGTAGTTTCAGTTCAGAATTATGGTTATAGCATTCCTCGGTAGTATAGTGGTCAGTATCCCCGCCTGTCACGCGGGAGACCGGGGTTCGATTCCCCGCCGGGGAGGTTTTTTTTTAATTAATTTTTATTCTTAAAATGTTTGACATTTATTTTTAACTCTTAACAGAATTAATTTATATGTTTCATTCACATTATTTTATTTTTCAAAGTAAATTCATCATTTTAAAAACTGAGATTTGAAGAAATATATTTTAATTTAATTTACTATAGTTTATTTATATTAGAAAAATTCGTAATAAATGGCGAAGAAAGATTAAAACAAAAGCTACATCTTCGTATTGTGCGAGACATGCTGATAGTGATATGAAATTATCTTATCATCATGTAATATTTTTTTTGGATAGATAACAATGTCACTATGATTATTCTTGTTATATTTTGTACAGTCCTCGGTAGTATAGTGGTCAGTATCCCCGCCTGTCACGCGGGAGACCGGGGTTCGATTCCCCGCCGGGGAGAATTTTTTTATGTAAGAGTAGGATGAAATTATTTGGCATAATCATTATTTTGTCAAAATCATAGTACTGATTAATTAAAAACCTAAACAAATTTGACTCATGTGTTACAAAAATACATGATAATTTTCAATTTAAATGAAAATATTTAAATTTTTCAGAAAATTTATAATAATAATAATACCCATTTGGTTGCTTCCGAGGGTAAAAGTCTGTTTCTATAACCACAAAATAAGAACTAAAATAATGTATTTATTCTCTATGAAAATAATAATGTTTTATGCTTTTTAAAGTAATTGAAAAAACTCTTCAATCTATTAAAAGCTAGATACAAATATTGATGTGAAATTTATAATTATATTATATCTCTCCACCAAATAGAGAAAGAAACATTTTTCTAAATTTCGTGTTACAATTTATAATCGTCTCAGACTCTAGATTTTATCAATCTTACTATTTGTATCATTTACCTTACCTGCAGATAGGATTAGATCAAAAAGCACCAGAAGGTGGTTATAAATAACATAAAATTTTCAAATACACCAATAAAAAAAGAACTGACTACATTTAAACCTCAATCGCTAAATATAAAGCGGCCGCTATAAGATTAGCAAAATCTATCCACAGTTTCAATGCATAAGTGCTGTATTCCTCGGTAGTATAGTGGTAAGTATCCCCGCCTGTCACGCGGGAGACCGGGGTTCGATTCCCCGCCGGGGAGTTTTTTTTTATTTTTAAGCTTAGATTTTTTATACAAAATTTTACATTTATTTTTAATTCTTAATTCAATTAATTTATCTGTCCACGCGCGATTTTATTTTTCATAGTAAATGTTTCTTTCAAAAACTAAAATATGAAGGAACACCATTATTTAATTTGCTGTAGTTCATTTATATTATAAAAATTGATATGTGGCAAAAAATGTTTAAAACAAACGCTACATATTTGTGAGGTGCTACACTTGTTTGCGTTGACATGGGATTGTGTTATCATCACTCTATCTTTTATTTGAGATAGATATAGATGAAAACATTACAATGATTATGTTAATGAATAAAAAGTTTTGTGTATTCCTCGGTAGTATAGTGGTCAGTATCCCCGCCTGTCACGCGGGAGACCGGGGTTCGATTCCCCGCCGTGGAGTTTTTTTTATGTGTTTAAAGGCAGGTGAAATTTTTGACAAAATAACAGTATTGATTAATAAAAGTGTAATATACATATACAGATGATATTTAAGTTTAAAACTAATTGAAATATTTGATCTCTATCACAATAGTATATTGAGTATCAAGAGCAGTAACGGACGTTTACCGGTCCACGACCATGTTTGGATGATGAGCGATAGCGAAGTCTCCAAGTTGGGCGGAAACCGGTACAACCCTTAATGTTCGTGAGGCTCATACTGTTTTTTGCACGATTGTACTAAATTTACCACAATTGAAATTATTTAATTTCTACTAAATAAACTAAAATAAATTAATTAATTAATCTAATTTAATTTAATATTATGGTTACCTGTTGTGTTATGACAATGTATTACATAGTTTCGAAAAAAAATCTGTATTTTTCTAAAGTACAAAAGAGACTGATAAATACACTGACAAGGTTAGTACAAAATTACCATTTTGATAAAAATGCTTTTGCAATCTTCACGGTAGTAATCTTTTGAAATTATTCCACTTTGCTCCTTCCCTTGTCCAACCCACCATAAAATAAAGCAAGACATAATAGAATGGAAAACTGAAAAGTAAACTGTGCCTAAAGTTTAACTAGAGTGAAACCAAGAATCATTTTTAAATATTGTAGTAATGAAATATTCCAACAAATTTGGTTTACGTTGATCAGAAACGCACATAATTGATGTGAAATCTGGAGAAATGCAAGTCGTAAAATTTATGACGTAATTATTAAACGATATTGTCACTTACAATTTTGATCGAACGGACGATTTTCAAACAAATTATAAGATCCGCGTACCCTCATAAAACGAAACAATGAATTTAAGGTGAGGGTTATAAATTAATCGTAAATTTTAATTTCTGAAAATTATGGGTTTCAACATGCCATTTTATTCCTATGAGTAGTAGTGCGGCACCATCCCCTCCACTTTTTACGTCAAGCCTGGGACACCTTTCCACTTTTATACGCCCACGTAGCGTATATTTGCATGTCGGCTTCTTTTCAATTTTCAACCATTGGGCTGAGTTGAGCTAATTTGGTTGTATTAAGAACCTTTTGGCTGTATACTTGAGGTTAGGCAATTGCGCACATGCAGTTTTCAATTGGAAGGTGTAAGGTTAGGCCACGTCCACTTTTAGCTGATTGGTCGAACGTGCAGCCTCTGGCTTCTGATTGGTCCTTAGCCCCACTACTCAGCCGCTGTGCTGTGATTGGAGGACTAAGTCTCTGGATTCTGATTGGTTAAAGCGGGAAATTGGAAAATGTGTTTTAGTAATAAAGAGGTTCTTATAACATATGTGTAGAAACTATCATGTAGACCTTTGATCCTATCGTGATCCCTGATGCAATTGTCGCAAACTTAATCTTATAAGACAAATGTAGATTCCTACCATAAAAATTTGTATTCTAGTAAGGGAGCCCTAATGGTAACCTGTAAGACAGCACTTGTGTTAGGGTCTGACTAAGTTGACCATGCAACAACGAAAAATTTGCAAGCACGAAAAACGAAAACAACCAAATTAGGGGCTCAACTCCGCCCAAGGGTTGAAAATGGAAAAGACATACAAATATACGCCTCCCACGTGGACGTATAAAAAAGTGGAGGGAAAGGTGTCCCAGGGGGCGGGGCCTGTGACGTAAAAAAGTGGAGGGGATGGTGCCGCACTACTACTCATATGCCTTAATTTTTTTATTGTACAACCAAATCTCATTTCATTAGACATAGTCAATTTGTAATTATAATTTCATGTGATTGTGTATTCACATGTACTAATTTCAATATTTAAATGCAAACACAATACTATTTTTTTAGGACAACACGAAAACTTGCTAGGTTTACATCATATTACATTACAATAAAAAGCACACACGAACCTGCACAAAGTGGAAATGTATGATCAACAGCGCTATCGCTATTATCTTTGATACTTCTACAATCTCTTCTACATTCAGTTCTCTATTTCATAGTGGGACATTATCTAATATAATTATTGACGGATGTAAAAGTTTGTTAATAGTTTACTAGAAAACTTTTGCAAATAATTATGGATGTTTAGCGGCAATCTCCAGCAGATATATAGAAATATAAGAGCAGTTCCAGGAATGAAGCCATTTTCAATACCAACATGTATCTGAAATTAAAAAACGTAAAATATAACTCACACACACAAGCACGCACGCACGCGCGCACGCACATGCACACGCACAGGCACCCGCACACGCACACAAACACGCCAGTGCACGCGAGCGCGCACACACCCACACACCAACACGCACGCACCCACACACACAAACACTCACACACGTACGCACACACACACACACACAAAAAACGCACACGCACGCACACACGCACGCACGCGCGCACACACACACACACACACACACACACACACACACACACACACACACACACACACAAAATGGTACTGCAATATGTTAGAGAAGACTTACTTGGCTGCCCATTTTCTTCACTTTGCTTCATGTATTAGGACCCTGATTTTTGGTTTATTTAAATTTATTTTTGAACAAATGGATCGATTAAGTTGAATTTTGGTGAAGACCAATTCAGGGTTGGTCCGACCACCTGTTAAACGTAATCGTGTTTCTTGCATTAATTATTGAACTATTACTACATCCATTTTCTCTTTTTCTTGGATTATCAATCCCTCGTACTGTCAATAAATTTGTATCAGGTTATATATGAATACGAAAATAATTTGACCCCGCACATCACGTAGCATATTTTGAGTTTTACACAACAATTTTAGATGAATTTTAATTAGATATGGAAATAATTATCTTTCGATTAGTATAATTTTCAGTGTTGTAGGTTAGTTTATGGGGCAGGAATGGTCAATACTGTATCTTTTGGTTAAAAATATTTTGTAAAAAAATACGTTAAAACTTGGAGGACTTTATTCATTAGTAATTATATCCCCAAACCTATGATTTTGCCGGTTAAAATGTGACAAGATACGTTTTACAAAACTTTGTTTTGTGATCCATTATTAAATTCCTGAGACCGAACGCCGAGGGCGTTTTTATGAATTATCAATCTGAACGCATTTATCATTTAGGAAATTAAAAAAAAAGTAGACCAAACTCGTCGGCCAAGGGATATATGTCAAGATTATTTCCAGAATGACATTTAATTCGGTTATAATATTAAATAAACTAGACAGTCTGTGAATCTACGCTATCACTAATTGAAGGGCTTTATCCACACAACTTACTTTTTGTGTTTTGTAACTGTGGTCCCGTATTAGTTGAGTTGATGGGCCTATTTCCACAGTTTTATTTAGCTTAAATACTCCTGGCCTCTTTGTCAGTCTTATTCCATTATTCCATTACAGTTGATCGACCGAGTTTTCTTCTTCTCCTATAAAGAATAGAAAAAAGTGGGCAATCTCTTCAATTTGCTTTACCTTCTTTATTTTTAAAGTTAGAATAAAGTTATTTTAACATTATTTAGGTCGCTTTAACGTAGAATTCAATACTTTCCATAATCGCACTGTAACTCAAAGTTAATTTATTTTAATTGAAGGTATAGTTGTTGATCGTGGCTTGAAAAATAGGTCATTCCACAGACTTTCCGAAAATGTATAATATGTCATTTTAATAATAAGTTCTCTACAAAAAATTTTGTTTATTTATACATACTCTTGTTGTAATACATAACAAAAATTTTTTCGTCTATGAAAAACTAGAAGAATAAGCTCAATTAACAATTAAAGAAGATACTAAACGAAACAATGCACCCACTGAAATTAAGTATTGTTCGAAGTATCCCCCATCATAAGACATACACATATTGCATCTCCACTTCAAGAAATTGTAGTGGTTGAACTGTCTCATCCGCTCGTTCTATATTTTCCGTAATTTTCTTCGTATGCAGACGGATATTTAGAGATTTTATTTTTTGTGCTGGCCATTTTCTGGGTCCCTGTGTCCCATCCATTTATAAGAAAGAACATCAATTAAGTAATGTCCAACAACTAACGCATTATAATCCATCTAATTCAAAAGTAGTCTTTCGTCTTTCTTTTAGAGGTATACTATCAAGAAAATAAGCCAAATCATGTTCTAATATTTGCATATACGTATTAGAAGTAAAAACAGCTTTAAAAATATACTATACTAAACGATATGGTTTTAGATAATACCACACATCAAGCCCAAATTTTACCCATACTTTGATGGTTGGCAAATTTCTCCATTTCCAATTTTTTTAAATAATGTTGCAGTGGCCCTAAGATGACGAACCTATTTTGACCAACAAATTTTCCGAACAAACGATCTACAGCTGTCAAGCGATTTTCCACAGGCGACTATAGTTCTTCTTGTGTGTAACTAATCAAAATTTCTTATAGAAAACTTATCATTGAAAATAAGTATAATGCATATTTCCGGAAAGTTATTTTCTAAAGTAATCGCCAACTATACTTTCGCTTGAAAAAGTTACAGTGCGGCTATGGAAAGTGCTGTCAGTTCTGAACGTTAGAGAGTACCTCAATAATGTTAAACTAGTTCTGTTCTAACTGAAAATGAAGGAGCTACAGGAGCTTCTAACTTATTTCTGTCAACGGTACTAAAATAAGCACGAAAAGAAAGTTCAGGAGAGTATTATCGTAATCAGTTTCAAATAAAGTATGACGTAATGATAATATAATTCCATATTATTATGAACACGTCTCGTATTTCGCAAGAATGCGGAGGATGTTTGAATAATTACTTTGCCATGTATTATGAGTTCTTAAATATAAGCTGTAGAAAATTAAATTATATCATATTTATTTATACAATTTTCAAAAAGTTTAAAAAAAAGATATTGGAAGATAAAATACCCAAATCCAATAGATAAAATAGTAGAATTAAGAGTTTAAAGTGAATGTAAAATATTCCGTATGAGTTCTAAAATAGAAAATTAATTTAAATAATCTCGCGGCGAAGATTCGAACCTTGAGCATCCGTTTGACAGGCGGAGGGAGATACTGACCATATGATATAAGTAGAAGTGGAACACTTGCTCCTTTTTTACGTCAGCGTTCGCTTTTTACACATCCACGTGGGTACCGGATTTTCCACTTATTTTACACGCTTACGTGTAGACGTATTTTTCACTATTTTTACACACTCACGTGTGAGACCGCATTCAACCCTTATTTTATATACCCTCGTGTAGATTTCTTTTCGAAGGTGAGGCACTTGCCGCCATCTTGGATTTTGACGTCACAAGACCGCCCACGTGACCGGTTTTCCACTTATTTTACACGCTTACGTGTGGGACGTGTTTTCACCTATTTTACACACTCACGTGACCGATTTTCACTTATTTTTACACTCTTACTGTAGGACGTGTTTTTCACTATTTTACACACTCACGTGTGAGACCGTATTTTCAACCTTTTTATCCCTAATTATTTTTATATACCTCGTGTGAGAGACCGTATCCTTTCTTTTCGAAGGCTTTTCAACCCTAATTATTTTTACATACATCCACGTGTGAGACCGTATTTTTAACCCTAATTAAGGATCTTTTGACAGCAATTTTTAACCCTAATTAAAAGCCTTTTTGATTTTTAATGGTTTACGTGAAGGACTGTATTACCTTATTTTTATTATTTTTTGGGGTCAAACCTTATGGCTGTATTAAGGACCTTTTGACAGCTAGGACTTTTTGTGGTTGCTAACGTGAGGACTGGGGTCTGGTCTTGGCTTAGAACTGTATTTAGGGTTGGAGCTTAGCTGGAGCTAGGATAAGTCTTAGGGTTTAGTCTTGCGGGACCTGTAGCTAGGTCTTAGGGTTATTTCTGATGGTATTAAGGTCCTTTGGTTGTAACCCTGGAAGGCAGACACATACGCATACAATAATTGCAAATTAATAAGATATTATTATTATCGGTTCTATTGTTTAAAAGGCCAAATGCTATTGAAGAAAACGTTTCTAATAAGGAGATGAGATAGCAGTTGTATTAGGATTAATCACGTGGGGAATTTGAATGACAGTAAAATTTAATTATAGAACACTTATTTTATTGTCATAATTTAAAAAATCCTCAGTGAGCTATAAAAAATACTGACATTCCTAATGAAACAAAACATTTTTATTAAGTTAATTAATTACATAACAGTTTGTGTTTTCTAAAACGAGTGTGTGTGTGTGTGTGCGCGCATACGTGCGTGCGTGCGAGCGTACGTACGGGCGTGCGAACGCGCGTACGTGTGAGCGTGCGTACGTGCGAGCGTGCGTACGTTCGTGCGAGCGTGCGTGCGTACGTACGAGCGTGCGTACGTGCGTGCGTACGTGCGAGCGTACGTGCGAGCTTGCGTGCGTGCGAACGTGTGTTCGTGGTGCGTGCGTACGTGCGATCGTGTGAGCTTGCGTGCTTACGTGGGTGCGTGCGTACGTGCGAGCGTGTGAGCTTGCGTGCGTGCGTACGTGTGTACGTGCGTGCGTGCGTACGTGTGTACGTGCGTGCGTGCATGCGTGTTTTTTCGTTTGATCCTCGTGCTAAAGCAGTGCTAGTCGATTGTATGTGGTTGTAGGCCCTATTGTGTTGACTAAAAGCTATAATTGGAAGCGTTGCTTGCTATACCCAGGCCGAGGAGTTATGTTTAATTAGCTTTTTTTTTGACAGATGTATTTATTTATGATAAGATCAGGCTTGCATGTAAAGTAATATAGAGGTGAAACTAACTAGCTAATGTGTTTTGCTGCTACACGTATCACAGTATTGAAGATTCTGTTTATTTATTAGAAACACGTACTACAGCCTCGAAACAGAGTGCAGATAAAAATTGAAGAAAGATGTATGCGGCACAAGTGTTGAGATGCTTGAAATTGATCCCCCAGCCACAAGAAGAATGTGTTTTCGACTTGTATGTGCTTCTAATCAACTACCCAGACACGCACCTCGACCGTGTGCGATTATCGTAAACACGGATCCTGCAAACAAACCAGACCAGCATTGGACCTCTATCTACATTGACGAGAATGGTAACAGGGAGTTTTTTTGAGTTTCAAACCTAGTTGTTTCTCAAGGTTAACAATTTTCTCAAGGTAGAATGAGTATGCTGTTGTGAAATAAAATTTCGTGTATAGATAAAGCATATAGTCTACAAAGGGTAATTAATAGAAAACATTTTTTAATAACATTTTTTCTTAGAATAATAAAAATAGACATAAACCAATATACGTCAACTTAAACTCAAGTGTACATTTTTTATAAAAGTTGCTCGCAAGGCTAACTTCAAGGTAAACTTCAAAACCTGTGACTAGCTAACTTCAAGGCTAACTTCGAGACCAGCTTGTTTCTCATGACTAACAATTTTCTCAATGTGGAATAACCACGTTTTTGTAAAAACGTCTTATGTAATAGCATTGTCTGCCCCTTACAGATAAATTCTTTGTGTTTAAAACTGTTTCCTTACCTGGATGTAGATTTATAAACCTTCATGTTAATTATACTAGTATTTTTGAAATATCATTCGTATATAAGAATAATACAAGGTTTGCTTTAAACGATCTTCATCGTATACTTTAACAGTAAACCTTTTTTCAGATAGTTGATCACCCTATTAAAATGGAGCGTTAATAGTTTATAGAAGTACGGGTGTAAATAAAAAACACGCTACATAGCGATTGTGTTATAAACTAGTGGAGGTCGTTATTAATTTGTGTATAAGTTAAAGTTATGTAAGTAGAAGGTTACAACCGGTAATTAAAAAGAAAGTGTAATAACGCATATTACAACAAATAATACAGGTCCACTTACACATTTTATATATATTGAAACAATTACTTGAAATAAAACGGCATATCAACTCTAATAATATTTTTTAGAAATTATATTAACCATTTATATTGGTTTTTAGACTATTAAATTATTATTTATATAATTACACGGTAATTAGCTTAAGTAAACGTGAACAGTGATTTCTTACTACATATTTTTATGGAATTTTAAACATTCCAAACACTTAATATGGTTTTTTATAAAAACAATTTGTACGTACAATATGAATATTTTTCAAACCGATTTTATTTTAAGAGAAAGGTAAATGGATGTTGCTGTAAGTATGATAAAGACAATGAGGTTATTTGTATATTTTACACTCTAATTATAGGTGGTTTTTACACAATCTAGAAAGTTGTTCTTTAGTTTGACATGCAACACAAAACAGTAACTATCACGCGTAAACCAGTGCCTTAAAAACGTTACAGAGCTGGTAAGTGTGGTGTTAACCCTTTATTTATTTACAGATTTTTAATTACAGTTATAAAACACAAGCATTAAGTTTCTTTAAAAAATATTAAGGCGTACAACATTCTTAGAGGACGGATGGATATTATTTCAATGCAGGTAAACTATGTTTTAATACTCGTTTTAGAAAACACAAACTGTTATGTAATTAATTAACTTAATAAAAATGTTTTGTTTCATTAGGAATGTCAGTATTTTTTTTTATAGCTCACTGAGGATTTTTTTTTAAATTATGACAATAAAAATGAGTGTTCTATAATTAAATTTTACTGTCATTCAAATTCCCCCACGTATGATTAATCCTAATACAACTGCTATCTCATCTCCTTATTAGAAACGTTTTCTTCAATAGCATTTGGCCTTTTTAAACAATAGAACCGATAATAATAATATCTTATTAATTATGCAATTATTGTATGCGTATGTGTCTGCCCCGCCTCCAGGGTTACAACCAAAAGGACCTTAATACCATCAGAAATAACCCTAAGACCTAGTTACAGGTCCCGCCCCAAGACTAAACTCTAAGACTTATCCCTAGCTCCAGCCCTAAGCTCCAACCCTAAATACAGTTCTAAGCCAAGTCCAGCCCCCTCCCCCAGTCCTCACGTTAGCAACCACAAAAAAAGTCCTAGCTGTCAAAAGGTCCTTAATACAGCCATAAGGTTTAACCCCCAAAAGAAATAATAAAAATAAGGGTAATACAGTCCTTCACGTAAGCGAGTAAAAAAGTCCTAGCTGTCAAAAGGTCCTTAATACAGCCATAAGGTTTAACCCCCAAAAGAAATAATAAAAATAAGGGTAATACAGTCCTTCACGTAAACTATTAAAAATCAAAAAGGCTTTTAATTAGGGTTAAAAATTGCTGTCAAAAGATCCTTAATTAGGGTTAAAAATACGGTCTCACACGTGGATGTATGTAAAAAATAATTAGGGTTGAAAAGGGCCTTCGAAAAGAAAGGATACGGTCTCTCACACGAGGGTATATAAAAAATAATTAGGGATAAAAAGTTGAAAATACGGTCTCACACGTGATGTGTAAAAATAGGGTGAAAACACGTCCTACACGTAAGAGTGTAAAAATAAGGGTGGAAAATCCGGTCCCCCACGTGAGTGTGTAAAAATAGGTGTGAAAAAACACGTCCTACACGTAAGCGTGTAAAAATAAGGGTGGAAAAACCGGTCCCCACGTGGGCGGTCTTGTGACTTCAAAATCCAAGATGGCGGCGCAAGTGCCTCACCTTCGAAAAGAAATCTCACACGAGGGTATATAAAAATAAGGGTTGAAAATGCGGTCTCACACGTGAGTGTGTAAAAAATAGGGGTGAAAAAATACGTCCTACACGTAAGCGTGTAAAAATAAGGGTGGAAAATCCGGTACCCCACGTGGATGTGTAAAAAAGCGAAGGGGGCGGGGCTTGTGACGTAAAAAAAAGGAGTGGGGCAAGTGTCCCACTTCTACTGATATACTACCGAGAACTTGACTAAAGTGTATCTTATCTCATCTTAAATGTCTGATAACGGTTAAAGACGCCTAACAGTATATAAAAAAAGAGGGGATGTTCCCAAATTTTATTAATTATCAAAATCCGTCTCAACAATTCTGAAAATAACCTTCAAAGTGAGGTGACCAAACTTTTTACTTTGGTAGTAACTGAAAAATGTTGAAAATGTTAACCTATTCATAACTGTTCGTATGTTCCTTTTAACCAATTGTACCTTCAAGATACCTATCTATACGGAGAAGTGATACCAAATATATTGAAACTAACCGAGCTTACAAATATACATAAATATTGTTCAATTTAGTACAGATTTTTATTTTGGGGTAACTTAAAGATATACAGGGTGTGGCGCGAAGAGTTTTGATTAAAAGTAATGGCGAATACAGTTATGTTAAAAATCTGAAATTACGAAGCTGTAGGTTTTGGATGACGCTGAGTTCAAATATAATATTGTCCTGAATGTGGCTCTTCCGGTTATATCGGAAGTAGACGTCAACTTTGTTATTTTAAATGGAACCTAATATTTTTTATTTTATTTTCGAATTCTACATGAAATTCTAGATAAAATTTGTGCACAATGTTCTATACCAAAAATGAAGTATTTTCGAGATATTTCGATTTTTTTTTAAATTTTGAAAAAATCCTAGTCCACATCGAATAACTTAATGAAAAGGATTCATAAATGTTTCGAAGTAGATGGTGCTAATTTTGAACACTTATTATAAAACTTTATTTGTTTAATATTACATTTAGTTATTTTTGTTTGTAAGTTATCTAATTAAATTAATACAAAATACCTAGTCAACGTTTTTAATGATATCCACAATTAATAATCCTTTCAGGCTATTGGTTACTTTTCAGAATTAATAACTTATGAAAAAATAACAAAATATCACCTTAAATAATGGAAATCATGGCCTACCCTTTACTAATGTTGAAATAACTAAGTGTTGCTATATTTTAACTAAGATAATGAAATATCTCAAAAGTGGTTGGATTTAGGTGTAGGGAAAACTGATACCAAAAGAATTGGCTTAAAAAAATACAGCGGAAAATGTAATAAAATACAGGGTGTTCTATTTAAATTAAGCAACTTATAAATGATTTAAATTGTGCATGTTAGCGGCTAAGTTTAAAACACCCTGTATGAAATATCAATGAGATGGATATATGGAGTTAACGGACAAGCGCTTGTTGTTTATTGGTTACAATTTCACGTCACTAGCTTCATTATTAATGGAGATATCGTTATTCAATGAGGACTAGGATTTTTTCAAAATTTTTAAAGAAATCGAAATATCTCGAAAATACGTCATTTTTGGTATAGGACATTGTGCACAAATTTTATCTAGAATTTCATGTAGAATTCGAAAATAAAATAAAAAACATTAGATTCCATTTAAAATAACAAAGTTGACGTGTACTTCCGATATAACCGGAAGTGCCACATTCAGGACAATATTATATTTGAACTCAGCGTCATCCAAAACCTACAGCTTGTAATTTCAGATTTTAACATAACTGTATCCACCATTACTTTTAATCAAAACTCTTCCACACCCTGTATGTATATACAATATATATATATATATATATATATATATATATATATATATATATATATACAGGTGTCCAGTTTAAGATGAAATGCATGGGGATATTGGAAACCGTTAGAGATACGAAGATGGTTAAATGGAGAAAAAGTTGCGTCATTATATGCCCAAGAAGTAACCATGGTTACATGTCAAAATCCTTCCATTTACTAGACACAGGGTGATAACTGAAAATATGCGTTTTCTAAAAATCGCTTGTTTCTTGCAAGAGATACATCCACGATTTTGCAGGATGGGGTAACAGGTAGCAGGATTTCAAAATGATTTGAAAAAATCTAGGCCTACTAGATTTTGAGATAATGCACGCAACTTTCGATTTTCTTATGGACGCCATATTGGATTTTTGCATTTTGAATTCTTCATAAAAATGCTTTTCAACCATATATCATATGTTTATAATCTGCCAATGAGAAAGTGTCAAATTACACAATTAAATTTATATCAAAGCAACCTTGACATATTATGTATTTTAATTAAATGAAAATTAATCTACAAATTAAACTAACTATTGAGAACAATATTATTGATTATTAACATAAATCATAATAATAAAAGTGACAAAAACAACAAAAATAAAATTTAATATTTTACTGAATTTTACTATTAATTAATCAAATGCTCGAATAAACCTCCATTCTCTTGCAATAATTGAATAGATGGTTGATTGGCAAAGGCCTAGTTTGATATAAATTTAATTGTGTAATTTGACACTTTCTCATTGGCAGATTATAAACATCTGATATATGGTTGAAAAGCATTTTTTATGAAGAATTTAAAAATGCGAGATGATAAGGAACTCTTGTGATGCAGTGCTAACTCGATGCAGATGGTGTTTGCAGGAGAATGAAAGTTTATTCGAGCATTTGATTAATTAATAGTAAAATTCAGTATAATATTAAATTTTATTTTTTGTTGTTTTTTGTCACTTTTATTATTATGATTTATGTTAATAATCAATAATATTGTTCTCAATAGTTAGCTTAATTTGTAGATTAATTTTCATTTAATTAAAATACATAATATGTCAAGGTTGCTTTGATATAAATTTAATTGTGTAATTTGACACTTTCTCATTGGCAGATTATAAACATATGATATATGGTTGAAAAGCATTTTTATGAAGAATTCAAAATGCAAAAATCCAATATGGCGTCCATAAGAAAATCGAAAGTTGCGTGCATTATCTCAAAATCTAGTAGGCCTAGATTTTTTCAAAATCATTTTGAAATCCTCGCTACCTGTTACCCCATCCTGCAAAAATCGTGGATGTATCTCTTGCAAGAAACAAGATATAGCGATTTTAGAAAACGCATATTTTCAGTTATCACCCTGTATCTAGTAAATGAAAGGGATTTTTGACATGTAACCATGGTTACTTCTTGGGCATGTAATGACGCAACTTTTTCTCCATTTAACCATCTTCGTATCTCTAACGATTTCCAATATCCCCATGCATTTCATCTTAAACTGGACACCTGTATATATATATATATATATATATATATATATATATATATATATATATATATATATATATATATATATATATGATAAAACTAGATAAAAGTTTTACTCAAGTTGAGAAAACCAAAACAAAAAAAAGTGAAACATTTTATTTTCACCAGCTGATTGTGTCGCGTGTCTGAGTGTCCGTGTGTCTGTATGACTGCGCACTGCATTTGTGCGTCTAGGCGTGTGTGAGTGTGAGTAAAGTGGGGTCAAGTTCGCCGCTGTTTTGGTTTTTGTGACATCATAGGTCACGTCCACTTCCACCACATGTGAAGTAGTCACTTGGCCACGCCCTTCCCCCACGTGACCAACTTCAGCTGATTTGTCGTGCATGCTCATACTTCCCCAGGTCGTGCGTTCTGATTGGAGGGCCCAAGGGTAGGTCACGCCCTTACCAGCTGATTGGTCGTGTGCGCGCATACAGTCTCAGGGTGTGCGTTCTGATTGGAGGGTCTTAGGGCAGGCCACACTCACTGGTTTCTGATTAATCCTTAGACTCCGCCCAGGCTCTGTGTTCTGGTTGGTTAGTTTGTTTGCTTACTTGTGACGCAATCTAGTAGTGTACTTCTAGAACTAATGAATGTTTTCTGTAATAGGGATTGATCGTGGCTCCACCTGGTGGTGTATTTTTAAAAGTAGATGTAGGTCTTTGTAATTAGTAAAACGCGAAATTATCTCATAAGACAGCTATAGGGCGCCGGAAGTTACTCTAGGGTTTTCTCCCTTGTCAGGTCTTCGCCCCCTTGTCGGACCCCCTGATGGTTTGTGACCCCAGCTGGTGGTGTATCACTAATGAATGTTTTTTGTAATAGTGGTTGATCGTGGCTCCACCTGCCGGTAAGTACATATAGAACCATGTAATTGGGAATTTTGAAACAGTGTTCTAATAATAAGGGGTCCTCATACTATCTCATAAGACAGCTGTAGGACTCTGAAACTTGTTCTAGGGTCTTCGCCCCTTGTCGGGTCTTTGTCCCCTTGGTGAGAAAACTAGAAGTTTGAAATAGTATTCTAATAAGGGGCGTCATACTTTCTCATAAGACAACTATAAGTCTCCGGAACTTGTTCTTAGGTCTCCGCCCTTAGTCTGGCCCCCTGATTATGTGTGACACCATCTACTAGTGTATTTCTAAAACTAATAAATGTTTTCTGTAATAGAGGTTGGTCATGGCTCCACCCAGTAGTATACTTTTATAGCGGAAAATTCATAGTATGGGGCCCGCATTATACCACCGTTAGGACTCCTAAACTTCTCTTAGCCTTACTACAGCGCCCCCCCCCCTTGTTTGTGTGCGTGGCTCCATCTACTGTTTCATTTTTAAAAACTAGATGTAGATTTTGGCAATTATTATGGAGTGAAAACTTAAAGTTTAAAATAGCATTCTAATACTAGGGCCTCTATACCAACTCATAAGACACCATTAGGTCTCCAAAAGTTGTTGTGGAGTGATACTTACATTGCACGGACTCCCTTTCCCCAATTGATATAGCGGAAATAAATAGATAAAAGGCTTTAATAGTTTATTATATGTGAATCAATAACTACAAAGTAAATCCACAAATACGTGCCCGCACAATGTTATTAATTTAAAAAATAGCGTAATAGTCATACCTTTATCTAATTAACTAAACAAATCTGAGATCGAGTCTATAGAATAACAACTTACGCTATTGCAGATTTGGTTTATGACGTCAACCTATAAGTATAATAATACATTAAAATCTTTAATAGTATTTTCTGTGAACAATATCAAGTAAAATATATGTCTTAAAAATAATAGTCATAACCTTCAGACGTATTTTCTTTCGGCTATTCTAATAAAAACTGTGTGTTGGAGAACTGAATATTGTATTTATACAGCGTATACACATACAAAATTACTTTTTAAGATAAACAAATAATTAAGACCACACTATTCCCGAAAAGATATTATATTAAAATTTATACTAGTTACGATTAAGCATCTGCTCAATTTAGAAGATATGTAAATGAAAACAATGGACCCATTTTGATATTAAAAAAGATAATCAAGATAAAGATAAAATATACGCTGTTAAATAATAATAATAATAAAAAGTTATGCACAAGTATTAGCACGAAAATATTCACTACGTAACATAACAGGCCTTTGTAAATACGTCAAACAAGCAAGAAAAACAGTGGAGTCTCATCTAAAACAGCGGAGCCTCATCTAAGGGATATTTTTAAAACTAATGCATTGTGTGTATGTGTGTGCGTGTGTGCATGCTTATATGCAAATAAGGGTGTGCGCGTGTGTGACTGCACATGTTCGTGCGTTTCATTTAAGTAAATTAGCTGTCAGTTACGGTGGGGACCGCTAGACTCCTCTCGGCTCCTTTCGCTATTGAAGACATGGTTTTTTGGTTACGTCGTTGTCTTATATTATCATTTTGAATTCATAATTCCTTTATAAGTTTTATGTCCTTAAAATATAGACAAAGATAAAATGGTAGTCTCACATCTACAGACTTAATTCAAAACAAAAATCATTAAGATTTTAACAAAAAAATATACATCATCGGCTCATTGCACTCGAATGTTACGTGTCATTAAGTAACAATAGTTACCTTGAGAATTATCACTAGAGTATTATTAACTCGTGCATTTTGTGTTCCCAATTGTGTTTAGAACAAGCTTGTGCTAGGGCGCCCGTGCAGTTTTCATGCCCAGCACGAATTAAAGCATGTTCAAACAAAATTATCTATAACATGCAATGTACTCGTATTACTTATGGTAATCGGTAATACAGAACACTGTGAATCCAACCACAGATACGAAATGTGGATATACATGAGGATTTTGAAGGATTGTGTAAATCTAAGTATTTCAAGCGATGTTAATGATTATGCTTATGCTTATGTAATTTATGGTGGACAATAATAGGTCTAGTTTCTAACAAATTGAGTTATCAACTTTAATTACAAGTGTGTAAAATTGCGTAATTAAATTTAAATTCCATTTTAGGTACAACAAAGCTCATGCTTTTTAAACGAATAAAATTTGTTCATGTGTTATGGTGTGTTTTCGTATATTTAAATTTCGTTTATTTATGTCATGGTAATTTGAAAGAGATTCATGTTTGACGGGCAGAAAATTTTATTACAGACTTAAAGATAATATTTATTTTACATATTAAAAAACGGTTTATTAATTAGTGATTAGTTTTTGATTGGTATTAACATTTTATTACAGTCTATAATTTTATTTTGTTCGACGTAACCTTTTATGTTCAAAACAATTCATCTGAGGTTTTGTAGCTTGTAATTTATATAGTTTTATGTAATCTAACCTTAATCTGTTTTGAATAACTAAGATTAAGGATTATATTTGCTATAAACGTATAAACGTATAGGTATGTACCTACTTAGCGGACATGTAAATGTCAGTGTAAATTTACGCTACTAGAATCCATTATTTTATGTCAACGCAGTGATTGTTAAAATGCCAACACGCCGAATATTTGCAATGTCCCGGAAAATAGCATTTTACATATCTGAGAGTAATAATTTTCTAGTCGAAAGCATTCAAAACTATACCAAATACGGTTCATATTGGTGAGTTGCGCTTTTGAGTATTTTTGAAATAAAAATGTTTGCAAATATCAATACCGGTATTTTATTATTTCATAAAAATAAAACCTAAAACAAGGGTGTGCAACTATGGGTGTTTTTCTTCAATAATAGAGTAATTTTTGTGAGCATTGTCCCTGATTCCATTGCCCTCTTAATTTGAAATAGATTTGTGGTACCTCGGTTTAGGGCTGAGTATATTGTATCTGTTCCGCGAAAAACATGGCATGGTTTAATGTTCCTCGATTTAAAAAAGTTTAAGAAGCACTGCATTAATGTATTGTGTGGAGTAATATTTTATAAATCCGGTAATGTTATACTTATATATATATATATATATATATATATATATATATATATGTATATGCAGGTATGGAAAAACATTATTGCGGGTCTGACATAATAATCTAGAAAGAAACCCAATAAGCATTATATGAGTGTGAGAGAGACATAACTTTACCGATGGCGCCACTGAACTAGTTAAATCTCCTTCAATCTAGCTTCAACGTTTCTAACGAAACCAAACCAATTAGGATGATGTTGAAATGTCGCGTGTTCTTTGAAACTATTAAGTAAATAGTTTACACTTAAACATTAAATGATAATACCTGAAACATCGAAGTTTATTGTAATTACTATGACATGGTTTGATTACTACTCGTAAGAAGAACCAAGAAGAAACTTACGCGAGATACAAACAAGAACATTAACATTTACATTGATAGTATAACTTAAATTTAAGGTTTAATTTTTGCATTATAATTCTTATTGAAAAGCCAACTGTTTTTAAAAATGAACAAAATACACTTTTTTCAAAACTCTACTTTGTAAGATTTTCGAAAAGACCTCCCCTTGCGCGAGGCAGTAACCCAATCTGTGATAAAATTCAGTTCGGGTGTTTTCTAACATTTCTTGGGTGTTACTGTTTAAAGAGTCTGTAATTTTAACACGAAGTTCGTCCAAATTGTTAGCACGTTCACGTCTGTGCTCATAAATTTGCTGGAATACGTATCACCAAACAAAAAAGTCATTCGGCGCGATATCAGGTGAGCAAGGAGGATATTTAATAGTACCTTTTCCAGCAATAATACGGTTAGGGAACGTAGTTTCCAAAAACTGTTGAGCTCTTATTGGAGTATGAGCAGGACAGTCATCTTCTTGATACCAAATGTCATCAAAGTTTCCGTTGATTAAAAATGGACCAATTATGGAATTGCCTAAAATTCCTGCCCACGCATTAACTTGTTGGGAGTATTGTGTCCGGTAAGGAATACTAATTTGTTTGTTTTCCCGAGAGTAACCAACAGCGACAGACGGATTGTGATGGCAATGTAAGTTAAAAGAACAGTTGTCGGTAAACAAAATATTTTCAACAAACTTTCGTTTTCATTAGCCCGATTCATCATATCTTCACAAAATTCCATACGCTTTTGATGATCTTCTGGAAAAATTTCTTGTGTGATGTTTGCAACTTATAGCAACGGTATTTATTCCTTTTCAAGATATTGCGAACTTTTCTTTGTTCAATATCCATTTCTTCCTCAATTTTTGTACTATTGCACGGGAAATAGGTTTCTGCTAAACTACACCTAGCAATTTCTTGGAGTTCGCGCTCTTCGTTTAAGTTACAACCAGGATGCTCACCACCATTACCATCAAGGCTACTGCATTTTCTATAATTATTTAAACATCCACATCTTTCCAATTTACAAACAGTACGCATAATCGTACTTTCTGATCAAATTGGCTTGTTTTCAAAGGAAAAAGCAAACCTGCCCATTATTTCTTATGCAGTGATTCCTGAATAATACCCCTTAATAATCTGTATTTTTTCTTCAGTTGAATACATGAGTATTGTGTCGGACTTGCAAAAAGATTGATTTTCAATTCTCGTTGACATTACCAATTAAATGTGTCATTGATGCAAGCCTACTCAAAATACGCATGTATGGCATCAGCGCTTTTAGTTTGTTGTATATTCTATCTCACTTAGCACGTGAACTGATTGTACTGTCTTTGTTTTACTTATTATAAGTCAGACCCGCGATAATATAACAATTTTTTTAATGAACGCACAGAAGTTCAATTTAATAATCATTAATTGTATTTATTTAAGATTAACTTTTAAAGTACATACTGTGATCCTTCATTATATGTATACAAATTATAATACATCGTAACTAGGGAAGTACATACAGTTCAAGTTTGAATCGATTGTGACTTTCCTCCTCTATAGCTCAGATGGAAGCGCCCCACTCTAGCAAAGTGGAGGTCGTGGGTTCAAATCCCACTCGAAATAATCTTAAATAAATACAATTAATATTATTCCAAGGCACCAACTGGACCAAAGTGTACGTTTCATCACATCGTCCAAGTTGTTGCAAGCCAAAATTCTAAATCGTTCTTATATTAACGCTGTCTTAGGTCTGTTGCTCAACCGACTTAAATTGAATAGCCGGAAGAATTTTATTGGAATCTTGTAATAAGTTAGGGATATTGATGGTTTTGGGCTCCAGTATATTAAGTAATTTCACAGTTTGCCACATCTTATGGGACCGTCAAATCTTATAATTTGTGTAACATTGTTTTCCTTTCGTTAGCAACATTTATAAGGTTTGTAATAATCTTGTAGTACTGTGTGATTAGGAAAACAGCATCGTTTAAAACTTTGGAACACCTTATCACGTTTGGATTGCATGATTCATAGAGTATCAGTAATACAAGGAAATTACGGATCATGATCATGATAGCTCATATCTACTGTATCTGGTATGTTGAGCACTAAGACCAAATTACGAATTACAAATTATCGAAGGAAAACATTACGTCAACTGAGCTGTTTTTATATTGGGAGTATGTACTCGGTGATGTAGTTAGCTTAAAAGAAATGCAAAGTATTTAAAATCTTTAGAATGAAATGATTGTGACATTCTACTCGCCGATTAGGATTATAATGATAATGTGCTTTTAAAAGCAATAATTTTATAATGTTCATATCTCAGTACTAACACTTGATTCGTAACTCAATTCATTCCGCAACAAATTAAAACTTGTTAAAGAAGTTAAAGTTAATTCGGAATGGAATTTCAACTAAATTTACGTTCTTTCACAATCAATCCCAAAAAACGTATAATTTAACGAAATGAATTAAGTGAAAGGTAGGTAATAATTGATTCCATCTAATGCAATATGTAGCACAAGCTTAAATAATAAGGCGGATTCTCGCTCGTACGAAGAACACCGATGCCGCAAAAACTCGCTGGCGCAGAAAGTTGAATACCGTGTATTTGAATGGTGCCGTTTCGCGTCGCGCGCGATACTACACGACGCAGCCCGCAGCAGTTGTCTGTGGATCGCAGTAACGTAATAGTTTGTATAAATTCAACTTTGGCCGCAGAAGTACGCCGTAGTCGCGCGCGATCAGCTAGGAAGTGCACGTGATGTTTTGTTTTCAAGCGATTTAAAATTATGGGCAGAAAATCAACCTTTCAACGCGTAAACATAAAGACAAAGAACTTCAAGTGGCTTACTGCCAACTGCAAACGAGCGGGAATGGTGCACTTTGGTTCCGTATTTCGATGCATTTTTACGACTTTCTATGCTACGTAGCGGCACGTACTTTTACGGCACGTATTTCTGCGTACGAGCGAGAATCTGCCTATACAGACCTGCTTAGAGACTAAACCTCCAGATATTTCCGTGTCTAGCTATCCTGCTTTTCTGTGCCTTTTTGGCCTTTCGCCATTTCGTTTCCATGTTTCGCTATTTTATTTTCGCAATCTTGTTAATGTGTTCAGCCATCTTGCTTGCGTGGGTCTTTTTGGCTGTCAGACATCTTATTTCTACCATTTCGTTTTACCTATATTGCCGCATCTTGTTTTTGCCATCTTGTTTGCATGTGCATTTGGCTTTCAGTTATGTTGTTTCGCTATCTTGTTTCCAACATCCTGTTCCCTGCACCTTGTATTCACAATTATCTTGATTTCTCTTAAGTCCTTTCGGCTAAATTCAATATCTTCGTTTAACATCTTGAATTTTGTTTTTGCATCTAACGTTCTTTTGGTAGAAGCCGGTTTCAACATCTGCAAATAAGGCCCTTTTGGAGGAATTTGTACTACAACTTAAAGCGGGTTTCATCATTTTGAAATGGGTCTTGTTGGTAAATTCTTATCCAGACATCTAAAGTCCACCATCTCTCTCACTAATAGGTCAATTCAATTGTTGACATACAGCATCGTGTGATATAATTTAAAACAAATTAACGTTAGTAACAATATTGGTAGTTCACTTGAAAAAGTTACAAAAATACAAAGATAAGTACAATTTAATAGCTAGCTATGGTACAAACTTAATCCAAAAGCTAGGAAAAGTAGCCCAGAAGCTAACATGCAGAGTTATCTCTTGCTCTCTTTTGGAATTAGAGGTAAACGTATCGCCCTTTTGTCGTACAATTAGAAGTAGCAACTTCTTATGTCGTCTTGCAGTATAATTAAAATTTAGCACACAGCTGGTCGCCACCTCTTGAGGCATGATTAGAAGTTAACGTACAGCTTGCATAGCCATCTTGTAGTATAAATATGCAGTCTTCTAGAGTAATTAAAAGTTAGTCAACCAATACACCTACCAATGTGTGTACGTGTGCCTGAGTGTGTGTGTGTATGTGGGTGGGTTGGGCGTGTGTGAATGAGTGCGTGCTTGTGTGTGTGCGTGTGTGTTTGTTTGTTTGTCTGTTTGTTTGCTTTTAACCATGTGGAAAACCCGTGAACTGGAAAGTAAAAATTGCTTCAGAAGCGGTATACAAAAAATTGCTGCTACATTTATTTCTGATCTATTAAGAGGGAACCAGAAAGAAAGAGAGGGTGGTGGTTAGCTACTTGTGGGTTTTTGTGTGTTTGCGTGTTTGTACATTGAGTATCTGTATGTTTGTAGGCTTATGTTTTATGTTTGGGTGTTTACCTGATTGCTAGTTTTCTTTATGGTTCTGATGTGTTTACGTGCGTGGATATTTACTTGTTTGCTAGGTCCTTTATTTACAATTTTGCTATTAGGTTTTTGAATGATTTAGTTGTTTTAAAGTATTTTTCCATTCTTGGATAGTTTTGGTTATTTCAGGAATTTGTAAATGTACTTATGAATAACTTTTAAGTTACACTACAAAACTGGGTTCCAACGGAATATTAATTTTTAATATAACCACAAAATGTTGCAAACTGTATGCTAACTTCTTATTATACGACAAGAGGGTGCTATGTTTATTTATAATGCCAAAAGAGAGCGAATTGAGCTTTGAGTCATTAAAAGAGAGCTAGAAAGGTAGTTTCGGATTGCCTTTGATAGCGTTTAGGGTTAAGCTGTAATATAATTGTCTAGTAAATTATACTGATTCTTAAAAAATCCAATGATGTGTCGTAAATGAAAGTGGTTACGTAATCCATGTGAAAGGCCCTGAATGATTAAAAGTGGTAACAAAGCGATGAGACATATTAAACATACCATTGCAGTTTTGTTTTAAATTATACAATATGGAGCTACAAACTTTAGGTACTACAATATGTGCCACTTCACCAAAAAATAAAGGTTACTAACCATAAGGTCTGGTCATAACGTGGTAACAAAGATGTAGTACAATAAACAGATTACCAATAGCTTATTGTGAAAACTTTAAGATTGACACGAATATGGCAAAGAACTTTGGTCATTAGCAAACTGTCTGACAAAGATTTATCCAAAAAGAAATAATAGAAATTGTGAAAAGAGCTAAGAAAAATCGGAAACAATGGAAACAAGAATGGTAACAGATAGGCCATTAAGAAAACTAATGCGTAAGTATATATAGCCATTCGGAAAGGATGTATTTTAACATGTTGAACGTAAAGATCTAACAAAAATGAATACTTAGTCAAAAAAGCATCTCAATATGCTGCAAATTAGTGAAACAAAGTTAAGAAAAATGACACACAACGAAAACATGGCAAAAGAAACGTTCATCACATATTGCAATGGTACATTTATAGAAACTAGATATAAAATGAAAATAGTGATTTATTAATTTGGAAACGAACGTCTATAGAATATCACAATAGCATTTATGATACTCTAAAGATGACACAAATGCAAAATTTCATAAAATATGACCGTATTTAAGATGATGATTTAAATTTGGAAAGAGTTCTTAACACGTATACTTAAGAAATACTATAATCATTAATAAAATCGTTCATAACCATCACAATGATAAATTTAAAAATCGAACTATTTAAAAAAATTAAAAATATGAGTTATTCAGGCAACACGAATAAGGAAAATTCGACATATGCAGTTTAATTTTATAAATCCTAAAAGATGTTCTTTTATAAGTGCATTTTCAAAGATAGCTTTATGTTTATTTGACATCAAGCGCCAAAGTTAAACGCCATGCATTTTAATTGATTTTTGAAAATTGTCGTTTATACTAACTTTCATGATGACTCCACGTAACACCCACAAAACACCACACACTGAAACGACACACACACACACCACCACACACACACCACCACACACACACCACACACACACACACACACACACACACACACCACACACACACACACACACACACACACACACACACCACGCACCACCACACACACCACACACACACACACCACACACACACCACACACACACACACCACACACACACACGACACCACCACCACACACGCACACACGCACACACCACGACACGCACCACACACCACGCACCACGCACGCACCACGCACACACGACACCACACACCACGACACGCACACACGCACGCACCACGCACGCACACACCACGCACACACACACACACGCACCACCACACACACCACCACCACACACACACACACACACACACACACACACACACACACACACACACACACACACACACACACACACACACACACACACACACACACACACACACACACACACACACACACACACACACACACACACACACACACACACACACACACACACACACACACACACACACACACACACACACACACACACACACACACACACACACACACACACACACACACACACACACACACACACACACACACACACCACACACACACACACACACACACACACACACACACACAGTCGACTACTGCACTGCCACTTTTTTCGACTCAGGGGACACGAAAACAAAATTTCAAAGTTTTTTTTCGATTGCAATACTTTCTCTTAGTATACGTAGTATACCAGAAAGAAAAATTATTGCATTCCTAAGAAAATCGAGCCGTTCAGAATTCCCAATTCAAGTGAGATTCTTTGCACATTAATAAATCGAATACATTATTAAATCCTTTGTGCACTATTTACTTATTATACTTAACAGTAACTGGGCTGTTTTGTTAACTTTTTCATTCCTGCATTAAAATAATGCTAGGAAGTGTAAAAAACAATTCCTAATCTAAATAACACAAATAATATGTTACCAGAAAAGGTGCATTTTCCAATATATATATATATATATATATATATATATATATATATATATATATATATATATATATATATATATATATATATAAACAAAGGCGGAAAGTAATTTTGATTTATATAACAGAAAATTAAGAAATTACCTAAGTGGCTACTTCTTTGAATGCTTGAGGTATACCTGATATAGATGTGTTGGATGACTCAACGTTTCACCAGACAAAGCAACATCGATTGATCGGACGGCATTCCTGCAAGATTACTTACAAGACATTATAGATTCAAGGTTTTTCTGTTACAGTTTTGCCAAATTATTTTTTTAAAAAAGTCACATGTATAATCATTACAAATAAATTTTTATTCATAAAACAGGAGTAAAGCAAACTTTAGATTTATATTTCTAGTATAACAGTATTTCAAATATTTTCTGTAAGAAACTATGTGAAAATGCAAACTTTACGATCACTCATTAATTGAAATACTTATCTTTGGGGACTGTAATATTGTATTTTTATTGATCATACAAATTTAAATGTTTTGATAACAATTACAGTTATTATCCTAAGGAAATAGTAATAGTTTTAAAAAAATTACTTAACATGTACATAAATATATGAAATCTGAAAACGAAAATATAGGATATTTGCGTTTTCAGATTTCATATATTTATATGACATGTTAATCATTTTTAAAACTATTACCATTTGCCTTAGGCGTTAACTGTAATTGTCGAAACGTTTAAATTAAAAAATAAAATTAATAAAAATACACGATTTCATACCATGTTAAAGATAGTGTTGCTAAGCAAAAGCAAGTTGATTGACTCGTATGGAGACAGTGAACGTTTAATGGTGAAATGTTATGTACAGAATATTATAGTTCCGTCGACTGTATTAAAGTACGTGACTACTCATTGAACTCGGCGATTTCCAAATATTTAATATTCTTATAATTTATTATTTATAATAGTGTAATAATGTAATATTCAAAAATATTTTGTAATGGTGAATAACATTACGATAAAAGCAAACTTACTTTGATTGACTATGCTTTAAAAAATTTTAGGCATTTCCACATTTCGTGTTCAGGAAATACTTTTAATATATGGATATTATATTACAGTTTGGGTAATTCCATAAAAGTTGAACCTATCTTATAATGAAATAAAAAAGCACCAAAGTTTATGCAGTGCATTTTATATTTATTCTATTCTCGCTTTCCAATCAAGTTAAACCAGAATTTGCTAAATATGACTATTAAAAGGTCAAGCAGGACCATTTTCCTAATGTTAGATTTCTCTCTTCTAATCTAAAGCCGCACATGCACGTTGACGTTCTAACAGATAATTGGATATCGTTATGTCGATATATAACACCTACTATTTGTCGAAGGCGAAATAAAAAGCCGGGATATAAAATTTACCACGAATTAGGGTAGTTAATATGTAATTCATTTACGTACTTCAATGTTATTAAGAAAAGATTAACATAATGGCATTGCGATTACAGATTAAATTGAAATAGAAAGTTTACAATGTAAATTGCAATCATCTATAGAACTCTAATCACTATTGTCTCTAAAATTCTCATTAGGCTAATGGGGTGGTTATGTATGCTTATTTTGCGAAAACAAAATGCCCATCTAATCATACATTTCCTAAAATACTCATTAGACTAATGGGTTAAAGGATAATATTTAAATGAAGTAGTTGTAAATAATTCATTCCTTGGGTTTTCTTATCATTGAAATATGAAAGTTTTATACAGTCCAATAAAAGGCGTGTGCGTTTAAAAATTATCTGGTGTTGTCCACCACACTACCTTACAACCTACAAAATGGAAATTAAAAGAAATGTAATAATTTTAATTTTTTAGGATAATTATGCAATCTCTTTTATAATAAGGTTCATTACGAAAATAGACAGCATTGTAAAAACAAAAACAATAATCTAACAGACGTTTAAAACTACATGTCAGACAGAGGTTAATAAACATCTAGACGCTAACTCAAAAATTAAAAGAAATGAAATAATTTTTTTAGGATAACTATGCAACCTTTTTTTAAGCTCACAACGAAAACAGGCAACGTTGTAAAAACACAAACAATAGTCTATGTCAGAATGACGTTTAAAATGTCATGTCAAGTAGGGATAACAGACATAAATACGTTAAGTGTGCAAAGCACATTTAATCACATTACCATTATCTGTTCTAAATTTTCGTTTTGCAAACATCCTTTTCCATTTTCTTTACACTCCTGTCATCCTCTTTTAACTCCCTACACTCTTTAATCATATGCCTCATTCTCCATTCCTTCTCCGCATAATCTACAATTCCTTTCTTCCTTTTTTCTCCAATACCTGTTTCCCAACTCTTAATTACCGCATATGAACCTCTTTAATTATCTTTCATTTTCCTGTCCTTTCCGGATATCCAGTATCCCTTTCTCATTTAATCTTTCTACAATACCTTTCCCATCTTAATTACATATCCCATCTTTCTTGCTCTTGTATGTCCCTGTCTCTTCTTTTTTCTTCTGTTCCCTCTCTTTAATTTCTACAATTGTACCGTTTTTAAATATTTTTTTTTTCCCATTTTCACTCTTTTTCCTTCCTCTTATTAATGGCTGTAATACTTTTCATTCCTGTTCTTTCCTACTTTTTAAATATATTCTTCTGTCTTACCGCATTTCATTTTCCTTCTTCGCTTCTACTCTATAATACTTTTTTCCTTATATCCCAATACCCATTCCCAATATTTCTTCCGCACCCTTACTTTTTCTTCTTCGCTTCCTATCTTATAATGTCCCCATATAACACCCTACTTTTATTAAGTTTCAAATAACACTTCCTATTTCTATTACCCTAACAACCTTTCCCCACACCCACATTTGTCCCATTAATTTAACCCTTTTTTATTAATTTCATATTGTACAGCATTCCTTATTGCCCTAACTCATCCTATATCATAGGTATGAATTCATTTGCCTTAATTTATTTCCATTTCCACTCCTTCTTTGTGTTCCCCTCCTTTCTGAATACCATTCCTTGTTTTCTTTGTATTGAATTCCAATTTCTTCCTTCATCGTCCATTTAACGTCCTTCATCTTCCTTCATTTCTTTTCCTTTCTGAACACCAACTATTGTCTTTTGTTAGCATCCACACCTTAATTTTCCTAATCAACCTTCACTCCTTCATTCTTTTCTCTGAGCAAACACCATTTTCTTTTCTCTTAGCATCATACCTTTATTTTCCTAAAATCACGCCAACTTATAGATAATCTCTAATAAATGGAATTAGTGTAGTTTACAACGTTAGTCTGCATGTTTAGGGTAAGAAGAGGTGTAGTGAATACTTTAATAAAGGCAATATGGAATAAGGGCGTTGTAGTGTTCAATGTATACATGGATAAATGTGTTAGACAAGCATGTACCGATACAAATAGTGTAATGGTTGGTGACGTAAATGTACTACTTCTGGTGTATGGAGATGACAGTCTTATTAAGTGACAGTGCGGATGAGCTGCAAACCGCTCTGAGGAAGTTTGATACAGTCTCTGAGAGCATGGACCTAAAGGTATACGTGAACAAAACTAAGATTGTGGTATTCAATCGGGAAAGTGGAAAGGAGAGTAGAGTATTTACTCTGCAAGATGAAATTGTGGAGCAAGTGGACGAGCTGGTATATCTCGGTAGAATGTTTACTGCAGGTGGTACAATGGAGGGCGAGATTGGACGAAGGGTCAATGCTGGAAGGAAAGTAATTGGAAGTATGTGGACGATAATGAGAAATGAAAGCATGAGCCTAGCTGCGAAACGAGCAATCTATAATGGCGTGTTCGTCCCGTCAGTACTGTATGGAAGTGAGACATGGGTATGTCAAAAAAAGCACGAAAGAAAAATAAATGCCGTGGGTATGAGATTCCTGAGAAGCGCATGTGGTAAAACGAGAAGTGACAAGATAAAAAATGAATGCATAATGACGGTGTGGTGAGGAAAAGACGATGATGGATAGATATAAAAGTAGTACATTACGTTGGTTTGGTCACATTGAGAGAATGAACAACGCAGGATTAACGAAAAAAATATATGTGGTGAGGTTAGAGGAAAGACCGGGCCTGGTAGGCCGCGTAAAACTTGGCTGAATGTAGTAGAATGTATGATAAAGGAAAGAAAGATAAGGAGTTTTAAAAATAAAAGGGCATGTCAGAGACAATGTATGAATCTTGCGGAAGCTAGGGAGGTATGCGGAGATAGGAAAGCATAGAGAGAGATTGTGAATGAAAAATAAATAAGAGGCAGAAATTGTTTTGCCTACCCCGCAAGGGAATGGCGTGAAGGTTAAATTCAAAAGCCGCCCGCTTCTATAAAATACCGATAATACAATCCTGTTTAATTAGTTTGCTTTGTATTAAGAAACTTTATAAAGCCATGTAAAATTACATTTTCTTTAAAAAATATGTCTGCAGATTTTCTTATAAAATTAATTGTTATTCAAATATTGAAACTTAAATTCTACCGTAGTAATTTGTTTGACGCTAAATTACGCGTCGTATCAAAAAATTGCATAGAACATAATTAATCGATGTTTAAAGTTTACGTGTTGATGTTTTTATACCTTTGAAATATACAGCTGTTTGATAAAAACCAAAAACTAACCCTAATAATCCCCCGCCTCGATTTTGGCAAAGCTTCTCTGTTAAGTTGATTTAGCGTTATTGAAAAAAGTCGATTTCATAACCTTATATTCTTATGTATATGTAGGTTGAAAGGTAAAAAACCAACATACATTAGCTTAACTATTTCGTCACTTACAATTGAACATGTAGTAAAAACCTATTTACCAAATCATACATTTCGGGGGTAGCCCAAACTACTTGAAATAGTGATCATATCCATTTTTATTGACAGCTACCCAAGATCCAGGTATGTGTCGTGCTAACTGATTGAAAGCATATACATGTCAAAACGCATTCTTGTGATTGAGAAACAATTTCAAGCATTTTTGTATCTATACCACATACATTCTTGAAATTTGCTCGTGCTGAAGTAAGTCGTTGTTCAATGCACAGACAGGATTCTTGATGTTATGATATAAGCAGCGGTAAGTGTTATTATTATGTAGTATACACTGGAGCTGCTACCTCCGTTGTCCTTTATCTGATAAAATCACGACTGCATTCCGACGTCTATCCATAACCACGTTATCAAATTCTGTATAAACCCAACAGTTGATAGTTTCAGTAAGCACCTATTCAAAACCGAACTCCAAACGTTTTCAACTAAACTCCAGTGCGTAATTGGCCTTTCAGACCAGTTCGGTGATAGATAAGAGGACATTAAGCAGAATCTTTTGGGGTAATTGTTGTAATGTTAGTGCTTTCATTCAAAAAGTGAACATCGCTGCCGTAAAATAAGCACCAACATCAAAATTTCGCTGTAAGGGTTTTTAAGGAATTTGTCCGTTTGTATACAAAACACGTATAACATTATTGTATTGAAAATTGAGCGGGTTTGAGAGCTATTTACCGTTCAAGGCCTTATTTGATAAAAATCATATGATATAACGTTAGAAAAATTGACACAGGAACACGTTATCTAGCGTTTTTCGATGTATTCCTGCGAGTATAGTCAATACTTCTACATCGGTACGCGTCGCAGTACACTAGACTGTCGATGTCTTTAAGACTTTCACATGTGCAATTAATATTTAATATGGTTGGGTTGATTTTCATTCGTCCTATAAGATAACTGGCGTCTATAATTATTATTTTATAATTTGAACCTGCAGCAGTCATTAAACTAAATTCCCTAGCAGGAACAAAAGACGCGATTATCCATTTTGACCCAAATCCAAGCACGCACCTTTATAAAGTTTTCAACACGTAATAATATTTCGTCATAATTGTTTATCAAAATCTTCTTAATAAATTCCTAAAAGTTTCCAAATTTACCTTGGACAGAAATTTACACCTTACAGTGACACTAATATAATCTTAGTACACAACACGCAACACGACACACCAAGACGTCGGTTTCTCCTTATATAGGTGATATTTCCAACAGATCGGCTAAGCCAAAAGTAGGCACTCTGTATTCCACTTACTAAAAAAACTACACGCAAAAGTGTTTGTTAAATTTCCACAATAATTGCGGTAAGCGAACGCTAACTTTTCTAAGCATTCAACATTTATTTCACTAACAAATAATGATATACCTACACCGACGCTTGGGCGTCGGTTCACCCAACTCGTTAATGTACAAAATCGTAACTGTTTTAGTTGAAAGTTTAGTTAACTAAAGACGTAAAACCTAATTGCTCCTCTAATTTCTTAAAACATTAGTTAAAACGCCAATAGGAAAGCTTCATTGTAATAAGCTGTTTCATCAAATTCTATGCGAAAACTGTGCATCGACAAATTGCCAACTTAAAAAGTGCACAAAAACATTCTTCCATTCTACGTTACCGTAAATTACCCACGCACCAGACTGGTGCACTTGTTAACCAATCAAATTTGCAGATGCAATTCTATGAACTTCTAGTACTACAATCGAACATCATTGAATATGAAAGAGAAGCTGTCGGTAAGTCTGAGTAACACTAACAGTTCCACTGTAATTAAGCTGCTAAGAAAAACGCTACTCAACATATATAATGAATTGTTTAACTCAACAGAATCTTATCAAATGTCGAATAAAAAGATTATTTCCTACAATATAGTCTTAATTAATAATAATCAAACGGTAAATTCGCAATTCTAATTATATTACACCATTTCCATAACGTATCACACACCCGTGACCTATTTTGTGCACTCGCGCTTCTAGAACGCAGCCTCGTTAATTGACCAAGTTTTTAACTACAGTAATAAATAATAGTTCTTCGTTAAAGATATCCTTAACACGTTCGTTATTCAAATCGATTTAGTTCTGGCGATTCTAACGTAGGTAGTTATATTTAGTTTGACGTGACGTATCTACACTTTTAACGTACTTAGGCCTAGTTGCGTCTGCATTTTTGGCATTCCGCCATCTTGTTTCCGTGTGCCTTTTGTGAGTTTCCCACATCTTGTTTGCATGTACCATTTTGATTTCCCGCCATATTATTTTCGGGTACCTTTTTGGTTTCCGCCATCTGCTTACATGTGCCTCTGACAGATTTACCATATTATTTACGTGTACCTTTTAGGTGTTTGTTTTCTTGTTTCCATGTGCCTTTTTTGGCCTTTCGCGCATCTCATTTCCGTATCTCTTGTTGGTTTCTTGCCATCTTGCTTGTGTATGCCATTTTGGCTAACCAACCTCTTGTTTCCGTATACCTTTTTGACTTTCTACAACCTTCATACTGTGCGCTTTTTAGGTTTACTGTGATCTCGGCTCGCTTTCGTTTTTTGTTTTTAGTTTTCCTCCATGTTGTTTACGTGTGTCCTTTTAGTATATGCGCCATCTTCTTTGCTGTGTCTTTTTGGTTTTCCACCGTCTTGCTTTTGTGTGACTTTTTGGTTTTCCGCCGCCTTGCTTCCATATCATTTTTGGGCTTTCCGCAATATCGTCTCTGTATGCCTATTTGGGTTACTATCATCTTGTTTTCGTGTATCTTTATGTTTTCCCGCAATCTTGCGTAGCTTCCATGTGCCATTTTGGAATATCAACTATCTGCCGTATGAGTTACTTTACGATTTTTGCCATCTTGTTTACGTGGGACACCCATTTTGCAGATGAAGCTGTACTAGGCCAGCAGCAGGTGTTCCGCAAGAGCCCCCTTTTGACATCGGAACCTCGTGTCTGCCCCCGCTGCAGCTCCCATTTCCAGCATCAGGGGTTCTGTCAGGATCCCAATTTACAGCAAAAAGGTCCGAAAGGGCCCTCCTTTTTCCGATATCTGACTCTCCCATGAGAGCCGTTTTCTTGTGTTATAATTCGAGTTTAGAATATAGTTTGTAACACCATGTGGCATAATTTAAACTAAAAGCAACACCTGGTAGTATAACTGGAAGTAAGCGTACAGTTTATAATGCCATCGTGTGGTATAATTTAAGAAAGTTAACTAAGCTAGTAGTACCATCTTCAGATGTAATTAGAAGTTAAACAGTTTACAGCATTATCTTGCGGTATAATTTAAAAGCTAACCAGTAACATAATTAGAATTCGCCATTCAAAATCTTTCAATTGTTTTACATTTACTTTTAAAACAATTGTTAAGGCCCACTAAAGTCTTCTTGGTGGGATTTCAAATACAGACACACTCCTAAACAAGTCCAAACATACAAACACGCAACTTCCAAAACAAATAAAGTAGTCAGCAAGCAAACAAATAAACATCCAAAACAAAAGAGCTGGCAAAACAAAAATAAATAATTCAAAAAACACCCAAACACCAAACAGGCAATAATACTTAACAAAAACCACCCAAACAAGCAAAAAACAAGCAAAGAAGCTAGCAATCAAGTAAACGTCTACAAAATATGTCAACTCGCAAACGTGCAAACCAAGAAAAAAGTGAACGTCCAAACAAACAAACATGCAACCCTCAAAGTAAACAAATTAGCTAACCAACACCCCTTCATACAAGAAAGCATACCAAATGACCATACAAAAAATACTAGAAGCGTAAACAAATAAACATACAAAACACACAGTCAAAATAACTAGCATAGAAGTAAGCGCCTAACCACAAAAACTTTTGAACCTCGTCAACAAAAAAATACAAACAAATAATAGTTGAAATCACGCAACCCCCAAAACAACAGAAACTAACCAACAGATATCAAATTTAAAAAATCACTACATCAAAGTGGCTAAAACAACTCAAACTTTCAAGTCACGTTCAGAACCTAAACAAGCTATTTAACACCAAGTAAAAGCACCTAACCTCCCACATACGTACGCGTTTGCGCACTGACGCACGCGTACACACTCCAACCCGTAAACAAACACCTGACTAGTAAACACCCAAAACAAAGGAATCACCAAACAATCAAATACTCAAACACGTATTCAATTAGGCGTCCAATTTGACTTTAGCATTTTTGTAGTAACTATATAATACATATGAGTAACTGGTATTTCCTGGAATCTTCAGTATTAAGTAAGTAAGGCCTGCACCAGCATACGTTTCATCGAGCAGTATTCTCTTTCTTATGATTCGCCGTTTTGGCTCACGGTAGGTATCATGTTCATTACACAGGTGTTATATGCATAGCGTGTGCTGTTGTCAAAATTTTTCTCGATCATCTAGCAAGATTGATTTCAAAGTTTGCATTTTTTGCGCACAGCCCCGAACGTTAAATCCTTTCGTTTGAGATATGCTTGCGGGTCATTAAAGAATTGTTCCCCAAAACCCGAGACAGCAATGAAATGAAAATGATTGCATAGCAGTTAATAAACTGCCGCAGCATCTCATCCATGCGTGTTCGTCCTGTCCGGCAAACGTTTCAAGGAGGTGTAAAATTTTTAAAAAAATATTTTTCGCCATGTTCAAAGCGTCTCTTCTCGCATTCCAGCGCATTTTAATCCATGGTTTAAGTCTTACTCCAATACGTGCAGTCAAAATACTACATCAATGAGTCGAAGGTGAAAAGAAGGCAAATAATCTATGCTGGTTTTAAAAAAACGAGTTTACTTCCGTCTGGGTTGCAAGAACCCCCACCAAATTTAAACACGATTAGAGCAGGAAATGAATTGGGCTTTGGGACTAATCTCGGATATACGTTTTTGTACTCAAATTGCCCTCTTATTAACGCCGCGTTGTCCTAGTCTTGACCCTCTGTGCGAGTAACTACCTACTCTTTGCGGTCACCCGACATCGCATTTCTAGTTTCTGCCACGACAAGTAGTTCTGTGAATGTGTCCTGCTCATTTCATATTCATCCACTCGAGGATTCAGTTTCCACCAGTTCCTTAGTCCTTAACCGAAAATCTTGACTCACTCTCAGAAGACGATTGCGTTCCGAAAAGTTGACAACAAAAACCAGATATCGTTGATTTTATAGTGGAGTAGCACATCCAGTTTGGTATTACCTTTTCCACTCTTGGCATTTTCGGTGAAAGCAGTGTTTAATCAAGTTGCGGGTATTCCTTTGGCCAAAGCACTACTGCGAATCATTTTCTGAGGTGACAACGTCATAGCCTTGACGAGTCGTTTTTCCCAAGGCCTAAACTTGTGGTCTCCGTCTTCATGGCACCTACAGCATCGCAGTTATATTTGGCCAAAAGCGTTCCCCCTTGAGTAAAACTGTTCCGTGTCAATTCCAAATGTTCCAGTTCATTGGTACTGGGACTATCTTCCTGACTAGAACGCCTGAATATAAAAACTTGAGAATGGTAACCATAATAACACTGCACCGCTAAATTGTTGTCGTTTAATTTCTGAAAGCACATAAAACCCGTTTTAACACATCACGATGTGGTCACTACTCACTAGACTGAAGAGCCAACGAAATCGTTTTGACAGTGTTAATTCTTACCGTAGGTATTGCTGCCGGCATATAAAGACATTTCAACTAAAACCATATAATGTAGCATAGTGACATCAGTAATACTTTATAATTATTTTTTTTCGGTTACAAAAAATATTTTAAAAACAATGTCATTTTTCTGGAATCACTACTTGAATCAACGTGAGTGAAATAGCTATTTTTGTACCAAGTACCTAAAAACCTATTTTAGGTACGTGTCACAAACAATATTTTTTTGTTTAAGCTCACTAAATTTTCCTAGAATACCTAATTTATCAATTTTATTCGAATAAAAGTACTAGGTACTTGATACAAAAATAGATATATTTATATTGCCTGTTAACAGAGATTTGTAATATGTACTTAACTGTACTATTAGCATTTTTGAAAGTACCTAGTTTTTTTGACAAATTCGAATGATAGAACTGATAAATAAAATAATTTTTAAAATATTGTCCACTGAGTCTACTCAAACGTATTCATACAATATGACCATTTTTTATTATGAAGTTAAATGGAAACGCAACAGTTTTTTTCTGAACGAATTCAACTCGCCGGCTGTCAAGGCGCTTCAACAGCCGGAAGTGAAGGTCAGGCTTTTAAACATACAACTCCTGCATCAACATGAGTCAAGTTAACAAAGAAAAATTCCAAAAAATACTGATGCACATTGTGTGGTGCCTATTGAATATGAGTCAGCCCTTCACAGAAGGGTTTTCCTGTATCATCACTGACTAACTTAAAATTCTTGAAGATGACTAATGTTACCCAACCAATTTATTCTATCTACAATCTTCTACAAGATTCAAATTTAAGGCAATTACAACTGAACAGTTCGGATGGTTTTTTTAGCCTATAAGATATTTGAAGGGATTATTTTTTTTATAATATGATTGTTAAACGTAAAATGCTTAGAAAAATAAAGAGAACATATCAGAAATGGTGCCCCCTAAGAGGCGCTGCCCGGGGCGAGCCTCCCCTTTTCCACTTGCTACGCTACTGAAAATGCTAGACTTTGGTTTAACAAAGTAATGTTTATAAACGAAAACAAACGATAACTAAAATGAGGTTACAAATATTTAAAATTATGTAGAACGTTAGAAGAATTGGATGGACAACTGCGTTTATATAAAAAATGAAAAAAAATATGTAGTGCCTGTGCTGCAAATGCGTATCAAACCAGGGTTATGTGATCCTGGCTCGATCCGTGTATACCAATATTCACACAAAGAATTTTTCATTCTTGCAAAACAATAGATGAAAATGAATGACTATAGTGCTAAAATTATGATTGAAACATCAAATTGTCTATCCATTATGTTTTTTGTAATCAAGAAAATATTTAAATGGTAAAATTCCATAATCACTTTAGATATAATTTGTTGACCTTATTAGTGTGCAAAGTAGTACATGCGTCAAGTTACTACGCCACGTCTTTGTTATTTCAGATAAGAACAGTGCAGACATATTTTTATTTTCTAGTTTTTAATTCTTATTTGATTACTAGGGAAAACATTCTATATTTACCCCGATCCTCAAGTTACCATAAAATGAACCATTACTATTTTTATAGGTAATGTTTTGAACGGAATTATTAAATTGTTTAACATAGGCGTAATGAGATTATTGTAATTAGCAATAATTATTAGATGGTAATTTAAGTAAACAATTACTAAAGTAATTGGTCTTTAATATTCATATTATTGTTGAATTCAATTAACTGACGTTATTGTGCAGTTAATTACATGAAAAATCATTTTATGAGTGTAAAATATTGATGTTATACTCAATGTCTTTTGATTAACCTACTACGCCTACTTTCTTTTTGTCACAAACGTATTTAAAGAGAAAATTTTGTTGATTACCTCGCCACTCATAACATAGTAATGTAGAACTTTTATTGTATTGTATAATTAATATTATTAATATTGCTAAAAATCAAAAAGTAAAAGCTCCTCACCAACACTACTAAATACATTATGGCTTATTTTATTTTTAATTTTTAATTTTTCCATGAAGCATAATACATTTTTAAAAAACAAATAATACATTTTTCAGTTTAATCAAAATGAGTTTTTTTAAACAAAAAAATGCATGGTCTTTCCAAAGCACTCTTCACAAAAAAAAATTCAGTAATAATGAATATATTGTAAACGTTTTTTGGGAATATGTTTATGTTAAGATAAAAAATGGTCAATTTTTTGGTCATATTACTACTCTAGCTGTTTTTGCGTTAACCTCTTTCAAAAACATTTACGATCACGTAGCCTTAAAATCATTTGTAACTACAGTTGTTATTTAAGACGTGTAAAACACATTACAAAAAGCTTCTTTAATTGAATCACGTTGCCTCAAGTGCGAAAACGCCGGCAGTTAAGCGAGTTTGGTAGGGGTCGAATTGTGCGCTTATGAGAGGCTGGTTTGTCTTTGAGAAATATAGCCGATAGAACGTGACGGAGTTTAAACAATGTGGCCGTCTGTACACGAAGACCAATAGGTACAGGACGTCCTCGAAGAACCACAGAAGCCGAAGATCGCCGTCTTAGAGTATTGGCTCTACGGGACCGCTTCTCGTCTACACAGGCGATTGCGGACCAGTCGTTTGCAGAACATGGAAGGGCTATTGGGATGCGAACTGTTTATCGCCGGATAAGAACCTTTGGACTCTTTTCATACCGTCCCCATTTTGTGCTACCACTAACTCCTGGGCACCGACGTGATCGTCTATCGTGGCGTTGAAAACGGGCAAATTGGGACCAAGAATGGAATTCAGTTGTCTTCAGTGATGAGTCCAGATTTTGTTTGGGTATGCATGACGGTCGTGCAAGGGTGAGAAGACGTCGTGGAGAAAGACAAGATCCCCAATTTTCTGTGGAAAGGCATGTGCACCACACAGTTGGCGTTATGGTATGGGGGGCTATTGCTATTGGAAGTAGGTCACCTTTGGTCTTCACTAGAGGTAACATGACGGCTGCGCGCTACATCCAGGATATCATAGAACCCTATATTGTACCTTATGTTCAGACCATCCCCAACAGCACATTCCAACAAGACAACGCACGACCTCATGTTGCTAGGGCTTTTTTGGCTAATTTTGAGGCCAATCAAGTTGTTTTGTTGCCTTGGCCACCGAGATCTCCCGATCTTTCACCCAACGAGCACGGCTGGGATATTTATGGGAAGAAGATTACTCAATTTGCCCCCCCCCCCCCAAACTCTAGTAACTCTGCAGCATGAGTTACAGGTAGCATGGGATGAGATACCTTAGGAGAAAATCGATCACCGCATTAGAAGTATGCCCAGACGTGTTAATGAGTGCATAAGACGTCGTGGTGGCCCAACACATTATTAAGTTTTTTTGAAAAAGTTAACAGTTTGATTTTTATCAAATTTTGATCGTTTACTAGTCTAACTCGAATACACTTGTATACCAAAAATTGTTCAAATAAATTGATTATTACTGGGTGTTCTTCTTTCTATGTCACTTAGTATAACCAAGTTAACTACTCTACCTCCTAGATCTAGAGCACCTTGAAATTTTCGATCACATTTTTGAATTTCTCGTAAAAAAGTGCCTTAATAATATTTAACTTTAAAAGGTTCACCTTTTGCAATTTTCTGAGTAAAAAGGAAAACTAAACATTTCGGTTTTTTGGAAAAATCTTGGCAACCTCTGAAAAAATTCGAAATTTTGTAATGAAATATTATTGAGCACCACTAATTAAACCGACATTGTATCTCTTCAAATTACTAACTGAGATTCCCATGTTGCAGTCCGAAAAACGGACACCCTATAAATAAATAAATAAATATATACACACACACACATATATATATATATATATATATATATATATATATATATATATATATATACATATCATATATACAGGGTGTCCCAAAATTGCTGGGTCACAGAGCTACCACGTGTAGTAGAGGTCAAAACAAGTCGATTGGACCCAATTTATTTATATACCAAAATGTACCGTTTACCCGTGAGGAGAGTTCAAAGTTTACATAAAAAAACACATGAACTTTCTTAGGGGTGGTAATACGGTTCTCAATTTTAAGGAGTAGACTTATTAATTATGTTCATTTTGCTACTATTGTAAAAATTTCGTATTCCGCATAGTTTCAAACGTGCTACCAGATTCCTATTCCTTGTACAAGTTTAATAAAATTGTAATACAAAATTTAGTTAGCAGTAGATACAAAAACAACACAAGTCGTGATTTTTTCAGTTTGTTGTTGACTGTAAATGTTCCAATAATTTCTTCAATTTTGTTATTGTCGCGAGTACCATTACTTATTATTTAATTGTTGCTGTTACTTTAACTGCTATTAAATATGGATTTCTCTTTTAATGAGCAGACCGACATGATCTTAGTTCTTGGATTCTGTCAAGGTATCTGCCGCAGAAGTGCCCGCGTATATCAAGAGAGGTATCGAACTGGAGAATTCCGAATCATAAAACTTTTGCCCGAATCGAGAGACGTCTTCGAGAAACAGGGAAGTAGGAACCAGTCAGAAGACCCCGAGTCCGAAGACTTAATGCGGAACAAGCTGTTCTTGAAATAATCGATGACAATCCTGAGACCAGTACCAGATCTGTGCAACGACAAACAGGAATTCCAAAAAGCACTGTAAATCGGATCTGCAGAGAACAATTAATTCATCCATTTCATATACAGCCAGTACAAGAGTTATTACCATTTGACCACGGATCACGTTTAAATTTTTCGGGAGCGCAGAATACTTGACAACAGATTTCACACTAACATTTTGTTTACTGATTAGTCTTGTTTTACACGTCGTGGCATGACGAATCTGCGCAATGAGCATATTTATGCTGATGAAAACCCACATGCTATTACAGCTAGACACTATTAACGAGAATTTAGAATATTGGATTGGATTTATCAGCAATTTTTTGATTGGGCCGATCCGATTGCCAGATCGTCTAAATGGTGCCAGTTACCTTCGCTTCCTTCAAGTAATTCTGTCAGATTTATTAGACGACATGCCACTTAATAATCATCGAAACATGTTCTTCATGCACGACGGTGCACCACCTCATTTTGCACGTACAGTAAGAGACTATCTAAACGAACAATTTCCTGGTAGATGGATTGAAATGGGACAAGAATCACATATTCAATGGCCTCCGCGGTCTCCAAATTTAAATCCGTGCGACTTCTTTATCTGGGGAGCGTTAAAAACAAAAGTGTACGAGGTTCAAATTAATACTTTCGAATAGCTGTGGAACAGAATCCAAAGTGCCGTAAACGCACTACGAGAAAACGACGATGCCCTAAGCAGGGTGCATTTCAATGTTTTACGTCGAATTGACCTTTGTATGGATGGAGGTGGCTGTCATATTGAACATTTATTATAAAAAAAACGTTTTGCCTTTGTTTCCACTGCCAACTAAATTTTGTATTACAATTTTATTAAACTTGTACTAGGAATATCTGTTAGTAGTATTTAATAAAACATTTTGCGGAATGCGAAATTTTTACAAGAGTAACAAAATGAAGATAATTAATCAGTCTACCAGGGGATGAGGGTGGTTTTAACCCTTCTACAATTTCTTTTGGGTTTCTTACCGAAAGGCGAGTCATCCTCTAAAATGCACTTTTGTCAAATTTCATTCAATTTGTTTCACTCATTTCCGAACAGCGTACAAAATGTTTTGTTATGTGAACTCTGAACTCTTCTCACGGGCAAACGGTACATTTTGGTATATAAATAAATTAGGTCCAATCGACTTATTTTGACCTCTACTACACGTGGCAGCTGTGTCCCACCAATTTTGGAACACCCTGTATATATGTATATATATATATATATATATATATTGTCTAACAGACGTACCCTATCTTGAAACGTGTAATTTGACTTGTTCGCACTAATGCAAATTCAAGAGACAAAACAATAGCTAAAGGATGCATCTTAATTTGACTGATAAGATGCTATGATTAATTGTTAAATTGATGTCACTGAGAATGATGCTACGTCGGCTAATGTTAGGCTTACTCCAATTAATAGCTTAAATCTCCTTACTGGCCGTGATTAAATAATCAGAGTTGATTTACAAATCTGATCTAGAACTCGCAAAATTCTAACCTGATAAAAAAACACCGTGATCGTCTAGGGGGCATAACCTACGTTGTGTAATGCGCAGGAGATAGGGTCGGATAAGGTTAATTTGTTGCATAAGGTGGCAGGTAATTAAATGAAACAAAACTGTAATTGAGATGAACGAGTGGCGCTACCTGGTGATTCGCTCGTCATCCTATTTACATCGGGAGAAAAGAATCACCAAGAAAACTCCCTTTATTCCAATAATAATCACACAAAGGAAAAACAAAATAAGATAACACAAGTGAATCACAATCAAAGGGTTAAATAGGTATCAACACTACTCTATCGGCATCAAAGGCGTACAAAATCTATCACATTGCCTAAATCGACGTTTAGTCACAAATAAACATAAAATCAGGTCTATAAATGGTATTAAAATTAAAGCAAAATAAACAAGTAATAAATAACAAACAGGGGATCCCTTTTGGAACCAATTCCTGTCTTCTTTTAGTTAAATAATTACATATAAAGCATTATACCGGGTGTGGGACTACCGGACATAAACAGAACACAAAAAACAACAAAGGACATCATTAAATCAAGTTAAAAGGCGTACCTTACAAAATTTAACTATCACCAAAATAAAATGCAAGGCAATTTCTATAACTACACATAAAGACAATAAATATAAACAGTGTAATCGTATCCACAATAAGATCGTCAATCAATGTAAAAAAAAAGAAAAGGAAAAGTGTAATTCCGATCATGTGTCCCTTTTGTTTAACCAATCAGGACGGTTATTAACAACAAAATACATTAAGCACTCTAGTAATACATATTACAAATTCAACCTACATAAAAAAATAACAACAGAAAATTAAACAGGTTACAGATTATTTAAGTAGACACAAATGAAAGAGGGCAAGTACGTTACACATACAAATTTGTGGATACGAGCACAACAAATGATACACATGTACAGTAACAATGCATGATATAATGGATTACACAGAAAAACCATTCAAAGTATAACCTCTGACATAAAGTCCTGCAACACCGATTCACCCACATGATTAGTACGTATCATTACAAATGCAAGATAATAACGCTCTCAATTCCTCTTAGGCATAAAACAAAACACAAAAATATAGACATATAGGCATATAACGGTAACAAAAGGGACGTTTGTATAGATATAGATCATTAGGATCAGCTTTTCTGATTTTATACCTATGATCGTTTGTGGTTTTATCATTATAAATACAGGTTGGAATTATCAATACACAAAATAGAACACATAAAGAGAGAAAGAGAGCGTCCTTCTATGCTTGCGCAATTACAAACACCACAACAGTTTTGCAGGTCCGGGTTTCAGTTGGCTTGAACAATTTAAATGAGTAGGTAGAATGACCTTTTCTGTGTAATTTCACAAACCGTAAAATCTTTTCTTTTACTTACATTATCAATGGAGGTTATCCTTTTAAGCTTTCACCAGCACAAATGTTTAAATACTGGATTTATCGATTAACACAAACAACGAAAAGAAGATCTAATTAAACACAACCGAATCGAACTCAAATCTACTCCGCCGCTTTGAAATTGTAATCAGACTCCTTTCTAAGACCAACAAAACCGTTTTTATCTCCTCACCCACTATTTTCTATATCAACTAACAAAAGCAATAAAACTATTTCGTGTGAACGCTTTTGACTTTAATTATATAAAGAAACATTATTTCTAATTAACATGTGCAATCAACCGTAGAAACCCTGTATTTCAAATATCACATTTCAATCCCTGAACAACCATGCTTTGACCGCGGTGTAATTTCTTGTATAATAGTGACATGTTTATTTCAAACCGCTTTTATAAACATATTTAGTGATTTGTCTTGCTTCGATAAAGGCAGTTTTCTTGCCTGCAACTTAAACATCTGGTTGGGCCGCCCTCAGTTAAAACCTACATAATTTCTTACAAAACAAAGAAACACAAACCATTCTCAAATAACCCTTATTATAATAATAACCTTCAGTAATTGACTTTTGCTATTTCGACAACAATTTCAATCGGAATATTTTCAATGTATTCATCAAATTTTTAGTGTGACCTACTAATATATATATATATATATATATATATATATATATATATATATATATATATATATATATATATATTAACATACAGGTGTATTTTAAAATCACCGACAAACGAAAACTGGAGATTCCATGATTCAAAATAAGACAAAATGATCATAAACGCTTTTCCGAAAATGCTTCCTAACCGAGATACAGGTTGATTAAACAATACTTTTTTTAAGGTTTTTTAAGATTCCTCAAAAACTACAAAATATATTACACTGAGATTTGGTACACCAAAATGTCTAATTAAATACAATTAATCAGGTGAGATTGAGTCAACTGACTCCATCCAGTGGCGTAGAATATTTTAAGTTTATCAGTTTATGTAAAAAAAAACGCAAGCCCCTGGTTTTTTTGAAGAAATATTTTTTTGATAGATTATACATTTAATTCTGCAAATAAAATCATACTTTTTTCGATTCGGCACCCGTTTTTGAAATATTTTGCATTAACATAAACGACCACATCATTCAATAAAAATCAACATTTGTATTATTTTACAAAAAAATAACGCAGTTAACTATTAGGTACATTAAACGAGATATTGAAGAAATCAAAGACAAAATAATAATTATTTATATACATATTGTTCAAAATGTCCTCCTTCCTTTTGAATGCAAGCTTGTATTCTTCTTAGCAAATGAAACCTAACACGCTGAAAAATTTGTGGCATAGCCCTAATCTCATCGCATGCCATCTGTATGCCATTCCAAAGTTGCTCTCGATTATCAATTTGAACAGAATACACACGAGTTTTCAGATACCCCCACACATAAAAATCCAATGGGTTTAAATCTGGCGATCGTGCCGGCCACGGTACTTCACTTTCTCGTCCACTCCAGTGTCCAGGGAACCATGCATTTAAAAATTCTCTGACGTTTCGTGTAGAATGTGGTGGTGCACCATCATGCATGAAATACATGTTCATTCTAACATCTAAGGGTACGTCGTCAAACAATTCTGGCAAATCTTCTCTCAAAACATTTAAATAGAATTCGCCAGCAAGATTTTGAGGAAAACGGATAGGTCCGATTAGGTGATCGTCTAGTATATCTATCCAAATATTTTTGCTAAATCTATATTGGTGAGCTGTAACTACAGTTGGATGCTAATTTTCATCTAACCATTTGTGGGAATTATGCAAGTGTATTATTCTATTTCGGGAAAAAATACACTCATCAGTGGTCAATAAGTTTCTAACAAATTATACATCTTCAGCATTTTTATTTAAAAACCATTCGCAAAAATTCATTCGACGAGGATGGTCAGCAGGCAATAATTTGTAGGTGAAAGGAATGTAAATTTTGTAAAACTCGTAAAACTTTCCAAGACTTGCTATGCGATACACCAAATTCTAAACCTAACTCACGCGTACTTATTGATGAATTTTCATAAACTCTATCTAAAATTTGTTCCTCAATTTCAACTGGTACACGAGCATTTCGGCCGGAATTTTTCTTTCTTTTTAAACTTCCATACTTTAACAAGTTACGATGAATGGTTCTAAAGGTAGTATGACGTGGATGTCTTCTATTTGGAAATCTTTGTTCATAAAGTCGAGCAGCTGCACGAACATTGCAATTAGTATTACCATAACATAAATGCATATCGACCAGTTCTCGTTTGGAATAATTCATTTTTTCACAGTAATTAGACACAAACAATAAATTACAAAACACGCGTAAATGCAACTATTTTAGCAAACATAAGATACGTACCTGTCATATGCAACGCAATCTCTGATTTATTTAATTTGGTTATTACTGAATAATGTAGTTGTTTATGTTAATGCAAAATATTTCAAAAACGGGTGCCGAATCGAAAAAATACTAAGTATGATTTTATTTGCAGAATTAAATGTTGAATTTAACAAAAAAATATTTCTTCAAAAAAAGCAAGTACGTGCGTTTTTTTTTACTTAAAGTGATTAACTTAACACATTATACACCACTGGATGGAGCCAGTTGACTCAAACTCACCTGATTAATTGTACTTAATTAGACATTGGGGTGTACCAAATCTCAGTGTAATATCTTTTGTAGTTTTTGAGGAATCTTAAAAAAATCCTTAAAAAATTATGTTTTGATCAGCCTGTATCTCGGTTTGGAAGCAATTTCGGAAAAGCGTTTATGACAATTTTGAATCATAGAATCTCCAGTTTTCGTTTGTCGGTTGTTTTAAAATACACCCTGTATGTATATATATATATATATATATATATATATATATATATATATATATATATATACAACATGCCCAAGATAAGGATGAACAGCGTGGGGATCTTGAAAACGGTAAGAGATACGAAGGCGGTTAAATTAGAGAAAAGTTATATAATTTAGGGCATGTTCAGATGTAGTTTGCAAAAGTTCATTATTGTTTATCGTTTTCGACATTTAAAACAAACTGCGATTTTTTGGTTTTTCTTTTTTCGTAGTCCCTTCATTTATTTTAAAAGATTTTAATAGATGGCGTTTTCAAATTTTTTATTCGACGTTTCGTCTCCGGAAAACCATCATCAGCTTTACTTTTTTATATCGTCGCAACCATCGAAACACTTTGTATTCGATAGTATTTTTTATTACGAATTTAACCATGTTTTACACATTATGGTTTCGAAGATACTTTTTAACAAAAATTCGGATTAATATTAGTATTTGATAATATTTTTTATGTACAAATTTAAATCTATTTAATTAAAGTTAAATAGTTACAATAACTGTTCAAATAGGTTGCCGTTATTTTCTAGACACGGGTAAGTTCTCTTTTCTGAAGAATTAAAACACGGTCTAGTATTTCTGGCGAAATTGTATTTACTGCTGGCATAACCGATACTAGCAATTGCTCTTCATTTTCAAAACTCCCATCATACAGTTGGTTTTTAATGTAACTCCACAGAAAGAAATCCAACGGACTTAAATAGAGTGATCGGACTGGCCAAGCTACTACACTGTTCCAATCCATTTTCCTGTAAACCGCAATAATAGATAGTCCTGTACATTTCTTGCGTTATGTGCTGGGGCACCATCTTGTTGAAACCAACAGTTGTTGTGTTAGAGGTAATTCATCCAAGGCATTTTCCAAATCAGTCCTTAGAAAGTTCAGATATCGTCCGGCATTTAAATTGTTGTGGTAAATAAAAGATCCTATTATTCTTCGTCCCATAATGCTCACCCACATATTAAATCCAAATCTAGTTGATGTCCTGATTCTTTTTTTAAATAAGGATTTTGTTACGTCGGTTGAAAATTCCATTGTTGGTTATCATGCTTTAATCAGATCAAATTATTTTAAAAGGAAATTTTAGATCTTCGTCACATTTTCTAGTATACCATTCGCAAAAACCTGATCGCCGCTCGTGATCAGGTGGTCTAAGACCCTGTCAAACTCGAAATTTATATGGATGAAACTTATTCTTATTTAAAATGAATTGTGCTGTAAATTTGCTATACCAGTACGATGTTCAATTTGTCCTGTCGATATTTCAGGGTTTTCAACAACGGCTTGTAAAACGGTCATCAGATTGTTGTTGACGGGATAGAACAGGTTTTGTAAATAAACCAAATTCTTTTAAATTAGCTTCCAAACGTCTAAAAATGATTTACCAGGTAGCCTTCGTTCAGGATAAACAACTTAAAATACGTACAATTCAAATAACAACAACGACCTCAACGCAGTAAGACTGAGTTAAACAGTTTTCAACAAAATGTTAAACAAGTGTTATTTTATTATAATATTAACTGATATATGAAAATTGTAACAATGAAAATCAGAATTGTCAGTTTCAAAACCATAATAGTTCAATTCGTAATAAAAAGTACTATCGAATACAGGGTGTTTCGTTGGTTGAAGCGGTATAAAAAAATAAAGTTGATGATAGTTTCTCGGAGACGAAACGTCGAATAAAAAATCTGAAAAGCCATCTAATTGGATTGAAAAAATGACAGTGAAAAAGTACAGTTTTCAAAAAATCCTTTAAAATAAATGAAGGAATTACGAAAAAAGAAAAACCCAAAAATTTCATTTTCTTTTAAATCTCGAAACAATAATGAATATATATAATATATATATATATATATATATATATATATATATATATATATATATATATATATATATATATATTTATAGAAAAGAGAGAGAGAGAAATTGTTGTGAGCGAATTGCCAGACCCTAACACGCCCAATTTCCCCCGACTTTAAGAAAAAGTGCCAGTAGTACAAGAAGTTTGAGCTCAAAAATTACACTTAACATATATTAAATGTTCAACTATCAAACTCTAATCAATTTGAAACTTATGTATATCAAGCTTTGTGATGATTTGCCCAATAACGTTTGACGCGGACAAAACTGTTCAACATAATTTTATCTCTCAAAAAAAATCAATTCTTATTCAAAGGTATTTCTATTGAAATCTGAAGTTGAAATTCGTAACCGCCTTTTTACACATGATGCATGGCATATCTATTGTGTGTATGAAGGTAAAATATAAATGTACCTACACAAGATTAAAAGAAAAAGTTGTTACAGAATGTATGTAAAAACGTATTATAAACAAAGAAAAATTTTTTTAGCCACAGAAGAAAAAGTTCACACAAAAGAAAATACGAATTATGAAGTACCTAAGCGGTATACAAAAACATTTAATAACAGAAAATCTGCTTTACACAATGCCATTAGGAACTTCTCATCGCGACACAAATTATTACTAAACTAACATTAATTAATCAAGATATAATCCAAGGAAATCCTTTTTATGTCTACATGTAACAAGTTTGTTACAAAATCCTAGAAATGGTAGCATTAAATATAATTATATAAAATCACGTGTATAATGTATTAGCATCTTTTTAACGTTGGCATTGCATTTTAAGTTTTTAATTCGAGCTGTAATGAATAACAGATTTTGAAATACAAACTAAAAGTCTATAAATGTAATAAGAAAACCCAATAAATGTAGTTGATTGACAAAATAAATTTCAATGTACAAAATGCACAATATAGTATAGCAATTGAAAATAATCATAGCATTCAAAATACGGTTTAAATAAAAAGAAAGGTGCCCTGGGGCAAGAGCGACCACTTTTTTTTATTTTTTTACATTTGGGACAGCTAAAAATTTTATTTTATTAAGTAAGGCAATGGTTCTTTAGATCCCAACCAACAGTGAAAATTATTACGGAACAAACATGTTTAACAGTGACTTGTTATAATCAATCTTGAGTTATTTAACGTAATGCTTAATATTTTCTTGCCTGCAAACTTCAAGCGTCCAGTTTTCCGTTTTTTTATTAAAACTTTTTGGCAGAAATTATTTTCTTCATCCAGATATATCGGTTTTAATGTTTTGTCTAAGGTTATTACTACATTTCTAAAACCCAATTTTTTTTAATAGAAGCTACACTGTTTTTTATTACACTTTTTGAAAAAAGTTCTTCATGGTGATTTTCGTTTTCTAATGTATTTGGAAATATGAAGATTACCTCATCTTCTAATTTTTGGACACTTTTAACCCTTTTTTCTCCTTTTTCATTAACTATATGAAATTTTACCTTCATTTTATTGCTTATTTTGCAAAATTCAGTTTATATAATATGTGTATGCTTGGTAGGTTAGTTTGGTTTTGGAGAAAAACAGTTTAAATTCAATTGCTGAAAGTACGTAGTTTATTAAGTTACATATGGAATTACATAAAACTATTTAATATTCTTACCTGAAAGTAAACTGAATTATACAAGTTATACAATTAAATTAGGGTTTAAAATAACAAAAATATACTAGACAATCTCTTTTGACAACTCACTGTGACTATCTAACTCTAGCGGTAGCATCACGAACTACCCATCTTTATTATCACCAGGGATGCAGGAGTACGATCTTAATATATATATATATATATATATATATATATATATATATATATATATATATATATATATATATATATATATATATATATATATATGTTACAAGAAAACACATTAGGAGAAATTTGTAGAAGATGAAATTGCCTTAAAGAATATTGAATTCATTCCAGACAAACTCATCATTCAACATTATTAATGACATAATGAATTCAGAAATGATTTTTTCCAAGAGGAATATTTTTCCAATAGAGATGGATTTGATACATGGCCGATAAAGGAAAAACTTCCTTTTTTCATAAGCTTCACAACGATATGAAAAAACTTATGGTTGACGTACTAATTACTGAATTGTTACAGGAATACACCTCAGGAAAAACTTTTAGAGCATAAAATTACCTTTAAAAATATGGTAGAGTAGATGAGAATTGACGATTTGTCCCTCACTTTTCAATCAATCTGTACATTTACGGCAAGAAATACGTCTCCTTTACTGATATCTTTTCATCACCGTAGCAACGACTTGACATTAGTAAGTTAGTTGTCAAAATTTGTTTGCTATTACAGTTTTGCTGATTTCAATACGAGTTCTTTCTGTTGTAGTGATATTGTAATTTAGTTTTTGAGTCGTTCTTGTTCTTGTTATTATTATTGTTCTTGTTCGTGTTCGTGTTTTCCTTCCTAAGTCATGTTTTCAAATGAAGAATATGCCGATATTCATTATTATTATGGTGTTGCCCAAGGGAATGCGAGTGAGGCTGCTAGACTGTATGCAGCTGATTTCCTCCAGAAAGGAGAGTTTTCTCTAGAGTACACACTGCTCTAAGAGAGAGAGGATCTTTTAGGATCCTAAGAGATCAAGAGGAATTTCATAATGTTGAGAGGATTGACGACGTAATCCAGCATTTCGAAGCAAATCCTGAGACTAGCTTGCGGCGGTCATCCAATGTATTGCAGATGCCACGAGAAACAATACGGAGAACTCTTAAGGCTGAAGGAAGACGTGCGTATTACGTGACGGGATTTCAAGAACTTTTAGATGGAGATCTAGGTCGGCGGATTGAGTTTTGCCAATGGTATCTCAATTCAGTTAGGAATGATCGAGATTTCCAAAAAACAATCTTGTGGACGAATGAGGCCACCTTTACAAGGTCAGGCATCTTCAATATCCGTAACACGCACGTCTGGGCACATGAGAACCCACATACTATTAGACCAAATAGCTTTCAACACCAGTTCAAAGTTAATGTTTAGGTTGGTTTACTCAACAATCAACTTATTGGTCCATATATTCTGCCAGATAGAATCAATTCAGTGAATTTTTTGAATTTCCTTCAAGAAAACCTCCCTGAATTGATGGAGGTATTCCTGTAACAATTCAGTAATTAGTACGTCAACCATAAGTTTTTTTCATATCGTTGTGAAGCTTATGGAAAAAGGAAGTTTTTCCTTTATCGGCCATGTATCAAATCCATCTCTATTGGAAAAATATTCCTCTTGGAAATTTGTCTTGGGATTTGAAAAAAAAATCATTTCTGAATTCATTATGTCATTAATAATGTTGAATGATGAGTTTGTCTCGAATGAATTCAATATTCTTGAAGGCAATTTCATCTTCTACAAATTTCTCATAATGTGTTTTCTTGTAACTCTTCTAGTTTGGAAGATACAGCGTGATTTAAAAAATAATTCCACGAAATAGAAAAAATTAAAAAAAAGTTAACATCTTGGAAACCATCAACGATAGACACACCCTGTATTAACAATTTTTTGTTCCTTTTGGCCAGAGGAATCAGCTGTTTTCGTTTTGGCCATCGAGTTTGGGTCACCCTGATATAATAGATTTTCAAAGTTAAGTTGCAAACTAAACCTCTTATTAATGAGCTAGAATTCGGTTAAATTAGCAAGTAGTGTATTTTATGTATTACGATGGTGGAAAACAAAATCAATTGAAAATCGCATTCTCGAAATCGACTAAAACAAATTGTTCTACTGGAACACCCTGTATACAATATTCTCAGTCGATAGAAATTAAATTCTGAGCAAAAGTTGTCATATGCATTCTATCCTACAGTAAAAATTAAGAGATTTTGCCGATTTTTGAATTTCATCAAATACGCTTGATTCAAAAGTGATTGCTATTTTCATTCAGAAATTTTGGTAATAGATGCTTACTAAAATGGTCCTGTTCGCTGGAAACTCGGTATCTACACCCTTTGGGCTTTAACTTGTGGATATTTTTGAAAATGAATTGTATAAAAGACATTATACAAATATCGAACTCCAACTAACGATTATTCATATTATTAACAGTATTGATGATAGAACTATTTTGAAGGCCACAAGACGCGTTTATAAGCACGTAGAAAATGTATGGAACAAAGAGGAGACCTTTTCCAGCATTTAATTTAAGACCTGTTAATTAGAAATTATTTAGAGCGTGTTCAAATTCATAAAATAAAGGATTACTTTGAATCCATACCTACATGATGAAATTAAAAATCCCAAAATATCCCTTATTTTTACTGTAAGATAGAATCCATATGACCACTTTTGCTCAGAATTTAATTCTAATCGACTGAATATTGTATACAGGTGTTCCATTAAAAAAAATATGTTTTCGTCGATTTTCGAGAATGCGATTTCAACTGTTTCTTTCCACCATCGTAATCAGCGTAAAAACACACTACTTGCTAATTTAATGACTTCGTAGCTCTATTAACAAGAAAGTTAGCAATAGTGCAGACTTAACTTTGAAAACCCTAGTATATAATATATATATATATATATATATATATATATATATATATATATATGAGAGAGAGATGAGAGAGTAGAGAAGAGAGAATTGAATGAGCCAATTGCCAGACCTAACAGCCCAATTTCTGACTTTAAAAAAAGTGCAGTATAAGAAGTTTGAGCTCAAAATTACGCTTAACATATATTAAATGTTCAACTATCAAACTCTAATCAATTTTGAAACTTATGTAATCAAGCTTTTGTATGATTTCCCAATAACGTTTGACGCGGACAAACTGTTCAACATAATTATTCTCTCAAAAAAATCAATTCTATTCAAAGCTATCTAAAAACTACTGAATTCTGTTGAAATATGTAACTTTTTACAACATGATGCATGGCATATCTATTGTGTGTATGAAGGTAAAATATAATAATGTACTCAAGATTAAAAAAGTTGTTACAGAATGTATTAAAACGTATTATAAATTCAGAAAAAATTTTAAAGCAGAAGAAAAAGTTCACACAAAAGAAAATACGAATTATGAAGTACCTAAGCGGTATACTAAAACATTTAATAACAGAAAATCTGCTTTACACAATGCCATCAGGAACTTCTCATCGCGACATAAATTATTACTAAACTAACATTAATTAATGAAGATATAATCCAAGGAAATCCTTTGTATGTCTACATGTAACAAGTTTGTTACAAAATCCTAGAAATGGTAGCATTAAATATAATTATATAAAATCACGTGTATAATGTATTAGCATCTTTTTAGCGTTGGCATTGCATTTGAAGTTTTTAATTCGAGCTGTAATGAATAACAGAATTTGAAATGCAAACTAAAAGTCTATAACTGTAATAAGAAAACCCAATAAATGTAGTTGATTGACAAAATAAATGTCAATGTTCAAAATGCATAATATAGTAGCACTTGAAAATAATCATAGCATTCAAAATACGGTTTAAATAAAAAGAAAGGTGCCCTGGGGCAAGAGCAACCACTTTTTTTTATTTTTTTACTTTTGGCGCAGCTAAAAATTTTATTTTATTAAGTAAGGCAATGGTTCTTTGGATCCCAACCAACAGTGAAAAATATTACGGTACAAACATATTTAACAGTGACTTCGTTATAATCAATCTTGGTTATTTGCACCACGTAATGCTTAATATTTTTCTTGCCTGCAAACTTCACCAGCGTCCAGTCTTCCGTTTTAATATTATTAGCAAAACTTTTTGGCAGAACTTTTAAATCTCCTTGGGTTTTTAGATCTAAAAGTTTCCGATTCTACATTCTCCTCGTCACTTAAATCTGAAATGTTACATCTTCATCAGATGATATATCACGTTCAACTGGACGACTTCCTTTTTTCCCTTTTTTTTATAAGTGTACTCGATGGCAGGATATCGTCGTGGTCGAAAGTTTTTTGAACTGAATGACATTTTTTTGCTAGACTTTTTGGTTTTTCTTACAAGTTTTTTATCCTTAAGATGTTGCAATACTTCTTACGGAGCAATTACTTCTGCCCCATTACAAACCTTTTTTGCCTCCTTTAGGTTGGTCTAAGTTCTTTTCATGTTATTGAGCAAGAGTGTTTCAAACGTTACTAAAGGATCTTCAGGCTCTTGATTGTTGGCGGCATATTTTTAAGATCAATGAGAATATTATTTCGCGTATTGTCGATCGTTATTTCCTTAGCCTGTTGATCTTCTTCAACCTGTTAATTTAACGGTAAATCAGCCTCAGTAGAAGCCTCATAAACATATACTTGAAGTCTGCTTTCATTGGCGGATGGTACAGCCGTAAGTGGTGGAGTTAGTTATTGTAGGTTTTCATCTTTTTAAGCTTCTGGGTCATAAGTTTCTTCTGGTATGATACTTTGATTGTATGGGCCTGCTTTTTGAAAACTATTTCTGATGATTTCAGAACTACCATCTGCCCTATTCATTCTGAAAATTGCTTTTTTCTTTTTTACCCTCGGATTTCTTCTTGCCTTGCGACTAATTTGGCATCGCAAGCTATTTTAATGACCGATATACAGCGGCTGGAACAAATGCGAGGAAATTTAAGTATTACTATCGGTTCAGCTAATACATCTCAGTTATTTTAATAGTGATTTGTGTTGAGTGAGCGTCGTAAATCAAAAGAACTGATCGTTTTGGTCCTATATTCTTAAGAACAAATGTATTCTAAAGATAATTCTTAACCTCTAGCCAGCCATTCTTTGCAGCTGCGCATGATATTCTAGAGCATTCTAGCTTTTTTCATGTCACCCACTCCTCCAAATACTTTTTCCATGAAACATTATTAATGGCGGCACTTTTTCTCCAGAGGCACTGCAGGCTACTAAAATGGTGGTATTTTCACGCCGTGGCCCGCTTGTTGTTCTTGTAGTCCTATTTTGTCTTAGGTGGGGTGAGGTTAGATAATAAAAGGATCGACGCTCTTTTTCCTAACCATTTCCACGCTTTGTGCCTTCTTAATAGATAATCCATTACGTTTCTTGAAATTAATAAACTGAGTCTTAATTTGATTAGCTTTAACATATTGCTGCACAATATCTAATACATCTTTTCTAGATAGCCCAAAGCCCCACCTTCCCGTAGCACAGAGACCTGCTGCCAGATTCTTTTCTACATCTGGCGAAAGATCAGTTTTCCGAACGTGACTCGTACGTCTCGGCTCTTTTATATGGTCTTTTAATGTGTTTTTTGGGATATTACATAATTTACTTGCCATTCTGTAAATCAAAACGGGTGCCTTTATTTATTTAACTGACCCTAAAATGTCTTTAGAATAGGTTTTGTCTCGTTGGCTCTGCCGTTTATAGTTGAGCACTATTTTTAGGTATACCTGAAAGAAGAAATATAACCATTTAGTTTCAATCTGTTTACTACAAGGGGCAAGTGCGTTGCTCAAGTCACTTTCCCCATAAACAAAGGTCGCTCATATCCCATGAGAAGTTTGGTAAGTGGTAGGTGCGAACAATTTTCTAACTCAAAAATTAAACAAAGTAAAAGAAAACACAATATCACCCGCTAATCTGCTAAATAAATCACTTACCTTTAGCATAACAGCATTACAAACACACGCAAATTGCATCAAAAAAATATATTTTAAAAATACGCGTTAAACTAGACTAGCTGATGTTTAGACAGCGACTGCTCAAAGTATTGTAGTAGTATATATCTGAAAGCTAGTGCACGCCGTTCCAAGAGTACTGTAATATATACCGTTCCAAGAGTACTGTAATACAGATATTTATCATAAATCCTAAGAAATATCATCATACATATTTTTGAGGTATATAGTCGCTCTTGTCCCGAAGATACACTCTCCCCAACGCACCTAACGTATTCATTGTTATAACCACATATATTTTGATAAGTCAAATTACGCAAAACACTTAAACGAACAAGGACATCTACTAAATTCTAATATCTTAAAGTTTTTACACTTTTCTAAGGTCTTGAAATTTATAAACATAAAAACGTGTATGTAATACCTTTAATGAACAACTACATTGCTCCCTTGGATTCGCCATTGCGAGAAATTTTAAATAAATACATAAACATATCTCAGTTGAATTTAATTTTATTAAACTTCTGGCTTTATCATGATGATAGTCTATAATTACGTTATGGATGCTTTAAAACCGTTTAATAAAATTTCAACTACTAAAGATTAAGTTACTTTTACTAATTTTTTTAAGTTCTTGCAAACATGAATATCGATACCGGTTTCGCACTAATACGGTGCGCCGACAAAATACTTCCTGACAAAAAAGGTCGCTGACAAAGTGGCCTATGACTAGATAACGCGCGACAAAGTAGCCTTCTCAATAAAAGAGCCCATGTCAAAATAGCCCTAAGGAAGATAACTCAAAAATATGTTTTGTCATAAAACCATATCATATTAAAATATGAAATTTATCTTCATAAACTTTATGATGTAATAAGCTTAAGTATTAGGCACTAGGAATTTTGTTGTTTAATACTAAAACGGACCGCAGCCTTTTCTTGGAGTACAATTAGAAATTATTATAGGTACCGGGTGGTCGTAAAGTATGGAATAATTTCAATATCTCGTAAAGCACAATTTTATTCAAAAATCGCTCGGACCCGTCGATTTTATACCTTTTTTCAATTTTTAAATTTTGAATGCGATTAACTCCAAAACGCTTGGACTTAGGTATAGCACATGCTGCATGACAAATGTTTAGAATTGTAAGTAATCCAAAATGCAATAAAAATTGTTGCAGTTTGAAAAAATTTTTTAGCAAATCTTTTTGACACTGTATAAAATTTTTTTTGCAAAATATGCCTGAAAATATAAATCGACGGGTCCGAGCGATTTTTGAAAAAAATTGTGCTTTACGAGATATTGAATTTATTCCTTACTTTACGACCACCCGGTATATAATTTGAGACTACGTACATTTCCGACCCTATTCAGTATATTCCACTAATTAGTATAAAATGCTCAAACCTATTATTCATATCATTAAGATAATGAGATTATAAACAATCATGCGTATCATAATGCATATTAGGGGAGAGTTGCCTATGTTGAACCGGCACATAAATTGAACCTCATATCTATTTTATGCAAATTGGTATTCCCGCGCTATCTATCGGTAGAAAACCAAACTTTAGCATCGGCCGGCCTGCAATATCAGATGTCATTCCGTTTGGCGCCATATAGTGAGCTGTGTACCTGGCATTGCTTTTGCAGTGCTTCTGATGTAACTTTTTACCCTATTAGTGAATATTCTCCAAGCAGATAGCAGTAAGTGTTTACCTTTTGTAGACATTTATACCATATTCTCAGAAAAACTTTCCTATAATTTCGACCTAGAACTATGGTCCTTAGAAAAGTGCGGTTAGAAAAATAAAATGTTGCGCTGCTGCCTATATTGAACCGATTCCGGTTTCCTATATAGAACCGGCTCACCTTATGATACTTATTTCAGGAGATGTCCAAGTAAGTATGAACTTTGGAGAGAAACTGACATGGCTCTGGCTATCATAGCATGTGAAAGGCACTAAGAAACAAGCCAACGACAATGTAAAAAACTGGGTACCAAGTGTGTTTTTTCATCCGAAACTGAAAAAACTCTAGTAAAATATATTGTTCAATTTGAAGAAATGGTTTATGGATTTACCATAACAGATATACGGCGACTACCTTTTCAGCTGGCAGAAAAAATGGTTCTAAGGATTCATGCGTAGACACCCAGAACTATCAGTTCGCCAATCGGAGTCCACATCACTTTCCAGAGCTCGAGGTTTTGAGAGAGAGAGAAAAGTTATGCAGTTTTTTGATGTTCTAGAAACCCTAGTTAACAAATACAAAATTACGGCGAATACAATATTCAATGTTGATAATTCCGGTTACAGAACCGTCCAAAAGAAAATTCATGTATCGCGAAAAGGAAAATCAAGTTAGTAGAATCGCCAGTGGAGAAACAGGCGTCAACACCACTATGGTTTGTTGTTGCAACGTTACAGGGCTTTATGTTCCACCCATGCTCATATTTAAAAAGAAGCGGTATGCACCGGAACTTGCGCGAGTCTTACTGAAATTTCAGCGACCTGTTTGTCAAATGGCTTAAGTGGTTAAGTCAAGTCAAGACAAGTCTGTCATTATGTTGCTGGATGAACAATCAACGTATAACAAAAATCTGGAGGCTCTGCAGTTTGCTCGTCAACACCATATGCAACTTTTACAATTACCTATCCATACGACACACCGGTTACACCTGCTAGACGTGGGATTTTTTAAGCATCTGCCAAATTTTGTTCAGGAACAAAATTCATGGTTGCAGGCTCACGTAGAACAGCCGATAACAGTCTACAGTGTTGCTGAGTTGTTAGGTAGAACTAATGGGAAGGCCGCTATTATAGGTATAAACCAAAATGCTTTAAGGGGAGAGGGAACGTGGCCTCCTAACCGAAATAGATTCGGTGAGCATCTATTTGCTTCCTCTACTGTTGTAGAACCATCAGATGAAAGTCAAGAAGGTGGTGTTACTCTGCCAGAACTCAGTAACATTGAACGTGCTGTAGGTTCTACTTTGCCCCATCAACCAAGTTCAAGCTCTCAACCAGACACCACTTCTCCTGTATGCCAGAACTTGCTAGTCACTCCAACAGAGTACTGGGAGGAATTACTTCAGAAAAACTGAATCAAAGCCTGACTGAATTCGGACCTGTCCCTGGAACAAGCAAGGTTGTTTAAAAATGAAATAAAAGAACTGCTGTTGGAGTAGAGCTTATTAGTACACCTCACAAAAAAAGACTTTCACGAAAACAAGAGGAAGTCGCAACCAGAGAGCAAACGTAAACCAAAACGAGATAAATTAGCCCTGGAAAAAGCAAGTGTTAAATTATTTTCAGAAACCAGAAATAAGAACCATAAAACAAAAACGCATGTCAGAGACCAGATGATTCGAAAAACTATGAGAAGCTGTGTGTGTACTGCAGTGAGAGTTACCTCCACTCCAAACATGAGCAGTGTGCGGGAGTTGAAGGAGACCCCGTGTGATTTCTTCTCACAAATTTTCTAATTTGAGTTGAAGCATTCATTCTTCTACCACAAATTATTGTTCCTTTTGTCAGCTTAAAACGTAGTAATAATTTGTGTCCTCGTCTTCCGTAAAATATCTCTTAAGTTTCGTTGCTCTCTTAATAATCTGTTTCTGTGTTATCCATATCGTTTAAGAGACAAAAGAAAATAATTATGTACGCTAATGTTTAATAGTAAATTAAATTTAGGAACCAGAAGGTTCAATTAAAGAGACCGTATCCTAAATTGAATTTTTGCAGTTAAATATTAAACATTAATTTTGCAATGAAATGCTTTTTGTCGGACATTTTTATTGCTCACAGAATCTTAATATGGTATCATAGTTAGTATCAGAATTTTAATATAAAACATTTGCTTATTTTTTCAAGTTATAGTGATTGTTCCAAAAGTGGTTCAATATAGGCAACAGTAGAAATGGGACACCCTAGCCACCATCTTGAATTGACGTCACAAGACCGCCCACGTGGGAGACCGTATTTTCCACCCCTATCGTTTCTTTTCGGAGGCCTTTTTCAACCCCTTGATTTTCACCCTTATTTTTATGGTTTCTTTTCGGAGGCCTTTTTCAACTCCTTGATGGAATTTTCATCCCTAATTATGGTCGTTTTGACAGCAATTTTTTGTCGGCCTTATTTTATGTTTTCTTTTCGGAGGCCTTTTTCAACCCCTTGATGGAATTTTCACCCTAATTAGAGCCCTTTTGGTTGTGTTAAGAGTTTTTTTGTCGGTTCACACCTATGGCTTCTCTTCGGCGGTCATTTGTAACCCCTTGATGGAATTTTCACCCTAATTTGATTGGATTAAGGGCCTCTTTGGCAGTTTAGCCCCTGGAAGGTAGGCAAATGCGTTCGCATACAATGTTCTAATAAAAGGCCCTAATGCCATAAGACAGATATAAGAAGTTGTGTTAGGTCTGCGCCCCGGCCCCCTTGGCTGAAAACAGTATTATAACAAGGGGACCCTAATGGTAACGTGTAAGACAAGTGTAGAACTACCATGTAGGTCTTCGATCTTGTGTTAGGGTCTGCGCCCCTGTCGTGGCCTTGGAAATTTGAAATAAGGGGGCCCTAATGCCAGCTTGTAAGACACGTGTAGATCTTCAAAACTTGTTCTCGAGCCTTCGCCCCCTGTCGCGGCCCCTGGTTGGTAATGGTATGGGGCGGTAACTTTATATATAAGTGCAGAAACTAGCTCTTGGGCCTTGGCCCCTATCGTGACCCCATTGGTTCAATTGTATGTGGGTTCTAACTAATCTTACAATTGTAGGCCTTCGCCCCCGTCATACAAAATTTCTATTCTAATAAGGTGGCCCTAGCTTTGTAAGACAGGACTTGTATCAGGCTCTGCGCCCTGACCCCCTTTGAGTTAAAATTGATTTTTAGCGCCATCTAGTGGCGTATAGACTAATGAACATTTTCTATAATAGATATTGGTCACGCACACCTCTCTCTTTCTCTCTCGTTTATGCGTTTCTCTCTCTTTCGGCTCTTTCTTACACACAAACAAATCAATTAATTAATCAATCAATCTCAAACAAATCATGCTCGATCACATCGATCAGATCAATCTCAATAAACCATGTATTACAGTTTGCGGAACCAGCTTACAGTTTAAAACAGTATACATTAAAGTCTAAATTAAATATTACGTGAAATAATAAATAATTTCTACCCTAATGCAATGGTGCTTTTTATATAGAGAGATTCTCTTTCTAAACAGTCACCACCTATACATTCGAAAAATTATGCCTGATTTATCTGCATGTTCAATTACATACACACAAAATTGTTTTATAGAAATGCGTTCATTAACAGTTATAAAAACCTCGTTAAAAGGACTGGAAAGTAATAATTACTTAAATATCAAAGTGATATAACGGAAATAAAAGACAAAATATTTTAATGGTTTATTATTATTATATACGAATCAACAACTACAAGTTTAAAGTCCACGAATAAGTACCTGCTATTGTAGATCTGATTTTATGACGTCATCCTGTAATAATACATTTAAAAATCTTTATCGACATTTTTGTTAGCAATATCAAGTAAAAACGTATATTAAAAATAATACGCATACCTTCAGAAGTGTTTTTCTTTCTTTCAACAGTTTTAATAATAACCATATGTTGAACTG